>BSBM01001209.1:2392500-2847500 GCA_027924585.1 Larix kaempferi
ACCTTGATATTCTCTCTTTGGAAATCGAATCTTCATGGGGGATGAAAATGAAGATCATGTCCAACAAGATGAAGAAGATGGAGAAGTTAGGACTGAAGGTACCTTTGGGTTCCCTATCTTAGACACTGCACATGATGCTACTATGAAAAACATTCCTCCTTCCTCACTACCAACCTTTTATGGGAAGAGTAGTGAGTATCCAGACACATTCTTGTTTGAATTTGACATTTTGTGTAGAAGTTATAATTACCTACAAGATGGCCAAAAACTAAAACTCTTTCCCACCACATTAAAAGATTCTTCTCTTTGATGGTTCATGGGATTAGGAGAATCTAGTATCATAACTTGGGAAGACATGAAGAATGAATTTCTTCGGAAATATCAGGATTACTGTAGACCTAAGGACTCTCGCAATAATATTTTTAAAATTTAGCAACTTGAAGATGAGAGCCTAGAGGACTATATCGACAGATTTAACTATGTGTTACATAAATCTAAATATAGCGATCTTCGAGAAGATGCAGCAAGAACACTCTTCCTCAAAGGAACCTCATAATAATTCTTAGACAATCTTAATCTAATGGCAGCAGGAGACATTTCTCATAAATATTTTACAGAGATTTGTGAACTATGTAGGAATTACTCTAGGAGCAGAGGGAAAGGTGGAAGACACTTCCGAGAATCTTATGCTAGGAATCCCTAAGGAAACACATCCGGTCCTGGTGGAGTTACGAGGGTAGAGTTGGGAAACCTATTGGAAAATTTCAAAACAGACATTTTAGGAGCCATGGGTTCTCAATTAGATGCACTACAAGCTAAAAAGAGACAAGATGAAGAGCGTGCAGCAATGTGTGATGAACTTGCAATAATTAATTAATGCAAATACATAAGATATCAGAAATAACAAAACTCATAATCACTTTTATATTGATCGCATGCCACTTCGAGGGAGCAACCTCCTTTGAGCAAGCTCAATACAATTAACTTGATGGTGCCTTCATAGGCCTCAACACACACTTATATACTAAGTCTTGGCTCCAATACTATGAGTCAAAACCATGGTCCAATACAAACTATGGATCAACAAAACTATGGGTGACTTACAAAGCATATGCGCTAACAACAATAACACAAACTATGGATCAAAAAATACTACGGGACGACTTACAAAGCATATGCATCCAAAAAAAATATACTAACAAAGTAAAGACATGGGTTCATAACATCCCCTCCCCTTTAGAAAATCTTTTTCCTCAAAGCTTTAGATGTGGAAATTGATGCAAAATCTGAAGGAGTGGTTCCCCTGTAGCATCCTCGGGTTGCATTCTGTCCCACTGACGCCTTTTGAGTTTCAGGGAGGATTGCTTGGAAGGTTGTAGATGAAGAAGGACCATATCAGCTACGTGAAAAGTGTGCCCAGGACGGTGTTGATTGGCTTGTTGTTTCAGTCGAATTCTTGCCATGTGAAGATTGTCTTGTAGAATGAGAAGAATCTGATCGCGGTTTCGAAGAACCGAGTCAATTGCCTAAACTGGGGAGCTGTTGAGCGTGTATGGAAGATGAAATGGAGGTGCCTGTCCATAAATTGCTTCATATGGAGTCCTTTTAGATGTGGTATTGTACCACTGGAGCGCTTCTAGGAAATCCATAGAAATAACTGTCCAAATCTGTGTAGGGATGGGAAAGGGTTCAAGCAGTCTCGAAAGGAGTGTCATTTTACCCTTGTTGACTTGGAAAGTATCACACTCAACCACTATCTGGTGAATTTTCATTTTCAGTCCCTACCAAAAGAAGTTACATTGTTCTTGGTCATAGGTTTTGAGGAACCTAGAGTGCCCTACCGATGAAGAAGCATGGAGTTCATAGAAGAGATATCCCTGTTGAACAGATTGCAACCAATTTGGAACAAGCACAGAAATAACTATAAGAGAAACTAGGTCATCAAATTTGCGAGAAGGAGCATCTACCACCATATTATCCTTACCCTTCTTGTAAGTGGTTGCATAGTCATAACCCATGAGTTGGGTAACCCATTTCCGGTGTGCTGGGGAGGAGACGTGTTGTTCCAGAAAATGTTCCAGACTCTGGAGATCAGTCTGGATGCATAAATAATTCCCTGGTAGGGATGGTTGCCACTTCTGTATTGCATGCAAAATAGCCATCATTTCCTGCTGAGATGTAGATGTGTCTAAATGCTTACCATAAAGGTCTCTTGAAGGCGACAATCCCACTGGTGCAACAAAGACACCTGCATATCTATCCAAGGAAGTAGTAGAGACCGTTGGTGGGTGCATCTGAATGGAATGGAGATGAGCGATGACACCATGTAAATTCTTCTTAAGGATCTTTTCTAGGCGATGTGAACGGATGATGCGAAGAGACCCTAGTTGTAAGTCCATAAATTTGTGTTGTGTCCCATTGACTGAAAACGACATCCAAAGTTCAGCAAAATCCCATAAGATGGGGCCAAGTGTGCGTAACCATTGAATGCCCAAAACCACATCACATCCGCCTAAGGACAAGGCAAACATGTCAGAGCACAAGTTATAATCTGACATAGAGATATGCACAGTGTGACACTTCCCCTTGCAAGGTAAGGTGCCCCCATTGGCAACCATGACTTCAAAGTTGGAGCAAGGATGAACAAAACAATAAGCCTATTTGGAAATCTGAGGGTCAATGAAGTTATGAGTGCTACCAGAATCAATGAGTATGGTAAGAGGGAGCTTCTTGAAGTATCCCCTTACCCGCATTGTTTGTGGGGTGGTGATGTCGGTTACATCATGGAGAGAGATCTCGGGTGGGTCGTCCTGAGATGGGGTGTCAATAAGCGGGTGTTGAATGTCGACCTGATCATCTATTGTATCTGGAGCTTCTTCCCCAAGTTCAGAGGTAGGCAGAGAATACACATCCAAGAGATAGAGCTTTTGTTGAACACATCTATGTCCCCGAGTAAATTTCTCATCACAATTATAACAAAGCCCTTTTTCTCGGCATGCCTGCGTCTTTGTTTCAGACAATTGCTTGATAGGAGTTGGTCAAGGAGCAGGCGTGATGGGAGGTCGTTGGGAACCCATATTTCGGAAGGGAACAAAGGTGGGTTTGGAGAATTGTTGAGCTGTGATCTTGTCCTCTTCCAACTTAGCCAACCCTAGGAATTCCATCATTATGTTGGGATAGAACATTTTGACCTCTGAGTAGATTTCATCCTTGAGACCACTGATAAAACAACTCTTGTAGAATTCATCGGACAATCCTTTTGTGTGATTGGTCAGTTTCTCAAATTTTGTCTGATACTCTCTCACTGTGCCAATTTGATGAAGTTTAGTGAGTGCTCCTGTGAACTCATCAAAAGCACTAGGACCAAATCGTGGCAAAAGGAGTTGGAAAAAATCTGTCCAGTTTGGCTCGGGATGAGGTTTGATGTACCAACGGTACCATTGAAGGGCTTCCTGTTCCAAATGAAAGGATGCAAGTGGAACTTTCTGGACATTAAAAGTATTATGTAGACTGAAATATTGTTCTGCTCAGTATATCCATCCAGTCGGATCAGTACCATTGAAGCGAGGAAAATCAAGCTTCGGCCCACAAAAATCGTTGGAAGGAGAGAAACCAGTGGATGCAAAATATTTTGGCTGTCGGTTATTGTTCATGGCTTAATGCTGAAGATGGAGGCTGAGAAATTTTTCATCCAGATATTGGAGTTTTATTTGGATGGTTGCAAGTGTTTCCTCCATGGTTTTTGCTCCTGCACGGGTGGCAACCATAACCAACAGTTTTTTTTTTTGTGGGAATGGATAGAAAAACACAAACAAAAGCTTAATTAGTGAAGGGAAATTGGGATTTGGGAAAAAATCGGATGGGTAATTGGGGTTTGACCAGGTTTTGGACATTTTCTGATGGACAGGGAAGCAAAAAATGGGGATTTCAGAAGCGGGGTGAAATAATGAGAAAATTTGTCAAAGAGGGACAAAGAAGCAGAAATAGGGAATGGACATGATGGCAAAATTTGAGGGGGATTGGGTGAAAATCGAAGGAGTTATGGAAAACCCTAAAAATATACAAATGTGGGATTTCTAGCTTTAGGAAGAGGAATTTGGGATAGGGTCCTCAGGAATGAAATATGCAGAATGGGATTGCAGGAATGTTAGAGAAGTTTCAAGGGAAATAGAGTTAAAACAAGGCAGATATGGCGGAAAAATAGTAATGGATCTGCAACAGCGTGGAAAGAATCAGAAACAGATAGATCCGCAACGGCGCGAAAGGGATCAGCAATAGATGGATCTGAAACAACGCCGAATGGATAAAAAACGGCTGGATCTGAAAAGGATTTCATAATAAATATGAAATGGCTGGATCTGAAACGGATCGGAATGGATCTGAAATAGTGCAAAAGTGATCGAAAATAGGTCAGTTGAAAATAGATATGGACCCCAGGTATGTTCGGCTTCCTAACAGTTCAGGTGTTTCACTCAGCCACCAATGTTGTTTGACGGTTTGCGTATTGGGGAAGTACCCCTCAGTCCATGGCTTAGGTAAAATTGATAACCGGTTTGCCACAAACGACAGCTCTTGGTTTACCTCACGGGTGGGAACTAGTCAATCAGGTAGGGGTCGTTGCCCTTTTCGCTGTCAGGTCCTCTCAATGGGCCAGCTACTTTGGGTTCCTGTGGTACTCCTCACAATGATTTTTAGGGATTATGCCCAAGTACTTCCCACAGTTAAGCAGATAGGGATTATTCCCAGATCCAAACTTGCAACAGATGCGAAAAACAAAATTGGCAAAAATTCCACCCAACGAGCCCAAGAAAGTGCTCTGATACCAAATGTGATGAACCTACAATATTTAATTAATGCAAATACATGAGATATCAGAAATAACATAACTCAAAATCACTTTTATATTGATCGCAGGCCACTTCAAGGGGGCAACCTCCTTTGAGCAAGCTCAATACAATTAACTTCACGGTGCCTTCATAGGCCTCAACACACACTTAGATACTAGGTATTGGCGCTAATACTATGAGTCAAAACCATGGGCCAATACAAACTATGGATCAACAAAACTATGGGCGACTTACAAAGCATACACGCCAACAACAATAACACAAACTATGGATCAACAAATACTACGAGACGACTTACAAAGCATATGCGTCCAACAACACTATACTAACAAAGTAAAGACATGGGTTCCTAACACAATGAGTGTTTTCTGTCCTATGTGCAAAACTAAACATCCTCAACAAGAATGTCCACTAAATAATGTCTCAGTCTGTCACCTATGTACAGAAGAACATCCAAAGGATAATTGTCCATCGTTGCATGGATTGCAAGCTGTATACAAGAGTGGAAATTTTGGTGAGATACCTAGGAGGCCTTGGAAACCTAGGGATCAACCATCGTATCAAGATTCACCACAAATTCCACCTTATTATTATCCTTTTCAATCTCCTCAATAATGGAACACTTCAGGTTGGTAGAATTGGCCACCGCAGTACCCTCCTCAGAATGCTCAACAACAGCAATGGCCACATGGATGGAGAGGACAAGATTGTGCTCAAACACATCCTCCCATACCTAACTATCCTTACTCACCTAATATTCAACAACTTTCGCCTAGATTTGTACCTCCTTCACTACCCCCTATCCCGAGTCGACCTCACCATTTCCAAAACATGAATCCTACAAGGCCCACAATATTACCTGCACAACCAATACTGAATCCTAACAACAAACCAAACCAAGCTCTTAATAACATTGGGTTGTTACCTCTTCCATCATATGTCATTTCGACCGCACCAATACATGAGATTCAACTTCGGTCTGGAAGAGTTTTTCAAGATAAGCCTAAGTCATCAGTTGTTATCCAAGAAGAAAATGAAGAAGACATACCTAGTGAAGTTTTGAATGATGTCATTCTTTAAAGTGTGGTTATTTCTAAACCTTCAGCACACAACCATCCATGTAAAGAAGTAATTTCAGGAGAAAAATCACCCCCATATCCGGAGTGTCTAGTACTAGAAAAACCTGTAACTTATCCAGAGTACGATATCATTAACGAACTAAAAAATATTTTCATTAAGATCCCTTTGTTACAAGCCATTAAGGATATTCCAATCTATAGTAAGGTAATAAAGGAACTCTGTATTAAGAGACTAGGGAGAAAACAAAAAGACCCTCCAACAATTCATGTAGTTAGAGAGATATCAAATTGTATAGCAAACCAACCTAGAATTCAAAAATATTCCAACCCAGGGAATCCTGTGGTGACTGTTATCATCAAAACCACCATAGGAAATACACTTATTGATCTAGGATATGCTATCAATTTGATGACTACCATAGTTGTAGAAACTCTCAATCTAGGACAATTCCTCTGCCCTACCCCAAAAATTCTAGAACTAGCAGATCGCACGATGGTGCAGCCTACTGGGATCTTAGATGACATCACTATATCAGTAGCTTCATGGGAATATCCCTTGGACTTCATGGTCATTGAATCAAAAGACCCTTCCAAAGATCACCCCATTATTTTGGGAAGGCCTTGGTTGGCTACTGCCAATGCATTTATAGGATGTAGGGATGGAGAGATGGTTATCTCTGATGGGTTCTCTACAAGAAAACTAGATTTATACCCACCAGCTCAGCCAATAGCTGAAAACCTATTTTGGTTAGATTGTCCTTTCGGGGATGAGAACTTGGAAGAACTTTCCCTCGTCAGTGATTTCTCCTGGGCACTTCAAGAACAAAATACCAAGAATGTGTTGAACCAATTTATCTCTTCCACCACATGGATATATTTTCCTCAATCCTTTTCCCAATTTGACCATATATTTGGAGACGAATTCCAAGAAAATATGAGCCTCTCAACATTTACAAGCACACCCTGTGTCTTCAAAATCGAAGAACATTTAGGATCCTATACCATACCGTGTGAGGTTAGTTCCGACAAATTTCTACATATAAATGCAGGTTTAGATGAGAATCAGCAAAAATAATTACTAAAAGTTCCCTAGAGTCAAACTGGAACATTTGCATGGGAATATACTGATATGAAAGGTATACACCCATATACTTGTATCCATGACATTTATACAGACCCAAACATACCTCCTGTTAGGCAGCCCTGGAGAAGAATGAACCCAACACTAAAAGACATAGTAAAAGATGAACTACAAAAACTCCTTAACGTTGGATTCATTTACCCAATTTCCAACAGTAAATGGGTTTCTCCTATGGTGGTAGTTCCAAAGAAAGTCACAGGGAAATGGCGTATCTGTGTTGACTTTCGAGAATTGAACAAGGCCACTTTGAAGGACTACTTCGCTTTGCCTTTCATCGATCAGGTGTTAGACACCTTATCCAGAAAACAATATTTCTCATTCCTTGATGGGTATAGTGGATACAATCAAATATTGATAGCACCTGAGGATCAAGACAAGACAACCTTCACTTGCTCTTGGGGGACATATGCCTATAGATTACTACCATTTGGCCTATGTAATGCACCTGCCACTTTCCAGCATGCAGTTCTAGGAATCTTTGTTGATCTCATACATGATTGTGTAGAAGTTTATATGGATGATCTTACAGTTTATGGTAATACTTTCCAAGAAGCCCTTGATAACCTCGAAAGAGTTCTTATTTAGTGCCAATAAACAAACTTAGCTCTTAGTCATGAAAAAGGTAAGATGTTACTAACCGAAGGCATAGTTTTGGGACATCATGTCTCTCTTCAAGGTATTAAGGTAGATCTGGCCAAGATAGAAATAATTTTTAATCTTCCTCCTCCAAAAACTCTGAAGGAAGTAAGAAGTTTTCTTGGCCATGCCGGCTATTACAGACATTTCATTGAAAACTTCACTAAAATCGCCGCACTTATGTTCAAACTACTCATGAAAGACACAGAATTTCAATGGACTAAATCATGTCAACAAGCCTTCGAAACTCTGAAAGAAAAGCTATTAGTGGCACCAATACTTAGAGGCCTTAATTGGTCCCTTCCTTTCCATATATCCACTGATGCTTCCGATATAGCCATAGAGGCAGTTCTAGGTAAAAAAGAGGGACAAACATCACATGCCATCTATTTTGCTAGTAAAAATTTGACTCCTGCAGAATCAAAATACACGGTTACTGAAAGAGAATTTCTAGCAGTAGTTTACGCCATTAACAAGTTTCGTCATTATATCACAGGATACGAAATTTTTATACACACTAACCACTCCGCCATTAGATTCTTAATGAATAAACCCATCACCAATGGTAGAGTGACTCGATGGCTTCTTTTGTTACAAGAATTTAACATTACCATTGTTGATCGTCCTAGTCGAGAGAATGTAGTAGCTGACTTTCTCTCTCGAATTCAAATTGATGATAATGCCATCCCTGTGGATGATAGCTTCTCAGACAAACATCTGTTTGATGTATCTGTTCGAGCCCCATGATTTGCAGACATAGCTAATTATTTAGGCACTGGAAAGCTACCAAACCATCTCTCCCCACCTGAGAAATGTAGGATCATAGTTCAAAGTTTCAATTATTCTTGGGTGGATAATGACCTTTTTCTTACTGGTCCTGATCTTATTATTAGATGATGTGTATGAGAGGATGAGATGGCAGAGATCCTACATGCATGTCATGGTGGACCTTGCGGTGGGCATTTTTCTGATAAGAGAACAACATACAAAGTGTTGCACTCTAGGTATTATTGGCCAAGCATCTACCAAATATGTCAAGGGATGTGAAAATTGTCAAAGAATGGGTAGACCTACGCCATCTGATGAGATGCCTTTGCAACCCCAAGTCATGATTGAGCCATTTGAAAAATGGGCTCTAGATTTCGTTGGACCAATTTCCCCTATGTCTCGTAAGAAAAAGTACATCCTAGTCTATACAGATTATGTCACCAAGTGGGTAGAATCCAAAGCCTTATTTCGAGCCACAGAGAAATCAGTAGTAGAGTTTATATATGAAGAAATATTTACCCGATTCAGTGTACCTAGGGAAATTGTAACCGATCAAGGATCTCAGTTTACCTCCAAATTAATGAAAGAGCTTACTGACAAATATTGTATTAGACATTGTAAATCCTCACCATATCATCCGCAAGCCAATGGTTAGGTAGTATCCACCAACAAAGTATTAGAAGCCATCCTGACTAACACTGTCCAGTTACACCATAAAGACTGGGCAGATAGGATTCTTGAAGCTCTGTGGGCTTATAGAATAACTTGGAGGAACACCACTGGCCACACACCTTATGAACTCGTTTATGGTAAACAAGTTCTCCTACCTACTGAATTTCAAGTTAAAACCTTTCGTATGGCTGCACAATTAGGCATGAATCTAGAAGAAGCACAGAGACAACAAATCCTGCAGATAAATGAATTAGACGAGATTAGGAAAGATGCTATTCAATGCACAATCTTAATACAAAATCAACGCAAAAAATGGCATGACAGATATAATAAACAAAAACAATTCAAAACTGGGGACTGGGCACTATTTTTGATTCAAGATACAAGAACTTTAAAGGTAAATAAACTACTCATTGGATGGGTCCATATGAAATTGTTACAGTTTTTTATAATGGATCCGTTAAAATTAAGACAATTGATGATTCACAAATTTCTTTTGTTGTAAATGGACATAGACTTAGACTTTATCATCAACCAATATCTAAGCAAGATTTTGTGCAGAATGCCTTACAACAGGAAGAAATGGAGCTAGTAGAAGAGGAAGTCATTCCTCCTCCTCCTAGTCCTTGAATTTTTTTGGGTTATCTTCTTTTGTATATATATATATATGTAAATATGCTTTTGATTTTCAATTTTCTAACAATTGATTGCATTTTTACAGGAAATTTATTATGATCAGTTTATGAAATTTTTTCAATAAAACAGGAAGACTCTTTTCCTTTCGTTAATTTTGAAATTTTACATAAATTTCTTTGTACATATGCTTTTGTTTTAAATAAATTTGAATCATCTGACAAGTGGTTTTGCATCCTAATCACAAGAACCATATCTTTTTAATCAACTCATTCGATATTATGCGAAAAGGGAAGTGCTCTAAAAATATATACTTATAGTTTTCTTCCTTTTTCGGTTATTGTTGAAATTGAAATTTTTTAGTGAAAGGATAAAACATTCTTGATATCATTTGTAACCACTTTCTTTTATGATTCTGTATATGGTATTTGATTCAGACATGCACATTTCCGACTTATCATTAGAACAGTTGCTAAAGACCTATTTCAATTATTACGATCTCCACAAAACTCTATCTTACACCTATGGAATGCTAGTTCATCCTGGACTCATTATCAAAACTTGTCTCCAAAGCATCTTTAAAAGGTAGCCTAAATGTGGGTGATATTTTCTATTTTGTGGGGAACATTACTGACCTCTTATGAAGAAGATAGGTTGTGAAGTCAAAGAACAACTTTAGGTTATTATATGTTGCCATGATCTATAATTTAGGCCCTTATAAATAAAGTTACTCAAAAGGTTTGTGCTAAAATATTTGAATTATGTGTTTAACATGCTTAGAACACTCTAGTCCCAACCAGCTTCCTTACAAAAAATTATATATCATTATACGAAGCAAACCCGCTGGGGTACTGAACAGGCTCGCTAACAGTGGGTCCATGCTAAGTAAAATCTTAAACAAGGAAGCTCGATAAATGCAAGTAAACCCGTCGGGGTACTGAACAGGCTCGCTGGCAGCGGGGCTATGCTTGCATGGTACCAAGATAAACCCGCCGGGGTACTGAACAGGCCTGATGGCAGCAGGTCAATATCGGGTAAAAGAGGTTTGGTTAATGCATTGCTATTCACATGACTCATAAAAAAACCTGAGTATACAAACACATGTTTAGGCCGATTATTTATAATGTCATTAGATAATGGTTGTAAGTTGGACTTGGACCCTGTCATCTAATTCAAACAATACCTAGGGTATTATTATCCTAGCAATGGGACCCATATTTATAGTAGATCTCACAAACTTTACAGTGAACCTTATCTATATTCTTTGGATGACAAGAACTCTCTACAATGAGTCATGGATGACTAGTTGTCCTATGGAATTCTTCGCATCTCTTATACTATTATTCTTCATATGGTCTTTTAAGCATTGTTGTATTCTTTTGATGAATGTACATATCTTAATCATCTACATTTATTAGTTAATATTTCATTTCCTTATGAAAATTATCACAATATTTTAAATGCTATCTGTAAGACTTTTTAATTGAAATTTTTAATCATTTTCTCTTTGATGGCTTGATGACACGCCATATTTTTGGTCTTGGGGGAGAAGATTAGAACTGTTCTTACTTCCTGAATATTTATGCAAATATTATTTATCTCTTGATAGGTGTTTTTAGGTTAATGCAAAAGCAGAAGAAGATTGATTTAATCAAGAATAAAAGAGGAACACAACTAAAAGATCCAGAAAAGAAAAGTTTACAGCATCCTTTTGCACTCACAGCCTCAAAAATTCCCTACAAAATCAGTTCTAGTCAGCATCAGCAATAAGATCTTGTATAGACAAAAGCCTGTATGAAAGGCTGAATGATGGGTTGAATGCCGATCCGAACGAGATGATGAATGCAGCAAATGAACAACGTTCTGAATGAAATTTTGGCTTGTATATACATCAAATAGCGTGCCAAGATATTTTGAAGTTCTGACTAACCAATGATGACAGGGATCAATCAAACGTTAATCTCATACATGATTTCAGCCACTTACTCATCTTGTCTTTGTTAAACGAATGAATCTTGTATCATTTTGAATCATTGCATGGCCACCATGGTCCTAGTTATCGTACAAACTGCTAGCATCTGGATCGAATCTTAATGATCCCCCACGTGTAATCTATCCCATTACGTGAATTACATTCAACCTGTCCAAAGCTTGGCTTTGGACATGGTTGAATATGCTATAAAAAACATGCATTCACTAAATTCAAGCATTTCTACGCTGGTACCTGACTCAAGATTTTAGAATGACAAGTGTAATCTCTCAAGCGTGCCTCATCTATGACCATTCAACCATCCAAACGGACCTTAATTTAACTAATGGCTGCGTGAAATTTTGCTTCACTCTGTTCGCCTTTCATTTCTTTTTTATGAGCCATGACCTCTACAAATTCCTTGCACCCATGTACCTATTCAATTTCATTCCCCATCCTCCATCAACAATGCCTAGCTGCTACGAGCCTGGTAGTTACCAAGATCTTCTTTGTATCCCAGAGTTTAAAAGATGTCGTGAGTTATTCTTTCAAGCAGGCTGGAACCCGTTTCTCCACCGCCTTGATGGCCATGACCATGAGATTTCGCTACTGTTTGCCAAAGGATTTGATGGCCAGACGGCCAAGGTTGGCCATCTTGTTTTCTCCGTAACAAAAGAGTCAGTAGCATGAGCCACGAAACTGCCTAGGGAAGATGCCCGTTGGCACAAGCATTTGTTTCTTCCACGAGCAGCCCTTCAGTTCGCCCTCAAGCCCGATTTTCAACACATTGCTGGTACCAAAGGCTTCCACAGAGAGTGGATTAAGCCGAAATATTTGGATCTTTTGACCATTATCATCCATTTAGTCACCTGAGAGGGTAAGCTCACTATCTTTAAAGCTTTCCATTTCGGACTGTTAGCACATTTCGTCAATAATCAGACCTTAAATTTCCCATTCTACTTTCTAAAGAGTTTGGAAAATTTGTGGAGTCAAGTTAGAAAAAATACCATTAACCCTTCTGGAAGATTGTATCACCATTGTCTTATTAAGATTCTGATCACTCATCAGTTAGAGGAGAGAGGTCAAACTTGGGATCATTTTGTTTTCGAGATACTGAACCCTCATTTATCTACTGTCAAATATTCCCCTTCTCAGAAGCACCTTTATACCCAAGAAGAACCAAACACTAAACGTATACAGGTTGATGAGTGTTCGTTAGATGATATGCAGTCTATCCACTCATTACCTTCTCCTAAGATTGCTTTGGAATCCCCACTTTTCTCATCAATACCTACTGAACCTAGAGAGACAAATTGTGACCAGTCCGTTGATCAACCTGTCATTCAGACTATCATTCAGCCTTCATGTTCAAATATCCAGTCGAACAATCATACCTTTGAGTCATCTCTCCTCACAGTAGCTAATGTATCTGCTCAGATGAGTGAAGCCCCTGCTGCTAGAAGCTCCCCTGCAAATAACAAATACAAAGTTCCCGAAGACACACTATTGATATTGAGACATCTCCAAAAGAAACAAGGCCTCAAATGAACCTAGAACATCATACAAAACAACCTATTTCGAGTCAGTAGAAATGGCATAAGTTGACCCAAGTAATAGCACAGTTAATAGATGAAAATCAAAGCTATGTGGAGACAATCTTTGAGCTCCATGAAGAAAATAAGATGTTCCATACACAATTGAAAAGCACTGAATCCTTGGTTAGCACCAAAATAGTGTCCCATGCTGTCCTTGGGATGAAGTATAATTCCTCAAAGGACCAATTAAAGAAACTCCAGGCCAAGTACACATCTTCATCATCCAAGTAAAAGGCCACTGCTATCGCAGCTTGGCCTTCTTCCTAATTTCTCTCTGTTTTGCTCAGTGGGACCTGGTATGACTCCAGTTTGGGGGAATGTTGGTGTCCATTTTGTAACCATTTTTTATCATTCAATCTACTCGAAATGGCGTTATTTCTATCATGTTTGCTATATTAGGTTGTTTTCTTTACCATTCAGGCCCTCAAACAGTCCAGGTATGCATATATTTACCTATTACGCAAATCTTGTTTATATTTCATTATATTATGATTTGTTTATGTTCAAATGACATTTTCTGGACATTATTGACATTTACATTTTAATTTATAGGCTGCCTTTTTCAAGTGACCCTTCATTCAGACTGCGTGTTTATAATGCTGAGTTCAAGCGCGTTCATCTCATCGTTCAGCCCACGAAATCCATGGTTGGCATATCCCAGAACGTTAAATGCAGAAAAGGGAACGTGGGTTCTGTTTGCCACGCAATGGGCATCATTAATGAGTTGTTGGTCTAGAATAATCCGTCCCCAGTTTTGCTAAGCTTGACAGTGCATCCCACGCTTACGTCAACACTCCAGCTCGCCGATTCTCTTGCTCATTCAGATGACGATCATTCGTACCTGTTCACGCTTATTCACACCGGCATTCTGGAATAAGCCCATCCTCCCACGATCAGTCTGCCAACACAACGCTTCACCCACGTCAACGCTCCAGCAGCCTCTCCCCTATTCGTTCAAGTTTGCTAGCACACTACCTATCTGCCCACATCAAAGGAAGATCGACGATGTAGCTGCCCCATGAAGCCTGGTGTATGCGCCCTACGCTGTCACGCACCATTCAAAGCAGCAGTTACAGTCATTTAAACGCCTCTATTATTAGAGAGGTCGACTCTGTCAACCCTCTCACCCATTGTAATGTATAAATAGTTGCCTTTGAGACAAAGACGAGTTAGTCTAAAGTTTAAGAGTCGAGAAGCTAGCATATAGTAGTAGATGTTAGTCGTTTTACCTACAAGCAATGTAATTATCTCGAGTTAATGGAAGTTCCAGCTCGTTGATGTTCTGCTGGTAGTAACACAATGATTTAGTTTTACCTCTGTTTGTTGGGAAGGGCCCCTCATCAACCGGAGGTTTCATTTTATATTTTTCTGCAAATAACTAGTTTGTTTTCTTGTACATGTAATTAATCTTGTTTTCCTATGTGTGTCATCTTCCTCACTCTATAATTTATATTGTGTTGTTAATCTAGTTTATTGTTTACAGAACTGTTAAATGGTCGACCAAAGCATAGTTTCCATAGTTGTTTTTCAGCCTTTCGTAATTAGATAGTTATCTTCAATCTTCTGCAAATTAGATAGAAATAGTTAGTTGTCATTTCCAGTTTAGTCTGTAGTTAGAATTAGTTTAATTATCCTCTCCTCTGTAGTCGTAGGTTAATTCTCTCCTTCATCTCAATCTTGCTTTAGTATAGAATAGGAATAGTTTATCTTCTTTAGGTCATAATTAAAATAGGTTGCTTTCTATTATCGTAGCTTCTCAACAAGTCTTCCCACTAACTTCTTTGCATTGTAGGTTCATCTGCATTCGCCAAATGATGTTTAGATCATTAAAAACTACTCTTTTTCCTTAGTTTAAATCATTTTCCCTCCATTCAGACTGTCATTCGGACAACCATCTGAATCGTCATTCGGACTTTCATTCTTTCTGCACTGTTTATGCTTATTTGAATTCAGTTTCTTAGTTTTTCTTTACTGCAATCTTTTCTGCTCTTAATTAGCATTCTTAACCATAATTAGGTACCTGTTTAATATCTCTTAAAGTTTTAATTAAAGTTTTGTTAATCATTCTTAGTTTGCTTTAGTTGTCTTTTGAATTATGTCTTTCATATTTAAATTTGCTAATATGTTGTTGTTTCAGAAATTATTAGTTTTATTCATAGTCTAGTTTATTACCTGTTCTTAAGACTTAGTGTAGACTAGAATTAATAATCTTATTCTCGAAGTATTCTAGCTTTGATAATTTCCTTCGTTAAGAATAGGATCAGCTTCTTAGTTAGAAAAATAATGAAGATGTTCATGGAATAGAATTTGGATTCAAAAATAAATATCTTTATCAAGTTTTCTACTTGCTTCTATATTAATATCTTTATCAAGTTTTCTACTTGCTTCCAAATTATATTCAGAATTAAATATCTTTATTAAGTTTTCTACTTGCTTCTAGTGCTCATTAATTTCAGATTATTATGGCTGGTAGATAGATCAGAATGCTTAAAGTTAGTTGTAATTGGTCTCTTTGTAGTTTACATCTCTTTGTTGAAATTAGATTATATCTACTTCCATTCTGTTTTGCTATTACATTTGAAAGTCATTACGATACATTTACTCCAGCTCCTATTACATGGAATTAGACAGTTCAGTCTAGAATAATTTACATTTACAAGTTCTCCCTAGTAATTGTAATTTGGTTATCAGTGTTTTTCCTAGATTAGTTGTGAATAAATCATTTTATATCTGTAGTTCCGATCTTGTTCATAATTGTAATCTGAAGGTTTAATTTAGTAGTTTTTCATTATTCATAAGAAGTAGTTTGCTTTTTGTTTTGTATTTGTTTCCCTAGTGTTAAATCATAGAATAGAGTAGTATGATCTAGTACTATTCTGATCCGTTGGTTTAATCAGTTTAATAATTGTATTCTTAAGTATATTGACTCGGTTTTTCATTTTGAAAGATCTTTCGATCTTTTATTTACTAAATATTTTTAAGGTTTGACAAGACGAAAAATATTAGGTACTATCCTACCTTGGCATATATTTTATCTCAACTCCAAGATTACCAACCCCGGTTGATAATTAAATATTAGGTGTTTTCTTTAAGATAGTTCACACACCCAACAGGTTGCTTGATTGGGAGGAAAACCCACTTGGAGGAGGAGTGTTGGGCACGTAGGAGGAGGGAGTATAGCCCTAGGTGGTATGGGGACACTTTATTGCTTGCATCGAAGCTTAAACTTGACTCGAGGATACTTGATTTGAGGAGTAATGCATGTGTGGTGGATCCAAAGATAAACATGGCCTAGGGGGGAGCATTGGAAACTTAAAGAAACCTTTCTTGGGGAGTGTTCATCCGTGTACCCTTGATTGTGATGTGCATGCCTTGGAGCTTGACATGTGTCACTTAGAGTTGGAGAGCTTCACATGTGGGCCTATATTGTATGTATTTAGGTTGTTTGTAGTGGAGTACATCCACTTGCTATTGTTGGCATCCCTCACCTTTCATATAAACAAAGGGAGGAGAGAGTATTTTCATCACTTGATTATTGTTCACTCATGTAATCACATACTTGTGTTAAAGATGTGAGAGCTAGCGAAAACTAGTGTCTTTGTACTCTTCTTCATTTGTATTTTCTCTCTTTTTCTAGAGAAATAGTGTTCTCGATGGAATTTAAGAGAAGGTTAGAGTTATGTTTTTCCTTAAGAATACAAATAAGAATAGGGTTTGTGATAAACCTTAAAGGAGAAAATGCATCACTTGATCTTGTATCTCTTGTAAGAGAAGATACTAGGGTTTTGTGGCATTTTGGAAACCCTAATGCTACTTGGAGTGCTTGATGTAAAAAAGATAGAGAGAGTAACTTGCACATTTTTGGGATATAAGTGTAGGTTTCAAGGAGAAATATTTGATGGGTATTCTAGCTTGTTGAGGTTTTTTGGTGGAGCACTAACCAACTTTAATCGAGAGTGATTCATATCTAGGAGTTGGTGGATAGGGTTTTCTTATGGATTTTTAGCTGGGTTTGGGGAGATTGACTTGTAGCATATTGTTTTGAGTTGTGGTATAATGTACTTGAACTTCATCTTATCTATATGTATGAGATATTACAGCTTTCCAAACTTTTTGCACTTGCAGATTTGATTTTCACTTCTAATATCATAATGATTGAGTAGTTTCTAGTGTTGGTTACACATGTTGATTTGACATAACATTGAGCATATTTTTTTAAGTGTTTTAACAAAAACTGTAGAAGCTAAGGGGCACATTAATGGCTGCGATAAATATCTTTTAATAAGCATTTTAAGATTTGTTAGATGCTTGAAAAGTGTTCCTTGAGGGCTCAAACTTGCTGGTATTGAAGTACACTTGATTGGTATTTGTTTTCTTGGCCCGCATCATGAATTGGGTTGAAGTGAAGTGAAGTATTTTTTGTTGAAAATTATTTTTTCATATTCAATCGACTTAAGGCTGAAATTTCACAGGAAATAGATTTAGAAAGCCTCAAGGTTGAGGTGAAATTTTTTAATTTGCATTAAATGTCATTTCAAGAAATTTATACATGGTAGTAGAGCATTTCAAATATTTTCAACGTGGATCAACGTTTATTTCACTGATTTCACTCTCTCTTTAAAGAGGGAGTTGGGTATTTTAGTTTTTTTGTACTTGGGAGAGGTTATTTACCTAGTACGGTTTGTTGGATGTGAGACACTAGTGTGCTTGGGAGAAGTATTGGAATCCTAGAAGGGCCATTCTACTTTATTTGTTGCTGATTTTTCTTTAAGGTATGCTTCTTATTTACTGGGTGACTACTCTTAGTCTTAGAGAGTGTTATTGATAGGAGGGTGATTTCAATTTCATATATTGGAAGTGCATGTTGCAAATGCATCTAGAGAATGTTGATATTTGGGAGCATATTGAGAAAGAGATCGTTCCACCTATCAAACCAAAAATATTGTTTGTTCATGCTAAGAAGGAGTCCAAGGAAAATACAACCATTCTTGATTTAGTGAAGGATCACTTTATTACTCACATTGAAGAGAAGATCACCAATAGTTTTATGTATGAGGATTTAGTTGGTTTATATCAGGGTTCCAGTATCTCTAGATAGATTATATTGAGAAAAAATATTTAATTCATCTGAGTGAGTAACACAAATATAGTGGTGAACTAGTTGACTAGGGCCACAAAGTTAAGAGATCAATTGGCTACCATAGGGATAAAAGTGGAGGACATGGAGTTGGTGTCCATTTCCTTGAATGGACTTGATATTTCTTGGAAACATTTTGTCCAATGTGTGTTTTCTCATGAACATTTACCTAAGGATACAATTATGTAGGAAGAGATCAGGTTGGTGTCTTATTTAACACAAAAAAAGGAAATAGAATACCTAGTCCTTGTTATGAGGATGACGAATGGAATCAATAAATGATACATGAAGGGTAAGAATAAATATTCACTTCTAGGTAAGAAAAATGTGAGTAATGTGAAATATTTTGGGTGTCACCAGTTGGGGCATTATGCTAACTAATGTCTAAAGAATAATGAGGGGAATCTAAGCAATGTAGAAAGAGTAGATGCATTATCATACCAACTTGATACCACCTTATCCATGGCCCCTTGTTTATCTTCTAACACTATGTGAAGTTTTGGATGGTAATCAGACAATGGGGCATCCAAACATATGACTTATGTCATGAAACCCCTTATTGAGTTTTAGGAGCAAGAGGGAGGTATGAGTGTGGTTTTGGTTGATGATGCTATTGATGCAGGAGCATCGGGGCCTAGGAGAAACAGTCAAAGTTGATCGACAGGAGAAGTCAACCAGGGGGGTTGTCGACGACCACTGGTGCGAAGGAAGATTGGATGTCGAAGCCAAGTATTCGAGTAGGAAGTTGTTGATATGCAGTCGACAGAAGGAATGAAGAGTTCAAGAGTCAACATGTTTAAGGTCGACAGATGACAGGAGTGCAGAGAAGTCATCGAAGGTCAACATGTTGTCGAATTGTGACACCTACTAGTTGTGGTAGAAGCCAAGCATGGAGAAAGGGGTGGACTAGAAATCTATAAATGTGAAGTGAATTCGATAGGTAAAGTCAAAGGATGACGAAGGCAGTATGGTCAAGACAAGATAGGAGCCGACTACTGTAGCAGATTCAGAGAGTGCAAAATTCAAGGCGACGTACTTGGTAGCCATTCGTGGTTGCTAAGGAAGTTATGAGCAGTTATGAAGGTGGTTGCGATCATGACATATGTCACCACAGGCAGAGGTTGTGCAGCATGGCCAGAAGGCGCTGACAAGTGTAGGTCTACAAGATCTGGAGGATTCGGTGGACAGAGGAAGAGTGTCTCAGGGAACGGAGTGGACCTCATATGAGAAGTAGCAACAGAGAAGAGTAGAAGATCAGTGCATAGGCACAGAGGAGGGACAATTAGTTCGATCAATAGAGGATCGAGAGAGACAGATCGGGTCCATAGCTCAGTAAGTGCTTGCATTCATTAGAGCCTGTGAGAGAGAAGATGATCGCACACTGAGAGAACACGCAGTTTACTTTTGTATATTGTATCAGGCTAAGGCTGACTAGTTTAGTTCATTTTCTTTGTATTCAGACATTATAATTTGATTGAAGTAATAGAAGCCAGCTTTTGGCATCCTGTTTACATCCAGTCTATGTGAACATTGTGTTTCGTGTGTTATTTTTAAGCAAGAATTCTTTGTCGAGACTGACCTTGCACCAGTTGGTATCAGAGCAGAAGTATCCTATGAGCAGGAAGGATAGCGATATCAGAACCCAGAGTAGAATTCGGTTGAGTGCGTAGACAGCTCCAGCTACGGTTGGGTAGAGTTTGCACTACTTGTGAAATTCCAGTTACAATTGGAAGAGTGGGAGTTTCAGTTGTGGTTGAAAATGGCTCACAAAGGCATTAATGTACGACGTATAGGACAAAGAGCGTGTGGCACTGCAGTCACAGTTGATCTTGAAATGTTCGGTGAGTGCATCTGAACAATGCGAAGTTTGACTAGAGAAGTCATAGAGATCAAGGAAATCCAAAGGTACAGATGCATTCCCAATGCATTAGACCACAACGACGGGGAGGTCGAAGAAGTGGAAGCACGGGAAGAGGTAGTCGAAGAACCAGAAGACAAACGTATCAAGATTCTAACAGAGATGAGAGGTTAGACAAAGATGGATGTACGTACCTACTTAGGAAGTCTGGATCCAGAAGACGTGATCGATTGGTTCAGATAAATGGAGAAATACTTCGACATGGAGCAGATTGAGGATCTTAAATGGGTTAAAACTGCATGTATGAGGTTGAAGGGTCATGCCTCATCATGGTGGGACAATGAACAGGATGATGGAGTCAAGAAAGGTTAGGAAAAGGTCAAGTCTTGGGATAGGATGGTCGCCAAGCTGAAAGGGAAGTTCTTTCCAGGTGACTATGTGATTTCCTTGTTTCGTAAGTTACAAAACTTTCAACAGAAAGAGATGACCGTGAAGGAATACATGGAAGAGTTCTATAGATTGTTGATTTGGTTGGGACAAACCGCTAAAGGAGAAGAAGCTGTCATGAGATGTGTGAATGGCTTGAAGTATGCCATACAGGACGAGTTGAGCTTGCTGAGGTTCAGAGTGGTTGGTGAAGCCTACCAATTAGCTCTGAAGGCAGAAGAGAAACTGTCAAGGAAAACCGCATCGACCAGAGGCAGGATGACTGGTTGGGGTGAGAAGACTATTTCCACGAAAGGCCAAAGTAGCAGAACTAGGATAGAAGTTGTCGAAGGTAACCGATGTGCGAAAGGTACATCCACTAAGGATAAAGTGCAGAAAAATCGATGCGATAGTCAAGAGAATCGCGATTGCGGTGCGTTTGGTCGAAGTGATCCAACCGACAAAAAAGGAGCTGACAGACTAGTTGTAGTCTGTTATAAGTGTTGAGGAGTTAGACACAAGGAATATGAGCACCCAGAGAGCCTACACGCTGCAGAGGATTCGAAACCCAGACACCGAAGAGATGAGAAAGTCAACGAGAGAGTGGAGTCGACATCCGAAAGCAATGAATATGGGAAAAGAAAAGGTCGAACCATGACAGTCAGAAGGACATTGGTTCAGGATGACCAACACGACGAGAAAGAGCCGGCACAGTGAAAGGCTATCTTTCGAACCAAAGTGCATATTAGTGAGTGGTATTGCAAGACCATATTCGATGGTGGCAGTACATAAAATATTATCTCAACGGAGGTCATCGACAAGTTGGGTCTAAGATGTCGAGAACACCCACACCCATACAAGATCTCATGGTTGCAGAAAGGACATCAGCTCAAGGTAACTAGACAGTGCCTAATAAACTTTCAGGTTGGAAAACTTGAAGACAGTGTACTGTGCGATGTAATCCCAATTTAAACATGTCATCTGTTGTTAGAGACACCATGGAAATATGATCGAAAGATGATCTATGATAGTCGATCCAACACAGTCACAGTGTGGAAAAATGCCACGCGGAGGAGGTTGAAGCCAAAGCAGGAAGACCAAGCTGACTGCAAGCAGAGCGAGAGCAAGTGTCGATATGCTCAATATGTTTTGCCATCATTCCAAAGGGACCATGTGTCGAAAGGTCGACAATGGAGAGGATTTTGGTTGAAGTCGAAAAGATGCTCGATGGGTTCAGGAGCATAACAATCGACGAAGCGCTGACGGGATTTCCACCGATGAGAAGCATATCCCATCAAATCGATTTGATTCCAGGATCGATTTTTCCAAAAAAGAACCTCAGAGAATGACTTCGATAGAGGGTCAGGAACTCAATCGACAAGTCTAGGAGTTGTTGGACAGAGGATTGATCAGGGAAAGTCTGAGCCCGTGTGCGGGTACCAGCGGTATTAGCACCGGAGAAAGGTGGAGAATGGAGGATGTGTATAGACTCCAGAGCTATCAACACGATCACGATCAAGTATCAGTTTCCATTGTTGAGAATGGACAACTTGATGGATTGCTTGAGTGGAGCGATATACTTCACGAAGATCGACCTAAAGAGAGGTTATCACCAGATTCAGGTTAGAGAAGGATATGAATGGAAACACCCTTTAAGATGAAGGAAGGACTGTATTAGTGGTTAGTCATGCCATTCGGATTGACTAATGCACCCGGTACGTTCATGCGGTTTATGAATGAGGTACTGAAGCCATTTTCGGGAAAGTTCATCATAGTGTACCTAGACGACATTCTGATATTTAGTCGAACCAAAGTCAAACATGTGGAGCACATTTGACAAGTGTTGTGAAAGATATAGGAAGAGAAGTTGATGGTGAACCTGCAGAAATGATTCTTCATGAAGGAAGAGCTGGTGTACTTGGGATTTGTAATCTCGTGTAAAGGGTTAGTGATGACCCAAAGAAGGTGAAGGCTATATTGGAGTGGCCAGAACCAACAAGCGCGATTGGAGTGAGAAGTTTCCATGGACTTGCTAGTTTCTACAGGAATTTCATTAGGGGATTCAGTCGAATATGTGCACCTTTGACAGAGTGCATAAAGATAGGGGAGTTTAAGTGGATAGAAGCTTCTCAGAAAGCTTTCAACAAGTTGAAGGAAAAGATGACTGAGAGCCCAATGTTAGTGCTCCTAGATTTCGACAAAGTTTTTCAAGTCTATTGCGACATGAATAGAATGGAAATTGGAGCAGTGTTGAGCCAGGAGGGCCGACCAATTGCATTCTTCAGCGAGAAGTTGGATGGTGCGAAGCAAAAATATTCGATATATGACCAGGAGTTTTATGCTATCGTCCAAGCATTGAAGAAGTGGAGGCATTATTTGTTTCCCAAGGAATTTGTGTTGTACACAGATCACCAAGAACTGAGGTACTTGAATACTCAGTCAAAGTTGAGTCAATGGAAAATGAAGGGGCTCGAATTCCTGCAGGGATATACCTTCATGTTGCGACATAAGTCGGGCAATTTGAACAAGGTTTTCGACGCGCTGAGTCTAAGAGTTGCATTGCTGAACATGACAACATTTCAGGCAACAGGAATAGAGTCGATGAAGACAGAGTATGCGACCAATGAATATTTTGTGAAAGCATGGAAGGAGAGTAGCGAACCATGGAGTGTCGACAGAACACCATGCTTGGATTATTTCATCCAAGAGGGATACCTATTCAGGGGACAACAGTTTTGTATTCCCATAAGATCCGTAAGAGAGAACCTAATCCAAGAACTGCACAACGGTGGATTAGCAGGTCATTTTGGCATCGACAAGGCCAAGGCGTTGGTTGAAGAAAAGTATTATTGGCCAGGAATGACAACAGATGGCGGAAAGTGGGTACGACAGTGTCGATTTTTCCAGTTGGAAAAAGGAAGAAGTTAGAATACAGGGTTGTATACGCCTTTACCAGTGTCGAATACCCCATGGGAGCACCTGAGCATGTATTTTGTGCTAGGATTGACAAAGATGCAGCAAGGTAACGACTCAATCTTTGTTGTAGTTGACAGATTTTCGAAGATGGCACACTTTATTCTGTGTCGGAATACAAGTGATGCCACAAGCATTGTTGTACTATTCTTCAAGGAGATAGTTAGATTGCATGGGTTTCCGAAGAGTATAACGTCGGACAGAGATACCAAGTTTATAGACATTTCTGGAGAACCTTATGTAAGAAATTGGACACGAAGTTGCATTTTAGCTCGGCATATCATCCGCAGATAGATGGACAGACCGAGGTGGTGAACATAAGTTTTGGAAACCTTCTGATATGTTTGACGACCGACAAACCCATGCAATGGGAGAACATGTTGGTGCAAGCAGAGTTCGCGTACAACAATTATGTGAATCGGTCGACAAGGTTGAGCCCATTCCATATTGTTCAAGGATGAAGATCACATGGAGTGGTGGATTTTAGTCGAGATACCGACAGAAATCAGGAAAAGTGCAGATGCAAAATCATTCGCAGAGCACATTAAAGAAGTGCATGAAGATGTGCGAAAGCACATTGAGAAGAGTAACGCAGAATACAAGTTGAGAGCCAACAGGAAGAAGAGGCTACAGTCATTCAGCGAAGGAGACTTAGTCTATGCACACTTGCAAAAGGAGAGATTTCCGAAGGAACATATAACAAGCTAAAGTTGAAGAAGATTGGACCATGTATGATTCTCAAGAAGATTTTGGACAATGCTTATGCGTTGGAGCTACCAAAGGAATTGAGCATTTCACCAACGTTCAATGTCTCAGATCTGTACAAGGTTGAAGAAGGTTCGACCAGAAGTAGAGAAGAAGTGTCGAACATCGACTGGACAGTGCAGATTCTAGGTCGACATGAGAAGGAAGAAATCGCTAAAGTGTTAGAGTAACGCGGAGTCGGATGCACACGAAGTTCGTGAAAGAAGGAATATTTAGTCTGATGGAAGGATGATGAGTTGCAGGAGGTGGCATGGATTTCCTAAGAAGAATACAGGAGACTAATGGATCAGTCGATTTATTTTCTACCTGGGGAGTCTGATGCAGGAGCATCAGGGCCTAGGAGAATCAATTGAAGTTGATCAACAGGAGAAGTCGACCAGGAGGATTACCGACGATCACTGGTGCGAAGGAAGATTGGTTGTCGAAGCCAAGTAGTCAAGAAGGAAGCTATTGATATGCAGTCGACAGAAGGAGTGAAGAGGTTGAGAGTCAACATGTTTAAGGTCGATAGATGACAGGAGTGCAGCGAAGCCGTCGAAGGTCGACATGTTATCAAATCGTGACACCTACTGGTTGCAGCGGAAGCCAAGCGTGTAGGAAGGGGCAGACTGGCAAGCCGTAAATGTGAAGTGAAGATGACAAGTAAAGTCCAAGGATGACGAAGGCAGTATGGTCGAGACAAGACAGGAGATGACTACTGTAGTAGAGTCAAAGAGTTCAAAATTCAAGGAGACATACTTGGTAGCCATTCGTGGTTGCTAAGGAAGTTATGAGTAGTTATGAAGGTGGTTGGGATCATGACAGATGTCACCACAGGAATAGGTAGTACAACATGGCTAGAGAGCAGTGACAATTACAGGTCTACAAGATCTGGAGGATTCGGTAGACAAAGGAAGAGTTTCTCAAGGAACTGAGTGGACCTCAGGATGAGCAGCAGCAGTAGATCAAAGTCAAATATCAGTGTGCAGGCACAGAGGAGGGACAATTAGTTCGATCAGAAGAGGATCAAGAGAGACAGATCGAGTCCATAGCTCAACGAGCACTTGCATTCAGAATAGTTCGTGAGAGGAAAGAAGATCGCACATAGACAGAACACACACTTTACTTCTCTATATTCTATCAGGCTAAGTCCGACTAGTTTCGTTCATTTGCTTTGTATTCAGACATTCTAATTTGATTGAAGTAATAGAAGCCAACTTCTGGCATCCTGTTTACATCCAGTCTATGTGAACATTGTGTGTCATGTGTTATTGTTAAGAAATAAGTCCTTGTGGGGACCAACCTTGCGCTAACTACTTATCTTGTCATAGGATTGGGTATCTATTTCCTTACATATTATATAAGTTGGTGTTCTTAAGTTTAATGATGTGTGTGATATGGTGTCCTTTATAGGTTATGTAACATCCCACTAGTATAAAATGAGAGATAAATGACTAGGTGACCAAACAATTTGGTCACCACGGTTTTTTCAAGGTATAAATGACCAAACTTGAGTGAACCAACTAAAAATGACCAGAGAAATGACCATTTGGGTCACAGGATAAAATATATGACCAGATAACAAGTAACTAAACTAAAAATGACCACATTACAATAACATTGAGAATATGAATTGGTCATTGTTAGTTGTGTCACTCCGACAATGGAAAATTGCAATTTTGACAATAAATTTGTACAATTTACTAAATTTTAACACTGCAGATGGATTCAGAGACCCCCTTTCTAGGGGTCTCTGAATCCATCTGCAGTGTTAAAATTTAGTAAATTATTGACCCCCTCATGGATTCAATGGGTTATTCCCTCATTAATGTTTCATCAACTAGATTGAGCATTGCTTTCAAATATATGACAATGTATCCTTTGTTATTACAACAAATATGGTTCTGCCTCTCCAACAATGCCAAAGTTGTCAGTTATCCCCTCTACGATGTCCTAGCAATTAGACACCAAATATTTGATCATGATGTTTCGACTAGTGTCATGGACAATGGAAAATTGCAATTTTGACAATGAATTTCTACAATTTACTAAATTTTAACACCAGTGTTAAAATTTAGCAAATTGTAGACCCCCTTGTGGATTCAGTGGGTTATTTTGATATTCTAGTTAGTGTCGTGTTTCAGAGATTGGTCGTTTCTTGTTAAAAGCATCATCATGTCTTGATTTTTATACCATCGTGTTCAACTTATTGCACTTATCGTGCTCATATTTAATTTGGCCAAAATCGTCATTGTTTGACCCTTTCGGCACTTGGTTGAAGTTTCGATAAGGTCAGTCTTTTGCATCTCATCAGTTGAAATCTGTCTATTTTGTGCCTCCCAATTAATTTGTCGAGCTTGACTATGGACACCAACTCATCACGTCTATGTCTAGAATGTTAGAAATACCACCTTGTTGTTCCTGTGGGGAAAAAAGGCCTATATCTTGCATTTAAAAATAAAAATAAAACCTCCTTTTTATATTAAAACTCCCATCTTTATGATTTACCCCTTCTAAAATTCTATTCTTCAAATAGTAAGATTTTAAATATTTTCTACTCCACTTTTATGTTTATAATTTTAGAAATATACAACAATATCTTTCCCCACCTTAATTAAAAGGGGTTGCTTTTAATTAACCCTCTATTCCTTTCATCCATTCTACATGTTATGAACATCCCTTGTAGAGAAGCCCCCCATTTATGGCATAGCCACACACCCTTATTCCCTATGTCTCCAAAAGTTTCATTGAAACATAAAGGGGAAAATAAATTCTAAATAAAAGTGCCTTATCATTTATGATTTACCCCTTCTAAAATTCTATTCTTCAAATAGTAATATTTTAAATATTTTCTACTTTTATGATTTACCCCTTCTAAAATTCTATTCTTCAAATAGTAAGATTTTAAATATTTTCTACTCCACTTTTATGATTATAATTTTAGAAATATACAACAATCTCTTTCCCCACCTTAATTAAAAGGGGTCTCTTTTAATTAACCCTCTATTCCTTTCATCCATTCTATATGTTATGAACATCCCTTGTAGAGAAGCCCCCCATTTATGGCATAGCCACACACCTTTATTCCCTATGTCTCCAAAAGTTTCATTGAAACATAAAGGGGAGAATAAATTCTAAATAAAAGTGCCTTATCATATACCCCTTTCTACTACTCACCCCCTTCCAAATGCCATATTTATGGGGTCCCTTGTTCCACAAACAAGGTGGTCTCTTACACCAACTTGGTGTCTCGCTTAGCAATGAGCTTTAAAATAGATTATTATTATTATTATTATTATTATTATATGCTAAAGTATATATCATATACTTATTAATATATATTAGTTAATATATTAATATACAATATACATATTAATATTAATATAATCTACTTAATATATTAATATGCTATATAGTTATCATATATTTATATAGTTAATATATGTAATATATTTATATTGGTATTAACAAATTTAAAAAACCAAAAATACAAATAAAACAAATAAATAAAGAGAGGGAAACTAAATTAAAAAAAAAGACAAAAGAGGGAAATTTAAGTGAATGAGCTCGAAAAAATTAGTAAATTAGAAAAAAAAGAATGGGAGGGAAAATAGAGCAAACAAAATTAGGGCATTTTTCAAAACAAAGATTCAATAGATATAATCTGTCCAGGTTTAATGGATGCTCAAAAAAGGGTTGAATCATTCGGGATGCACACTTGGGTCTTTGGTTGGCATCTGGTTCATATTTCAGGATTATATTGAATGTATGTTGTAAATTGTTGTTGGTGGATTTTTGCAACTCAACCCCGAGGTGAGCTCTACAACTCAACCCAGTCTCGACTTCTCCACTCTACCAAGTTTTAGGTTCATTCACTTCATTATTTGTTAGGGTTTCATTTGTATTTAATTTTTTTGTTTTGTTTTAGGGTTTGAATTTGAGGTGGATTGACCTCCCTCCTCCATTCTGTGCAAGTTATGTAGGGTTTCAATGCAATTTTTATTTTTATTTTTCAATAGTTTCGGTCCACATTTGAACACAAACAACTTGGTACTCATTATGAAGAACAACGATTCTATAATGTGGGAATAATGCCTTCCCGTTTTGATCAACCAAGTATTTTGGTTTCATTGTCCCACAATTGTGTTTTGAAGGAGACAATCTGTGAGAGGAACCTCTCTCGTATCAAGTACTATGGAAGCTTTGAATATGGAATCTCTCGTATCAAGTACTATGGTTTCTTAAGCGTGTCCAAGTGTAGTTTCTCTCAAGGCGGGGTTGGTTGGTTTTCCGCTCATTTGCTACCATGTGTGACTTAGGTTTTTTATTAGGGTAATTTTCCATCCCTTCCAGCCAAACCAATTGGTCGAATACTTTTATCTTAATCTCAATCTATTAGTCAATTAGTACTCAATCCTTTGTGAGTTCTCACCCGCTTACAACATGATCGATTATGGGGGCTCGGTATGGATAATATATGGACAAGTTGATATGGTGGCTAAGATAAGGTCACAAGATCAGAAGCGAAACTTTGTCTATTATACCGCGCCCAATTCAAGTTCTAATTTTTTGATAGTATAGGACCCTATATCGGTTTTAAAGCAGATAAATTAATTTTAAGCCTACCAATAAATCCTAGCAAATCTCTAGTGTTAAAGTGTGAATAAACTTAACCCATTAACCAAATTACAACAATATTTTGGATCTCTATGCCTAATTCTAAACAAAGATTTGAAACATCCTTATTGTTGGCCTTCCTCCTTCCAATCAATAAAAATATCCTGGAAATAACTTAGTTTAGGGTGGGACTGAACACACCATGGACTATGGTTGGAAAGGGAAGACTCGTCGGGCCCAATCATCGGTACTTAAACCCTCCTTTTTGGGGATCATTCTGTCAACCCCTCCTTAAACATGGGTTGGAAAGTAAAAAAATCAAGCCATCAATCCATTTCCAGAACCATGTAATCTATAAACTCTCACCAAGAGCTAGAAGCCTAGGACCTAGAACCTTTAGCCAGGAGAGGAGCCAGAAGTATCGATCCGTTTTCCATGAACTAGTGTTGAGGTTTCCGTGGGGAGATATGCACCGTAATGCATGTGCATACATCGAACATATTACTAGTATCGTGTCAACACATTTATCAACCTTACCAAATCATTGTGATCCATATAAAAATAATACAGAATAATATTTTCTAAAGGTTGAACGGTAATTCTTATTTTCTAAAATGGCGATTGATTTTTCTTGGTTTTTGTTTGTATGTTAACATGAAAGTACTACAAGCACCGAATTTTCACATACAAAGATATTTATTATTTCATTTATAATAAGTCTGGTCAATATATTTACATGGGTACTTTAATTTATGTTGCATGCATCGACTTGCCAACAACACACCAAAGATATCAATGTTTCCATACTCAACAACTCTTTCAAATCTTTCAATTTGTAAATTTTTGAAGTGAAAACCTTTGTCTCGAAGAAGGGATCATTGTATATGTTATTTCTACATTATCAACCTCTCTTTTGTCTATAACATAGGGAAAAATCATTACGAAAGTTAAATTAGACTATACAAACAACTACCCATATCATGTTCAAAATCTCCAATCCTCGCTCATTATTTCCCTAGCCAATCACGAGAAATCCCAACCAAACTGCTTGAAATAAATTTGAGAGCTAGTAGTACCCATTGAATATTGAGCCAATTATCCATCCATGAATTGAAGTAAAATTTGATTCTTACAATCTCAATTATCAATGCAGATTGAGTTCACCACTATTGAAAGATTATGCCAAATGTACAATATAGTTACTGTAAATGACTAGTTACCAGGATCAACTTTCTATGTAAATAATGGAGATGTTGTGGTTGTGGGATCTATAATAAAGGGCCCTATAAAACTACCATTCACTAGTTTGTCTCCTGCTAATAATGTAATTGTATTGGGAATTGTGTTTGTAGATTGGGGTGGGTAACACGCCAATGCAGGATTGGAATAAATATAATCAATCCATCAACAGTATCATGCAATTAGCCCAATCTCACAGTTTGGTGGCATGATTCCATTACTCTTCCATCAATATTCTACATAATATTTGGGTGGATCTGTATTTTTGTCTGAATCCTAATTGTGGATCTGTAGATCTAGCCTCAAGCCCCGGCAGATCCAATAACACAGTCCTAACCTTGATCTTTAATCATTGAGAAGTTTACAACTCAGTTTGATTTTATCCCTTTCAGTGATTAATAGATCTGGGTTAAGATGTGTCTATGATGGTATGTATAAGCACAATCCAGATTCCAAATACTTATTAACTCTTTTTGTTTTGTTTAACATGGCATAGTTTTTTCCCAAGGTACATTTGCACATTTTGAATCAATAGTGTTCTTAGAGGAGAATTTAGTCATACAATTTTTTCTTGTATTTTGAGACCTCTATATTTTGTCAGTAGTGATAATTATTTCAGAAATCTAGATCAATAAAATCTATATTTCTATTGTATTTAGAATCTAGATCGGTAGTTGGATTTTGTAGTACTGTATTTGAATTTTTTTCAACTATACGTAGTACCATGGAATGGGTTTTTCTTTGTGCATATTTTATTTACCAACAAGATGGAATAAGTTCCATTGTCTACATTTTTAGTGAAATATTTTGTATGGAGCTTGTTGTACAGGTTGAACAACCATATGCTTGGAATGCATGTGGGTTGTGTCTAAAAAACTTGACAGAGAGTTTGAAGATATTAATAGGGACATTAAATCTTATGAACAATGTCTTGAATGCCTTGAAGAGGAATCCCCCAGTGGTCTAGTGAGGCTAATTTTCTTTGAGAAAAAGAAAAGGTGTGTAACATAAATAAAAGATATGTCTTTTGTTGGTGTTTCTCCAGAGTTTGAGGTGAATTTGCATGAGAACTTGTCTTCTTTTATTGCTCATTTAAGATTGCAATAGTTTGGATTAGCTATATTATATATAGTAACATGATCTACCTTGGAACCAGTATGAATCCTGATTATTTTCCTTTGTTGTAAATCTCATAATAATGCATTATTTATTGATATTACAGCCCAAATATTTATTTCAATGATATGAAGATTTTATTCTTAATTAATGTTGAAAGTTGAAGAGGAAGAAAATAAATTAGAAGCAGCAATAGGAGAAATCTAAAAAAAACACATTGTTAACAATCAAATTGACACCCTTAGTCATGTGATAGATGAAGCACATTTTTACTATGCGCCCACAACATGAAGACAGAACACAAGTACATTCAGAGACAAGTCCTCTCTGATCTAATCACTTCTCCCATAAATGGAAGGATTAGGTGAAGACAGTAAGAACCTAAAGAGACCAAGTTCGGTCATCGAACCGCTCATAAAAGTTCCAAAACTAAGCTACACCAATCAATAAGTGAAGAGAAATGCATTAAAGTGCATTAAATGTGCTTAAAGTATGATAAGTTGTGTAAAAAAGCCTAAAAACTATGGAAAAAGGGGGTTTTGAGTGAAAATGATCTAAAATCATGAAAGGATATTATCCCACACTCAAAAGAGAAGCCTAAGGCTCATTTCCCAATGCTATATAAGAAAGGCTTTGGGGCATGGTAAAGCACACACAAAGGAAGAGAAAAGCCATGCTGGAGAGATTTTGGAGGAGAAAGAGCTCAAATTCTTCAAAAGAAAGGGTGAAGGAAAGGAAGCTCATGGAAATGGAGGAGGGATTCACACCAATATCCATGGTAAGGATGTACTTCTTCATTGTTTTACTATGAATGGATTCAAGTTTCTACCATCTAAGAGTTTGAATTTTGCTTATCATGTATGAATTTAATTCCCAAATGGCTTTAGATCTTAATGAGTTTTGATGAATGAATATAGATATTTGGAAACTTGTGATAATATTTTCATGTCGCTGACATAGAAACTCACCATTATTTAGTAAGATAGATTGATATGTTGCAGATATAACTCCCTACTTGCAAACTACTTCATCTATTATCAGATTGGCGACTCTGTGGCTTGAAATTTCTTGATATTTCAGAATTTTTCTTCATATTTTGGTGATTTCCGTCCTTCATATCTACTAAGTTTCACCTTAAATATCACTACAAGAAACTTAGATCCAGCAAGGGAAGCTCCAAACCGGCCTCCTCACACTCTCCATTCAACAAACACTTCAAAAAATCATTCTAGATCTCATTTTTGTGCATTCTAGATCTCGTTTGTTTTGTGAATTCTAGAGCTCGTTTCTGTGGATTTTGCAACCTTTAATGCTTGGTTTTGCTTCATTTGGAGTGTTTTTGTTCTATATCCCTCTTTTGCTCATATGTTTGGTGAATATTTCAATTCTGTTTTGCTTCATAAATGTGCATATGCTAAAATGTGTGATGAGATCTCTTGAAGTTTGAACCTGTTGGAAGGCTTGATATGTATGTTTGCACACATGTTTAGAAGCTTATTTTGCTTCTTATGATCATCCTCTCACTCCTTTGATAAGTGTTGAAATGCTTTGCATCATTTGGATCTAGATATTTACTTTTGGAATCCTCTTCCATTCACCTTTAAATCTGCTCCAAATTTCAATTCTGTTTTGGATCTATTTTGGAGGCATCAAATTCCCTTACCTTTTCTCATTTGATGTGGTACAGATGTATGGCTTGGCTTAGGGACCTATTAGGGTGAATATACAACATCCTTTACTCCTTTTTTAGTCCCTCCTTTCCTCATGTCTTTTGGTTCAAAGATTTACATCTTTTATTTCCATTTTGCAGCTCATTCAAACTAGTTTGTGAGAGACTTGTTTTAGATTTGTTTTGAAGGCTTAGTAAGTGTATTTGCAGACCTGTTTTGGAAGCTTCTTTTGCTTCTCATGATCAGTCTACCACTCCTTTGATAAGCATTGATATGCTTTGCATTGTTTGGACCTAGATCTCGACCTTTGGACTCATCTTCCAAAACCTTTAAATCTGCTCCAAATTTCAATTTCTTTGTCAAGTTGTGATGGATCTACTACATATTTGCATTTGCTCTTTAGCTTAAGATAATTTTGCTGATCATAATTAGAGTATTACTCCTTTTCGAGAACCTTTGAAAATCTTTTGCATTATTTGGATCAAAGACATCTCTCCTTGGAATGACCTTCCAAAAACTTTAAAAATTGCTCCAAATTTGCTTTCTCTTTTCAATTTTTTCTTCAAGTTGTAATAGATCTTGTGGCTTGAGAGCATCTTAGATCATAGATCCATGTTTTGACATACATAGAACTGATATTTAATTTCATTTTAATCTCCTTTACATCTTTGCAAAGTTGACACACCTTCCAAACACATTAATTCAAGCTTGTAATCTTACACTAGTTGGTGGAGATCTCTTTAACTTTTGGATCTATTTGGAGACTTGTTTTGTATGAAATTTACACACTTGTTTAGAGCCTTATTTCCAGATTGAGATCAACCTTATACTCCTCTTGAAAAGTTAGGAAATTTTCATACCATTTGGATCAAGACATTTACAATTGGAATTCACTTCCAACACCTTTAAATCTGCTCCAAATTGTAATCAATTTTCAATCTTTTTCAATTGGTAATAAAGCTATTTTGCTTCCAACCATATGTAATGATAGATCCATGTTTTAACATGTTTAAGGAATGATATTAACCTACATTAATGTCTTTTTACATGGTTGCAAGTCTCCCAAACAATACTTAAGAAATTGTTCCTTAAAACACATTAAGGACATTCAATATTTTAGATCTTTAACATATGCTGATTGGAAACATTAATCAAACATAAACCATACACTTTTGGAAGCACCATACACACTTGAAAGACCCTTCCACACACATTTTCATTTGAAGAAAACCTTGAACACCACATGGTGAGATAATTTGAGAGTAATTTCTTTCCATAAAATAGAATTAAACTTTCATTAGTTACATTTTGTTTTGGAGTTAGAATATTTTCATGATTTTCATGCACAATTAGAGAGAGTTGCACCTTTAGAGTTCAGCTTTCTTGAGATATATTGTGTATGAGGCACCGTATCCTCTTCACTCGCATCGTGTATCTCACTTGTAATAGTTTAGGAGTTCATTTTTTCAAAGAATCTTGTATCGAGCCACTGTATCCTCTTCACTTGGGCCTTATGGCGATCTTATGAATGAGAAAGTGGATCTCACTTGTAATAGAGTAGATTTAATTTTTGCATACAGTTTTTTGAGCCACCATATCCTCTTCACTTGGGCCTTATGACGATCTTTTGAATGAGAAAGTGGATCTCATGTGTAACAATTTAGAATTTAATTCATAAGCATTCTAAAGGGCTTTGTGTATTCTCTTCACTTGGGACTTATGTTGATCTTGTGAATGAGAAACAGGGATCCCCCGTGTAATAGAATTAGATTCATGTTTACTTGAGATATCTGTTTGGGTTACATTGGTCTTTACGCATCAATTATTATCCATATTTCAGAAAAAAGAATTGTGCATGAACATACGAAATCTACCAAAAATTTTGCATGTCTGAAAGAAACTCATGAACCTATAACTCTCCCTTAATTTAAAATATTCATCGAATTGAAAGGTAGAGTAGTGAGCATTTTGCATTGTTTGGTTCATTTTCATATTTTCGAGTCAAAACACCACTAGTTTCACTTCCACTCCTAAAACTAAGCAAACTACATTTAAAATTGGCGCTTAATCTAAAATTGACAAACTTTTGATTTTCATATCACCAACAAGTTTAGGTTAGTGCCCTGGATTAGGTTTGGAGAGTTAACACTCATGGGCTGCAAAACTTTGAAACTAGCATTGATTAAAGAGAGTAAATCCATTAGTAGCATGAAACGCCTGTCGGGAAAGCGGTTCTAAAACATGCGTCAAGCACGAGGTCAATCTGGATAAGTAAGGGTGGTTCCCCCTTCTTTCTTATTTAGTGGGACATGAGCTTATCGAGGGGATTCTATGTTCAGTGAAAAGTCCACGAGGTGACATCATTGTTTCTAGAGTTTCTGGTTATGAGAGTTGTCCTGACTTACGACTGTTCCGCCACACTGTCGATTGTGAAGTGGTAACTTTAGTGGCTAATTCCTATGATATCACATAGTCTATTGTGAGTGGGACACACTTGCAATACCTGAGACAGACTTTGGAATTTTTACTCCTTGGGAAGGTGTGTTAGTGCCAAAATTTGTTCCTAGACTACAGAGGGACAAGCCAGCACCATCTCAACAAATTCAAGATAAAAATGAAATAGGATTTTATTGGTTTAGGGTTTGATGGTCTGAAGGTTTCAATTTCAAGAAAGTAGAAAGAAAATCAAACTTTAACAAGTTACTGAATCATGTCATCCATTAAATAACTGAAATCATAATCTTAATAAAGAAGGCATAAACCATCACATTCATAATCACACATTCTGGTTTTTATCTACAACACATAAGCATTCACTGAATTAAAAAACATCAAAACAAGAATGAAATCATGTATTGTATGACCAAACTGATCAAAAATAAAAACACATTCAAACAATATAAAATGGCTTATAACACATATGTATAAATCTCAGTCTTTAGGACTTACATGAGAGTCTTGCAAGCTTCAAAATCATTATTGTATAAAGTTTCTTGAAACCAAAAAATCGAACCCTTCTACCTCCTCATTTGCTTCCTTTTAACCATTTACAAAAAGAGTAGTTTGTAACTACTTTTAGTTTTTGGTTTCAAAAGTAGTTACATAATCGAGTCTTTAAACTAGGTCTTTAACTAAAAACTTAACTATTAATAATTACATACTTGAAAATGCGTTAAAAAATGAACTAGGCACTAAGTAGCCTTTCTGGTAGCCTCTACTAACATAGCAATCCCTTCCAGCGCATGAGTCCTTTTATTATTTCGTGGATGCTCAGCTTCCAATGTTTTGATCTTGTCTGACAGAAGCTTGTTCTCTCCTTCAATTTCTGCACCTGCTTGTTCAAGTCATCAGTCTGAGCCTCTGCTTCTCTTTTCCTTTTCAAAGCCTTCCTGGAAACAACAATCAGCTCTTGATAACGAGCATTAAGTTCTCCTAAGTCTTCTTTTAAATGTTTGTTAGCCTTTGTAAACCTGTCATTTGACTCGTTAAGAAACACTATTTCTGCTTGATGCTGCTCCTGGATCTTTCTAAGACTTTCAAGCTCTGAGAATATGTTTACCCCTGACAAAGTAGGATCTTGAGATATGGAAGGTGGGACATCCAACTTTCTGAAGATTAAATCTTCTTCATCTTTATCTTTTGCTAATATCTCTGCAATTTCAAACTCATCTAGTTCCAATTTGAGAAAAAATTCTTCTTCTTCAACCTTATTTACTTCCTCATATTTTTCTTCTACCTTTGTGCACTTCTGCTGTAGGCTCATTTGATGAGAATCTGATCTATCTTTCTCCTCCTCACCTTCATCAGTCGAAGAGCTTTGAATTACAGTTATATCCTCTGTTTTCTGATTGGAACTTGAACCTTTTTCCACATTACCTTTCACAGTTGATCTTGTTCTAGACTTCCAGCTCGATTCCTTTAACTGCATAAGGAGGTTTGCATCTGCTTCAAAGTCTATATGCCGCAAACTTTTATCGTTTGAATTCTCTGCAGAAGCTTGTGTAACTTGGTTCTCAGCCTGTTCTGATATAATTTGACCTTGAAGTTGTTCAACGTTTGGATTAATGGTCTGCTCCATTTTCTGAGTTTCTTGACAATGTTCTTGTTCCCCTTTGAATGCATTAACTTGCTTCTCTTCTAAGAGACTTTCAGGCTTTTCTACTCCAAGTATATTAACCTGCTCTTATTTTTTTGGGCTTTTAAGTTTTTTCTATGATAGAGGCTTCTCATAAATGTCTTGTATCGACACTCCTCCCTTCCTATTCTTTTTCCTTTCCTTTTTAGGCTTTCTCTTGTTCACACGCTTATCCCGCTCAGCAATGAAACCATACCAAAATATAAAATGTTCCCAGGTCTTTTGTTCCTTCTGTAACATTGTTTGAATGATAATTTTTATCAGTCCATGATGAAATATTGACTACCTTGAATCCTCAGGATTCCCCTTTACCTTATTTGACATTTTCTTGATGCTCTTGTTACAGGAAAAATGGCACACTCATTTTACAGTACATTTTGAGATGCATTAAAAACCTGATATGATACTTAAAAACCAGTGAAAATCTGCCCTCACATGTAATATAGGTTTGTATAACATTGAGCACCTGCCTTCATTCAGGTCGAAAATATGTAATATGAATTCCTTTACACCAATTCAAATTTTCACTACATGGCAGTACAAAAGGATTTGGATGAAAGTTAAATGGAATCTTTTTGAACCATAGTTCCCCATCCATGGCGATACCGATAGCCTTAGAAATTAGGGCTTCTGTGAGATGAAAACCTAAGGTTCTGAATTTAATAACATCATCATTTAGGTTCTTTGCAAAATAAATTGAAACCTCCTCATTAAACCTCATGATTTTTTCAAAGAAATTGAACCATCTAGCTGCCTTGAACACATCTGCACATAGCGGAAATTTCGTAGCCCATTGCATATCCATCGACTCTACCCTGTTGGTTTTACCACTCCTTCCCATCTTACAACTGCAATCTATTAATTTACCCTCTGAGGAAAAGAGAAATGACAAATGTTTAAAGTTTAAAAGCTAACCGCGTTCAACAAACAAGGTGTCTTTAGCTCTGCGATTCCCAAATTAACTCGTGGCCTCAAACTCTGATTTTTCCTGATGATGAAACATTATGGAACTTACAACTATCACAATTCTTTAACACGTGTCTCAGCATTTCAAATAATCATAGCAAAGCCTCTCTAGTCATCATAATTCGAGCAAACCATTACTCAGCATGAATAACCACGTTTTTCCATCATATTGGATTCTTGTAGCGCATTAGGGGTCTATTTCGCAGTTTGCGCTACCAGAATCTTCCAACATAGCACATTTGATAAATACACTTAGCATAAGGGTTAAAACTTGGTTATAAGCTTAATAATAAAGCTAAATAAGTGTATTTGAAGACTTTGAGACAAATACCATGCTACATAAGCCATTTAAAGGTCTTGAATTAAAGAAAATGAAGGCAATCAAAGCTTAAATAAAAATAAATAAAAAAATGATCAAAATCATGGGTAAATAAAAGAAAATAAATTTCAAACAAACTTAAGAGAAATACAAAAAAAAAAATGAGAAAAATCTTAGCATTAACATCTGGCTCCTGCTGCGGGATAAAAACCTCCTTGTGAGGTTTCAAGAACTTGTAGACCCGTGCCTTTCTGTTACCTAAAATTGTTGCTTTATTCTACAAACTTCCATTGGGTATGGAGTCTTATTTCACACCGGTATGTACAATGAGTGCGACCTCGTTTACCTTCATGAACTATAAAAATGTTTGAGGAACCATTCATTAATTGGAGTAGACAATTCCTCACCTTCCAGAGTTTGTAGTATGAAAGTATTATTTTCTAAAATCTTTGAAATCATGAAGGGACCCAACCATATATTGTTAAACTTAACATGCTAACCCTTTTGGTCTCTCCTCGCATCCCATCTGAGCACCATATCAGCAAGAGAAAAATTATTTTCCTTTACCTTTTTATCAAACCCAGATTTAATCTTCCTTCTATATGCATCAGCTCTTTCTGCTATAGCCTCACATTCTTGCAGCAATTCAACCAATGAGAAAATTCTTCTTTGGATATCATTAGGTTCTTCTTGACTATATTGAAAGAATTTCATTACTGGAGTGCCTAGTTGAATAGGAAAGACTGCATCTGTACCATACACCAATTGGAAAGGGGATAAACCTATTGCTTTCTTGGTGGTTATTCTATCTACCCATAATGCATATTTCAGCATTGAATCCCAAGATCTTTTATTTTGATTCAATGACTTTTTAATACTCTGAATAATGTTCTTATTTGATGACTCTGCTAAACCATTGCCCTGGGGGTAGTAGGGTGTAGAATGCCTCAAATCAATTCCATTTTGCTCACCAAAACTCACCATAGCTTTTGACTTGAAAGTGGGTGCATTATCAGTCAACAACCTCTGTGGACAACCAAATCTACTCAAGATATTTTCCTGTATAAAATTCATGATAAATCCTTGAGTTGCTTTACGAGTTGGAATTGACTCCACCCATTTAGTGAAAAAAACAGTGGCAGTAAGTATCCACCTATGTTGTCCACTAGATGCAGGGTTAATTTCCCCTATAAAATCTAATCCCCACTATTGAGAAGGGGCATTGACTGCAATAGGCTTTAAAGGTAGAGAAATGAGCTTTTGCTTCCCAACAAACTTTTGACATTGAATAGATGCCCGTACTTGCTGATACATGTTTGAAAATAAAGAGAGCCAGTAAAACCCATACCTAAGAATTTTATATGCTGTAGACTTCCAATACTTGTGACCCCCACAAGCTCCCTCATGCATCTCTGAAATGACCTCTTTCAATTGTGATTTTTCTAAACATTTGAGTAAAATTCCACCTGGATCTTTCCAGAACAATTGCTGATTTACCAAGCACTATTTGGTAGCCTTCAACTTCAATGATATTGATGTCTTCTTGCCAAAATGATCAGGAAATTTCAAATGCAATAAAAAATAAACAATATCAACATACCATTCTGATTTTGCATATTTTTCTGTAATTTTCTCTTCATTTTCCTTCGTCTTCAATTCTTCCTGAGTTGGATGATTTGCTACCAAATGAATATCCAAAGCCTCACAATTCGAATCAGCTAACAGCTTTGTTAAAACCTTCCCTTTCACTAACTTTGTAGGCCTGATTTCAACCTCGTATTCCATAATTTTTGCAATCCACTTACCTCTTTTACCTTCACTGTCTGGATGGGTTAAAATTTCTTTAATAGTAGCATTGGGTACATAGGAAATTATTTTTGAATGCAAAAGATAAATTCTGAAAAACTTTAAGGCCTTAACAAGTGCATATGCTTGCTTCTCAAGTGTACTGTACTTCAATTCCGAGTCTCTAGGAGTCTTACTAAATAAAGTTATGGGTTTCTCTAAACCATCTGCATTTTTTTGTAGAAGAACAACTGCTATTGTGTCTTGGGATGCAAAAGAGAAGGTAAGGAAATCTTTTGAAAAGTCTGGACTTACTAAGACTGCAGCTTCTGTCAAAGCTGGTTTAATCTTCTCAAATGAAGCTTTAGCTTCTGTTGTCCATTTCACTTCTTTATCCTTCCTCAGCATGGATGTAATGTGTTTAATAGTTTCAATAAAATTTGGGATAAACCATCTTAGAAAAAAAAATTTCCCGATGAACGATTGAACATCTTTTTTATTTCTTGGGATAATAATCTTCATAATTGCTTTGACTCTCTCAGGGTCTATTCTAATACCATCAGCTGAAACCAATGTACCAGAATTTTTCCCTCCTGTACTGCAAAATGTGACTTCTTAGGATTTAGTGACAACCCAAATTTCCTACATTTCATAAATGTTTTCTCAAGATGCTTCAAGTGCTCATCATCAAACTTTGAAAAAACAGTAATATCATCCAAGTAGATTACAACAAATTTTTCCTTTTCACCTACAAAGGCTATATCCATAGCTCTTTGGAATGTGGCACCCGCATTCATTAATCCAAATGGCATTTTATAATACATGAATGTGCCCCATGGAGTAGTCAAAGTTGTTTTCTCCCTCTCATCCGAATGTACAGCTATTTGATTGTACCCTGAGAATCCATCAACCATGGAGATTCTCTGAGCACCCACCACTTTTTGCAAAATTTGCTTAATCTTTGGAAATGGGTATTTGTCCTTCAAAGAAGCTCTATTAAGATTCTGGAAATCCACACATAACCTAATATCCCCATTCTTCTTTCGAACTGGAACTAAGTTCGCAACCCATGATGAATATCTCAGTGGAACAATTATCTTTGCATCTAGTAACTTCTTGACTTCCTTCTCTACAACTGGTAGCAGGGCTGGGTTAATTCTCCTCATTTTTTGTCTAAAGGGTTTCACATCTAGTTTTAAAGGCACCCCTATGCTGAATAATACTAGTGTCATAAGTTCTTAAATATTCATAGAACCAAGAAAAAATATCAACAAACCTCTTCAACAATGCAATGTACCTGTTTCTTTGTTCAACTGAAAGAGACTTAGAAATTTTCAACATTCTTGGTTGCTCCTCTGTACCAATGTTATAGCTCATGATATTTTCTTCTGAAGACTGCATTAAAGGTTTTAACAGAGTGTCATCTTTGGAAAAAATTCTCTCAAGGGGGACCAAACCTTTAGGAATAAAATTCTCCTTCAATTCAATAATTATGTGATCAACAATTTTGTTTTCAGTGTATGCAGCAGTGTCATCCATCTCCTCATCTTAATCCTGATCAATTAGAGAATGGGTAAATTCTCCAGCTAATTCCAATAATTTTTTAATCTCCACATCATCCTAAAAAACTCTCCACTGTTTTATATTGTCTGGAACTGAGGGTCTATATTTAACTTCAATTGGATATTTCAGCTGAGTATGCTTTGGAATCCTGATATGAGTGGCTGCCAAGGCCAGTGAATCAACAGTCTGATTTTGATCTCTGGGGATACAAGTAATATTAAATGCTATGAAAAAGTTATCGATCATATCCCAAACCTCATTTCTATATACCTTCAGCAAGTCTTGCTTTACCTGATATTTTCCCTTCACCTGTTGGACAACCAATTCGGAGTCACCATAAACAGAAAGTTGTTGAATTCCTAAATCCTTTGCATCCCTTAAACCAAGTATCAATGCCTCATATTCTAGTGACAAACTCCAATTTATACATCAAACTGATCACCTCTCCACCCGGGGAAATCAAAACTATGCCAGCTCCTGCTCCTTCTTTACATGAAGAGCCATCAAAATACATCTGCCACAGCTCATCTTTTTGCTCAATAGTAGGTTCAACTGATGCTTCTCTTTCTACCTGCAATATCCCAATTGTACTTTCATCACTAAAATGGAGCAGACAAGAACCCAATTCTTCTTCTACTGAATAAAGGGGATGATTAGTTGGATTCTTATCATCTGTGACTATGTAAGCATACTGTAATTCTCTATATAATCTTCTATTCTCTCCACCAAACAATGGAATGGTTGCATATGCAAATTCCATATGTAATGTACCACCTATTTTCTTTGCCCAGGACCTTGAGAGCAGCATGCCAAACCTAGGAGATATATCAGCAACTACCACATCCATTATAATGTTCATGTATTTGTAACTTCGGAAGATATTCTTCTATGTATTACATCTGTACTTTATTGTATATCCCACAGAGATGTATTATTCCTTTGATTGGAAGGGTCATCATTTGTATTTGTAGGTGTCGTCATGTGTATTGACAAGTGTTGTCATTTGTATTGATCGGTTATTAGACCACCGGTGTGGGGTCGGCCCTGTTTAGGTCATGTGGATGGGTTATTAGGCTTCATAGAGAAGTCGGCCTCACTAGTTTAATGGCAGGTCAATTCAGTGTACAAATAGAGAAGTTGTGTCTCTCATTTAGATCATTCACTCACTTATCAAGCTCGCATATCTAAGAGAGAAAGTGGCGCACATGTGGAGGAGAAGGAGCATCTTCTAGAGACATCTTATCAGGTTTGATACTTGTGATCCTTGTATTGGTTTGTGGCTTATCTTATCTCTGAGGAAGTTGCGGGGTTTTTCACCATCTTGGTTTTCCCCGGTGAAACTCTGTGTCTCTTGTGTGATTGCTTTTGGGTTTATGATTGATATGTTGTACATGTTATTCTCTTAGTGATCCTGAATGATAATGGAATGAAATTATCAAAAAATTAACATGGTATCAGAGTCGATCTAAGAAGAAGGCACTATGCAGCTGCGGAATCTAGGGCTTCTTATGATTTGGGTTTCTCCTCACAGTTAATCAAAGGCAGAAAGGTAGATTGACTCTACTAGCAAGGGTGCATCTTTCTGTCGAGACAGAATTCAATTCTGAGCTTTTTCAGTTTTGGCCCTAAAAATTAGGGTTTCCTAAAAAATAGGAATGTATAAAATCTGAGGACATAGCTGGAAGCTTCTTGGACAAATCAAAGTTTAGAGCTTTGGATCGAAATTTTTGGTTTGGTGAAGCTCTGGGAAACTCAAACCCTAATTCAGGGTCCTCCCTAGTGAATCTGGGAGATTGAAAAGCATTTCTGAAGGGTGAAACTTTGCAGTTTTCAAATTCTTAGTATACCAGGTTGATCAGTTCATCAGGGCTCATCTTTCTATCCTTTTAGAATTTTGAAATTCACATTTTGAATTTTTAGGGTTTCTCTGACAAACCCTAATCCAGCTCCAAATCCAGTTTTCAGCAAATCAAGTGGTAAGACCTAAATATTTTCTATTTCCATTTGAAGTACTCTTTAAAATGTCTCACCACACCAAGCTTGAGGATAAGCTTGAAGGGGCTGATAACTTCCAAGCCTGGAGGTATAGGATTGGGTTAATCCTAGAAGAGAATGAGTTGGACACTTACATAAGTGAAAAGGTCCCTGTCCCAAAGGGAGATGAGGCTAAAGCCTTACACAAAAAGAATATGGTCAAGGCTAAAAGAATCATTGCTGATTCTATCAAAGACCATCTCATACCTCATGTGTCTTCCCTAAAGACACCTAAGTAGATGTTTGACTCCTTGACCAAGTTGTTTGAAGGAAAGAACATAAATCGGAAGATGACTCTGCGGAATCAATTGAAAGGGGTAAAACTTTAGAATGGAGAGACCATTCAATCTTACTTTTCAAAGGTCTCTCAAATCAAGGAACAACTTGAAGCTGTGGATGAAATAGTGGAGAATGGTGAAATTGTAATAACCACCTTGAATGGACTACCTAGGTCATGGGATTCCTTCATCCAAGGAATCTGTGCAAGAAAGAAACTAATCACCTTCAGTAGATTATGGGAGGAATTTTCTCAAGAAGAAGCAAGGCTTGTGGCCCGAGAAGAAAAGATGGGGAATGAATATCAAGCTCTCACAACACACACCAAGAAAGGAAAGTTCAAAAGAGAGCCATCCCACATCAGGAGATCTTCACACCACCCTTATCATAAGGATAAGAAAGATCTCAGGTGCTTCACATGCAATGAAAAGGGACACTTTGCTGCAGATTGTCCCAAGAAGAATAAAGACAACAACAACAACTTCAACAAGAAGAAGAACAACAACAAGAGAAGATATCATGCTCATGCTGCTGAGGATGATGAACCTCCCAAGAAGAAGGCTAAAGCAGAAAGTGATGATTCATCAAGTGAAGATGAATATGTTATAATATCTTCTCTCACAGGTACTATCTCTCATGGTTGTAATGATTGGCTTATTGATAGTGGGGCTTCTAAACACATGACTGGGTTTAAAGAATCTTTTGCAAATTTATCTGAACATGAGTCACCCCATAAGGTGAAACTTGGGGATGACTATCAATATCCTATCAAACGAAGTGGTGAAGCCTCCTACAACCTAGACTTTGGGAAGTCTTTTAAAATGAAAGATGTCCTGTATGTACCTGCGCTCAAGAAGAACCTACTCTCCATATCTGCATTGGATGCAAAAGGCATGAGGGTTTCATTTGTAGATGGCCAAGTTCTAATGTGGTCAAAAGGTAAAACTATAGATGATGCAGTAGTGATTGCAGAGCAAGAGGGAGGACTTCACAAACTAAAGGGACAACCTAAACATGCCATGGTACATGAATGTGAGGCACCTGCAACAATTAATTAATACGAATATGCGAAATAGCATAAATGACAGAACTCAGAATCACTTTTATATTGATCACAGGCCACTTTGAGGGGGAAACCTCCTATGAGCAAGCTCAATACAAATAACTTCACGGTGCCTTCATAGGTCTCAACACACACTTATATACTAATTCTAGGTGCCAATACTATGGGTCGAAACCATGGGCCGTTACAAACTATGGATCAACAATACTACGGGTGACTTACAAAGCTTATGCGCCCACAACAATAACACAAACTATTGATCAACAAATACCACGGGACGACTTACAAAGCATATGCGTCCAACAACAACATACTAACAAAGTAAAGACATGGGTTCCTAACAATGAATCCATAAAGCCAAGTGAACTTTGGCACATAAGGCTTGCTCATGTGCACTGTAGGGCACTACCAATTACAAGCAAAGCAGTAGAGGGTCTTCTTGAAATCAAGACAAAGCATGAAGGTGTTTGCAAAGGATGTGCAAAAGGAAAGAACATTAAGAAGGCATTTCCAAGCAGTGAAAGCAAAGCAACAGGAATTTTGGAGATTATCCACTCTGATGTATGCGGTCTAATGTCATCCAATTCTCTAAGTGGGTATGTTTATTATGTCTCCTTCATTGATGATTTCTCTAGGAAGATTTGGGTTTACTTCTTAAATAACAAATTTGAAGTGTTTGCTAAGTTCAAGGAATTCAAAGCCTTGATGGAAAATCAAGCTGATAAGACGATCGCGACCTTCAGATCCGACAATGGTGGAGAATTCACTTCAGGTGATTTCAAGAAGTTATGCAATGATTCGGGGATTAAGAGGGAGTTGACTGCTCCCTACAATCCACAATAGAATGGAGTTTCAAAAAGAAAGAATAGAACAATCATGGAAGCAGCACGGGCAATGCTACATGATCAAGATATGCCTATGCTTCTATGGGAAGAAGCAGCTAGGACAGCTGTGTATGTGCAAAACAGAACACCTCACAAGATATTGGATAACAAGACACCATAAGAGGTATTCTCTGGTAAGAAACTTGAAGTCATCCATCTCATAATATTTGGTTGTCCATTATATACCCATGTCCCAAAGGAAAAGAGGACTAAGCTAGATCCTTCAGGAAATAAGGGCATCTTTGTGGGGTACAGTGAAAGCTCGAAGGCTTACAAAATTTACTCTCCAGGGTTCAAGAAGATTTATGTCAGCATGGATGTAACATTTGATAAAAACTCAGCCTTCATCAAATCAAGGAAGATACTTGTTGAAGATCATGAAGAACCAAAGGAACCAGATTCCAAGACACCACCATGACTAAAGCAATTTCTGTTGCAAATCGTGAAATTGAAGATCCACAAGAACCTATAGATCCACCCCGTGAGAAGAACTCGCACAAGAGGAAACCTGCATGGGCTAGAGAGCTCATCCAAGATGTAGAAAGGTATGGCATTCCAGAAGAAGAACACAGAGAAAGGAAGAGGACTAGATCACATACCAGTTATGTGGCCTTTCTCTGTGATATTATAAACAAATAACCTTCCAGCTATGAAGAAGCAGTGAAAAAGAAAGAATGGAAGGATGCCATGGTCGAAGAGTACCAGTCAATCATGAAGAATGATGTTTGGGATGTTGTCCCAAGACCTGAGTGGAAGTTTGTTGTGACTTCCAAGTGGATCTATAAGATCAAGCATGCTGCAGATGGTAGCATAGAGAAATACAAAGCGAGGTTTGTAGCTCGTGGCTTCTCTCAGAAAGAGGGAATAGATTATGAAGAAACTTTTGCTACTGTGGCCAAATACACTTCCATCAGAACAGTACTTGCTCTGGTTGCAATGATGAAATGGAAGATACACCAGATGGATGTCAAGACAACTTTCTTGAATGGTGTAGTCGAAGAGGAAGTGTATGTGGAGCAGCCACTTGGTTTTGAGACACATGCCAGGGATTCATATGTGTGCAAGTTGAAGAAATCCTTGTATGGCTTGAATCAAGCTCCTAGAACTTGGTATGGTAGGATGGATAGTTTCCTATCTATTTTGGGCTTTACCAAGAGTAAAGCAGATTCCAACCTTTACTACAAGGTTGAGGAAGGAAATCCAGTGATACTACTATTGTATGTGGATGACCTGTTTGTAACAGGAGAGGATAGATTGATTGCCGATACAAAGAGGAATCTTGCTGCCGATTTCGAGATGAAGGACTTGGGAATGATGCACTACTTTCTAGGCATGGAGGTGTGGCAGAGTGTAGATGGGATCTTCCTTGGACAAGGGAAGTATGCAGTAGAGATCTTGAAGAGGTTCGTAATGATGGACTGCAAGGCCATGGCCACACCTATGGCATCGAACCTGAAGCTTCTGTGTGATGCTTCATTTGAGCCGGTTGATGTCACTGTGTATCGTCAGATGATTGGGTCCTTCATGTACCCGACGAACACAAGACCATATATTTGCTTTGCAGTGAACACATTGATCCAGTTCCTGACGGATCTGAGAAGTGTTCACCTGGTTGCTGTAAAGCATATTCATAGGTACCTAAAGGGTACAGTTGATTATGGGCTTAGGTATGATGTGAATCAAAAGTTTAACCTGGAGGGTTATGTTGATTCGGATTGGGCAAGCAGTGTTGCAGATAGGAAGAGCACTTTTGGGTGCTGCTTTAGTATGGGATCAGGTGTGATCTCTTGGTTTAGTAGGAAGCAGTCCTTTGTAGCACTGAGTATAGCCGAAGCAGAGTATGTCGTAGCTTGCTCAGCTAGTTGTGAGGCAATATGGCTTAGGAAGCTACTATCTGATTTATTTGATCTCTCGTTGGATGCTTCTAGTATCTTCTGTGACAACCAAAGTTGTGTGAAGTTGTCTGAGAACCCGGTGTTTCATGACAGGTCGAAACACATTGAGATCAAATATCACTATATCAGGGATATGGTGCAGAGAGGAGAAGTGAAGCTCCTATATGTTGCGACAGATGAGCAGCTTGCAGATGTGTTGATGAAACCACTAGCCAGAGTGAAGTTTGAGTACTTCAGAGAGAGGCTTGGTGTTCTTCAGATTGATGACGCTTCAAGGAAGAAGTGATGGACACATCTGCAGGAGCCATTCCAAGCATGGTGAGAGGAGGATCCTTCCCATGGTTTTGGATGTAAGCACTATGCGATGAGCATCAGGACGATGCTCCAGTTACTACTTGTATATGCATCAGTTGGATGCTTGGTATGATCAGTTGGATCATGTATATGTATATGCATTAGTTGGATGCTTGATATGTATGAGGTGGATACATTGTATGATCAGGAGGATCATGTGTGATATGTATCAGGTGGATACATTGTATGACCAGGATGATCATGGATAATGAGCTTCAGGATGTTGCTCTGGATGATATGCATCAGGACGATGCAGTGATGAGTATCAGGACAATGCTCTAGATGATATGCATCAGGACGATGTAGTGATGAGTATCAAGATGATGCTCTCGATGATATGCATCAGGACGATGCAGTGATGAGTATCAATACAATGCTCTAGATGACATGCATCAGGACGATGTAGTGATGATGATCACGATGATCATGTACATCGGGATGCTGTATGGTGAGTATCAGGTTGATACTCTGTGGCCATGGACAGGTTGTGCTTGGGAGGACATGTAAGACCTGGGAGATCCGATAGGTTGAGCTGTGTGCTTGTAATAAGTCCTAGGATGCTCTTTCGAGGGTTTGTCTTATGGCATGTAATGTGACCTAAGAGATCCGATAGCTTGAGTTGTGTGCTCGTAATAAGTCCTGGGATTCTCTTTCGAGGTTGTGCCATGACCACATGTAAGACCTGGGAGATCCGATAGGTTGAGATGTATGCTCGTAATAAGTCCTAGGATGCTCTTTCAAGGGTTTGTGGTGGACCACATGTAAGACTTGGGAGATCCGATAGGTTGAGCTGTGTGCTCGTAATAAGTCCTGGGATGCTCTTTTGAGGGTTTGTGGTGGATCACATATAATACCTGGGAGATCCGATAGGTTGGGCTATGTGCCCGTAATAAGTCTTGGGATTCTCTTACAAGGGTTTGTGATGGTGGTCACATGTAAGACCTGAGAGATCCGATAGGTTGGGTTGTGTGCCCGTAATAAGTCTCGGGATTCTCTTGCGAGGGTTTGTGACGCACGTAATAAGTCCTGATGATTCCACAGTATGCCCAGTGATGATGAATACCTACAAGTGGTGGGCCTACATCCAGCATGAAAAAGGGCTGGCTCTGTAGAACTTCCTATGACAAGTAGAATTCAGAGATAGCCCAGAGATCGAGATGTCGAGTATAGTAGCAGTGATGATGATTATGCTCCGTGATCCAGTGATGATGATCCAGCTCCAGAATTGAAGACTTGCGTCAATATGTTTTGATGACCTGTGACGAAAGAATACCTTCCTAGTTAAGAGGGAGTGTTGATGCATTTGTAACTTTGGAAGATATTCTTCTATGTATTACATTTGTACTTTATTGTATATCCCACAGCGATGTATTATTCCTCTGATTGGAAGTGTCGTCATTTGTATCTGTAAGTGTCGTCATGTGTATTGACAAGTGTCGTCATTTGTATTGATGGGTTATTAGACCACCGGTATGGGGTCGACCCTGTTTAGGTCATGTGGATGGGTTATTAGCCTTCATAGAGAAGTCGGCCTCACTAGTTTATTGGCAGGTCAAGTCAGTGTATAAATATAGAGGTTGTGTCTCTCATTTAGATCATTCACTCACTTCTCAAGCTCACATAGCTAAGAGAGAAAGTGGTGCACATGTGGAGGAGGAGAAGCATCTGCTAGATACATCTTATTGGGTTTGATCCTTGTGATCCTTGTATTGGTTTGTGGGGTTTTTCACCTTCTTGGTTTTCCCCGGTGAAACTCTGTGTCTCTTGTGTGATTTCTTTTGGGTTTATGATTGATATGTTGTACATGTTATTCTCTTAGTGATCCTGGATGATACTGGAATGAAATTATTGAAAAATTAACATATAACACTCTTCATTGGTAACTGAGAAAGATTACCCACAAGATCCTTAATCACTCCTGAACATTTCACAGCTCTAGAGTCAAATGCAAACAAATCATGGTATGGCTTTGTAACACCCAAACCAACAGCTTCCATCACTGCTTTTGGCATCAAATTATATGAGGCTCCAGAATCTAGAAGGCAATTGTGAATCATCTGGTCATGGACAGTTAAAGTTATGTAAAATGGTGGAGGAAAATTTGAACCATTTTCAGGCTTTTCAGATGAAGCAGACCCAAGAGTTATTGTTGGATGTTCTTCTTGTAAATTTATTGTATCTGAAGGAGAAGAAATAACTTGAACATTCAACAACTTACATTCAAAATCTCTAAAACAAGGAGTCTTCATTAACTCAGTCAATGGCACTGGAACCTTGATTTTACACAATTCATTCTCAAAGTTAAAATTATGTGTATTTTTGCTGGTTTCTTCAATTTCTGTTCTTTGGTATGATCACTATGGTCTATTTTATTTCCCTGTGTTTGATTTGGCAGCTATCTAACAGGTAGAACTATTTTCTTTTTTGTAATTTGAACAACTTGTTTTGGGCCTGATCTCAAATTATAAGACTTTTTTGGATCATTGTGACATATACTAGCTGAAACCTGAGAATGATGATCACTTCCTTCCTGATACTCATATGAATCGTAATACTCAAAATCCTGATAGCTACATTTAGTTGTAAAACCTTCCGATGATAACTCTCCAAAATAGTTTAAATTTTGATTTGAATCATCCTCATATTGCACCTCTTCCACCTGTTCAACTTCATCTATACAATTATTTTGAAAAGGGGGAGGGACTCTCTGGTCTTCATTTTCTCTTCTCTCCCTCTAAATATCATTGTTTCTCCATTCTCGAGGGATAAATCTTGGTACAAATTGTCTCCTGAACTGATTAGGATTTTGATTGGGATTAGGATTTCTTTCTCCATCTTGAAAGGGTTTATTTGAACTCTTCTGCAACTCCAATCTATTCACTTTTGCAGTCAAGCTTTTAATTATCTTATTCATTTCATCTATTTGGATTTCTTCTTTCTTTGATGTAGAGGTTGCAGGCATTACTACATTCTTACCCTTTCGATCATTAACCTGATGGTCTGACTGATCCTTAAGTCTACTAGAATCCAAAATGTTGGATTCCACCTCTAGGGAAGCTTCTTGCATATTTAGTAATGTTACAAGTCTTCTCTCTCTCAGGTGAAAAGAAAAAGCATGGTCAAATGCATTTGCATATGTCAGCTTAGCCAAGGTTTCTAAAGGGTTAATCTCCATCAGAATTCTGCCATACATTTTATTGAAGCGTTTCAAAAAGTCAGCTATAGTTTCATCATTCTTTCTCTTCAAACCTGCAAACTCAATAATATAGTATGTATGATCCTTTGTATCTCCCCATTGCCTCATGAAAAAATCGTGTAATTCTTCTATAAGGGTTATTGAGTTTTGTGGTAGTTCCCAGAACCATTTTCTAACATCACCATCCAAAATCTGCACAAACATTCGCATCCAAACATCCTTTGCTTCTATGTTCTGATTATCAGCATAACTTAAAAATGCATTACAGTGTTCCTCTGCAGTTGTATCTCCCTGCCCATTAAACCTAGGAAAATATTTTTGATAATCTCCTCCTGGAAGAGAATTTAAAGGTTGTGGAAGCACTAATGGTGCATACCTAGCTACTACCATCCTATCCATCATATCAAGTTGTTGTCCAGCCATCTTGGGAGTAGTTTGACTGGTTGAGGACAAAGGTTTATTGGTTTTAACTGAACTGAGTTGAATGGTAGGAATATTAGTTGTAAACTGAAGTAATCGAAATAGTTCTATTTTGAGATTTTTAGGAGATAATGGATTGGTGAAGGTCTAAATATCTACTTCTTCTAACTTTTGTTCAGAATACAGAAAGGGAGATAAAGACTGTGGTTGAAAAGAGAGAGTAAGGATGGGGAAGATTGGGATCTTCCAAAAGAAGAAGTATGTAACTCTTGTTTAACTTTCTTCAAAATATTTTCTAGATATGACACCCCTGGGTGTAATGGTGAAGTAGGCTTCCCTCTAGTCCTAGACCTCCTGGAAGCCACTGTGAAATACTACCTTGGTGAACTGTAGTCTGAAAACCTTTCTGGTTATGTCCACCTCAAGACCAGAGCAATAAAGATATCCTAGGGAAGATGAAACTTCACTTCCATCCCCGACAACCGCGCCAAAGATGTTAGTGCTAGAATTTGTTCCTTGACTACAGAGGAAAAAGCCAACACCATCTCAACAAATTCAAGATAAAAATGAAATAGGTTTTTATTGGTTTAGGGTTTGATGGTATGAAGGTTTCAATTCAAGAAAGTAGAAAGAAAATCAAACTTTAACAAGTTACTAAATCATGTCATCCATTAAAGAACCGAAATCATCATCTTAATAAAGAAGGCATAAACCATCACATTCATAATCACACATTCTAGTTTTTATCTACATCACATTAGCATTCACTGAATTAAAAAACATCAAAACATGAATGAAATCATGTATTGTATGACCAAACTGATAAGAAATAAAAACACATTCAAATAGTATAAAATGGCTTATAACACATATGTATTAATCTCAGTCTTCATGACTTACATGAGAGTCTTGCAAGGTTCAAAATCATTACTATATAAATCTTCTTGAAACCAAAAAATCGAACCCTTCTACCTCCTCATTTTCTTCCTTTTAACCATCTACAAAAAGAGTATTTTGTAACTACTTTTAGATTTTGGTTTCAAAATCAGTTACATAATCGAGTCTTTAAACTAGGTCTTTAACTAAAAATTTAATTATTAATAATTACATACTTGAAAATGCATTGAAAAATGAACTAGGCACTAAGTAGCCTTTCTGGTAGCCTCTAGTGACATAGCAATCCCTTCCAGCGCATGAGTCCTTTTATTATGTTGTGGCTGCTCATCATCCAAAGTTTTGATCTTGTCTGACAGAAGCTTGTTCTTCTCCTTCAGTTTCTGCACCTACTTGTTCAAGTCATCAGTCTGAGCCTCTGCTTCTCTTTTCCTCTTCAGAGCCTTCCTGGCAACAACAATCAGCTCTTGATAATGAGCATTAACTTCTCCTAATTCTTCTTTTAAATGTTTGCTAGTCTTTGTAAGCATGTCATTTGACTCGTTAAGAAACACCATTTATGCTTGATGCTGCTCCTGGATCTTTCTAAGACTTTCAAGCTCTGAACATATGTTTACCCTTGACAAAGTAGGATCTTGAGATATGGAAGGTGGGATATCCAACTTTCTTAATATTAAATCTTCTTCATCTTTATCTTTTGCTAATCTCTCTGCAATTTCAAACTCATCTAGTTCCAATTTGAGAAACATTTATTCTTCTTCAACCTTATTTACTTCCTCATATGTTTCTTTTGCCTTTGTGCACTCCTGCTGTAGGCTCATTTGATGAGAATCTAATCTATCTTTCTCCTCCTCACCTTCATCAGTCGAATAGCTTTGAATTACAGTTATATCCTCTGTTTTCTGATTGGAACTTGAACCTTTTTCCACATTACCTTTCATAGTTGATCTTGTTCTAAACTTCTAGCTTGATTCCTTTAACTGCAAAACGAGGTTTGCATCTACCTCAAAGTCTATATGCTGCAAACTTTTATTGTCTGAATTCTCTGCAGAAGCTTGTGTAACTCGGTTCTCATTCTGTTCTGATACAATTGCCCTTGAAGTTGTTTAGTGGTTGGATTAATGGTCTGCTCCATTTTCTGAGTTTCTTGACAATGTTCTTGTTCCCCTTTGAATGCATCAACTTGCTTCTCTTCTAAGAGACTTTTAGGCTTTTCTACTCCAAGTATATTAACCTGCTCTTCTTTTTCTGGCATTTTAAGTTTGTTCTGTGATAGAGGCTTCTCAGAAATGTCTTGTATTGATAATCCTCCCTTCCTATTCCTTTTGCTTTCCTTTGTAGACAAATACCATGCTACATAAGCCATTTAAAGGTTTTGAATTAAAGAAAATGAAGGCAATCAAAGATTAAATAAAAATTAAAAAAAATGATCAAAATCATGGATAAATAAAAGAAAATGAATTTCAAACAAACCTAGGAGAAATACAAGAAAAAAAATGAGAACAATCTTAGCATTAACATCTGGCTCCTACTGTGGGATGAAAACCTCCTTGTGAGTTTCAAGAACTTGTAGACCCGTGCCTTTCTGTTACCTGAAACTGCTACTTTATTCTGCAAACTTCCATTGGGTATGGAGTCTTATTTCACACCGGTATGTACAATGAGTGCGACCTCATTTACCTTCATGACCTATAAAAATGTTTGAGGAATTGTCCATTAACTAGAGTAGACAATTCCTCACCTTCCAGAGTTTGTAGTATGAAAGTATCATTTTCTAAAATCTTTGAAATCATGAAGGGACCCAACCATAGATTGTCAAACTTAACATGATGACCCTTCTGGTATCTCCTCGCATCCCATCTGAGCACCATATCACCGAGAGAAAAAAATATTTTCCTTTAACTTTTTATCAAACCGAGCTTTAATCTTTCTTCTGTATGCATCAACTCTTTCTACTATAGCCTCACGTTCTTGCTACAATTCAACCAATGAGAAAATTCTTCTTTGGAGATCATTAGGTTCTTCTTGACTATCTTGAAAGAATTTCATTACTGGAGTTCCTAGCTGAATAGGAAAGACTGCATCTGTACCATACACCAATTGGAAAGGGGATAAACCTATTGCTTTCTTGGTGGTTATTCTATTTGCCCATAATGCATATTTCAGCATTGAATCCCAAGATCTTTTATTTTGATTCAATAACTTTATAATACTCAGAATAATGTTCTTATTTGATGACTCTACTAAACCATTGCCCTGGGGGTAGTAGGGTGTAGAATGCCTCAAATCAATTCCATTTTGCTCACCAAAACTCACCATAGCTTTTGACTTGAAAGCGGGTGCATTATCAGTCAACAACCTTTGTGGACAACCAAATCTAGTCAAGATATTTTCCTGTATGAAATTCATGATAAATCCTTCAGTTGCTTTACGAGTTGGAATTGACTCCACCCATTTAGTGAAAAAATCAGTGGCAGTAAGTATCCACCTATGCTGTCCACTAGATGCAAGGTTAATTTCCCCTATAAAATCTAATCCCCACTATTGAAAAGGGGCATTGACTGCAATAGGATTTAAAGGTAGAGAAATGAGCTTTTGCTTCCCAGCAAACTTTTGACATTGAAGACATGCCCGCACTTGTTGATACACAGCTGAAAATAAAGAGGGCCAGTAAAACCCAGACCTAAGAATTTTATATGTTGTAGACTTCCAATACTTGTGACCCCCACAAGCTCCCTCGTGCATATGTGAAATGACCTCTTTCACTTGTGATTTTTCTAAACATCTGAGTAAAATTCCACCTGGATCTATCCAGAACAACTGCTGATTTACCAATCAGTATTTGGTAGCCTTCAACTTCAATGATCTTGATGTCTTCTTGTCAAAATGATCAGGACATTTGGAATGCAATAAAAAATAAACAATATCAACATACCATTCTGATTTTGCATATTTTTATGTAATTTGCTCTTCATTTTCCTTCGTCTGCAATTCTTCTTGAGTTGGATGATTTGCTACCAAATTAATATCCAAAGCCTCACAATTCGAATCAGCTAATAGCTTTGCTAAACCCTACCCTTTCACTAACTTTGTAGGCCCGATTTCAACCTCGTATTCCATAATTTTTGCAGTCCACTTACCTCTTTTACCTTCACTATCTGGCCGGGTTAAAATTTCTTTAATAGCAGCATTGGGTACATAGGCAATTATTTTTGAATGCAAAAGATAAATTCTAAAAAAATTCAAGCCTTAACAAGTTCATATGCTTGCTTCTCAAGTGTATTGTACTTCAATTCTAAGTCTCTGAGAGTCTTACTAAAGAAAGCTATGAGCTTCTCTAAACCATCTACATTTTTTTGTAGAAGAACAACTGCTATTGTGTCTTGGGATGCAAAAGAGAAGGTAAGGAAATCTTTTGAAAAGTCTAGACTTACTACAACTCAAGCTTCTGTCAAAGCTTCTTTAATCTTCTCAACATGTATTGTACTTCAATTCTAAGTCTCTGAGAGTCTTACTAAAGAAAGCTATGAGCTGCTCTAAACCATCTACATTTTTTTGTAGAAGAACAGCTGCTATTGTGTCTTGGGATGCAAAAGAGAAGGTAAGGAAATCTTTTGAAAAGTCTAGACTTACTACGACTCAAGCTTCTGTCAAAGCTTGTTTAATCTTCTCAAGCTTCTGTCAAAGCTTTAGCTTCTGTTGTCCATTTCATTTCTTGATCCTTCCTCGACATGGATGTAATGTGTTTAATAGTTTTAGCAAAATTCGGCATTAACCATCTCAGAAAAATTATTTTCTTGATGAACGATTGAACATCTTTTTTACTTCTTGGGATAGTAATCTTCATAATTGCTTTGACTCTCTCAGGGTCTATTCTAATACCATCAGCTGAAGCCAAATGTCCCAAAAGATTTCCCTCCTATACTGCAAAATGTGACTTCTTAGGATTCAGTGACAACCCAAATTTCCTACATTTCAGAAATGTTTGCTCAAGATGCTTCAAGTGCTTATCATCAAACTTTGAAAAAACAGTAATATAATCCAAGTAGATTACAACAAATTTTTCATTTTCACCTACAAAGGCTATATCCATAGCTCTTTGGAATGTGGCACCGGCATTCATTAATCCAAATGGAATTTTATCATACATGAATGTGCCCCATGGAGTAGTGAAAGTTGTTTTCTCCTTGTCGTTTGGATGTACAACTATTTGATTGTACCCTAAGAATCCATCAACCATGGAGATTCTGGAAGTCCACACATAACCTAATCTCCCCATTCTTCTTTCGAACTGGAACCAAGTTCGCAACCCATGATGAATATCTCAGTGGAACAATTATCTTTGCATCTAGTAACTTCTTGACTTCCTTCTCTACAACTGGCAGCAGGGCTGGGTTACTTCTCCTCATTTTTTGTCTAAAGGGTTTAACATCTGGTTTTAAAGGCACCCTATGCTGAATAATACTAGTGTCATAAGTTCTTAAATCTTCACAGCACCAAGCAAAAATATCAACAAACCTCTTCAACAATGCAATGTACCTGTTTCTTTATTCAACTGAAAGACACTTAGAAATTTTCACCATTCTTGGTTGTTCCTCTGTACCAATGTTATGGCTCATTATATTTTCTTCTAAAGACTGCATTGAAGGTTTCAGCAGAGTGTCATCTTTGGAAAAAATTCTCTCAAGGGGGACCAAACCTTTAGGAATAAAATTCCCCTTCAATTCAATAATTCTATGATCAGCAATTTTGTTTTCAGTGTATGCAGCAGTGTCATCCATCTCCTCATCTTGATCCTAATCAATTAGAGAATGGGAAAATTCTCCAGTTAATTCCAAGAATTTTTTAATCTCCACATCATCCTCAAAAACTCTCCAGTGTTTTATATTGTCTAGCACTGAGGGTCTATATTTAACTTCAATTGGATATTTTAGATGAGTATGCTTTTGAATCCTGAAATGAGTAGCTGCCAAGGCGAGTGAATCAACAGCCTGATTCTGATCTCTAGGGATAAAAGTAATATTAAATGCTATGAAAAAGTTATCGATCTTATCCCAAACCTCATTTCTATATACCTTCAACAAGTCCTGCTTTATCTGATATTTTCCCTTCACCTGTTGGACAACCAATTCGGAGTTGCCATAAACAGAAAGTTGTTGAATTCCTAAATCCTTCGCAGCCCTTAAACCAAGTATCAATTCCTCACATTCTAGTGACAAACTCCAATTTATACATCAAACTGATCACCTCTCCACCTAGGGAAATCAAAACTATGCTAGTTCCTGCTCCTTCTTTACATGAAGAGCCATCAAAATACATCTACCACAGCTTATCTTTTTGCTCAATAGTAGGTTCAACTGATGCTTCTCTTTCTACCTGCAATATCCCAGTTGTACTTTCATCACTAAAATGGAGCATACAAGAACCCAATTCTTCTTCCACTGAATAAAGGGGATGATTAGTTGGATTCTTATCATCTGTGACTATGTAAGCATACTATAATTCTCTATATAATATTTTGTTCTCTCCACCAAACACTGGAATGGTTGCATATGCCAAGTCCATCTGTAATGTACCACCTATTTTCTTTGCACAGGACCTTGAGAGAAGCAAGCCAAACCTAGGAGATATATCAACAACTACCACATCCATTATAACACTCTTCATTGGTAACTAAGAAAGATTAACCACAAGATCCTTAATCACTCCTAAACATTTCATAGGTCTAGAGTCAAATGCAAACAAATCATGGTATGGCTTTGTAACACTCAAACCAGGAGCTTCCATCACTGCTTTTGGCATCAAATTATGTGAGGCTCCAGAATCTAGAAGGAAATTGTGAATCATCAGGTCATGGACAGTTAAAGTTATTTAAAATGGTGGAGGAAAATTGGAACCATTTTCAGGCTTTTCAGATGAAGCAGACCCAAGAGTTATTGTTGGATGTTCTTCTTGTAAATTTACTATATCTAAAGGAGAAGAATTAACTTGAACATTCAACAACTTACATGCAGAATCTCTAAAACAAGGAGTCTTCATTAACTCAGCCAATGGCACTGGAACCTTGATTTTACACAATTCATTCTCAAAGTTAAAATTCTATGTATTTTTGCTGGTTTCTTCAATTTATGCTTCTTTGGTCTGATCACTATGGTCTGGTTTCTTTCCCTGTGCTTGATTTGGCAGCTGTCTAACAGGTGGAACTATTTTCTTTTTTGGAATTTGAACAACTTGTTTTGGGCCTGATCTCAAATTATAAGACTTTTTTGGATCAGTCTGACATATACTAGCTGAAACCTGAGAATGATGATCACTTCCTTCTTGATACCCATTTGAATCGTAATACTCAAAATCCTTATAGCTACATTCAGTTGTAAAACCTTCAAATGATAACTCTCCAAAATAGTTTAAATTCTGATTTGAATCATCCTCATACTGCACCTCTTCCACCTGTTCAACTTCTTCTATAAAATTATTTTGAAAAGGGGGAGGGACTCTCTGGTCTTCATATTCTCTTCTCTCCCTCTGAATATCATTGTTTCTCCTTTCCCGAGGAATAAATCTTGGTACAAATTGTCTCCTGAACTGATTAGGATTTTGATTGGGATTAGGATTTCTTTCTCCATCTTGAAAGGGTTTATTTGAACTCTTCTCCAACTCCAATATATTCACTTTTACAATCATGCTTTTAATTATCTTATTCATTTCGTCTATTTGGATTTCTTCTTTCTTTGATGTAGAGGTTGCAGGCATTACGACATTCTTACCCTTTCAATCATTAACCTGATGGTCTGACGGATCCTTAAGTCTATTAGAAGCCAAAATGTTGGATTCCACGTCTAGGGTAGCTTCTTGCATATTTTGGATTTCTTCTTTCTTTGATGTAGAGGTTGCAGGCATTACGACATTCTTACCCTTTCGATCATTAACCTAATGGTTTTACTGATCCTTAAGTCTATTAGAAGCCAAAATGTTGGATTCCACCTCTAGGGTAGCTTCTTGCATATTTAGTAATGTTAGAGGTCTTCTCTCTCTCAGGTGCAAAGAAAAATCATGGTCAAATGCATTTGCATGTCATCTTAGCCAAGGTTTCTGAAGGCTTAATCTCCATCGGAATTCTTCCATACATTTTATTGAAGCGTTTCGAAAATTCAACTATAGTTTCATCATTCTTTCTCTTCAATGTTGCAAACTCAATAATATAGTATGTATGATCCTTTGTGTCTCCCCATTGCCTCATGAAAACATCTTGTAATTCTTCTATAAGGGTTATTTAGTTTTGTGGTAGTTCCCAGAACCATTTTCTAACATCACCATCCAAACTCTGCACAAACATTCGCATCCAAACATCCTTTGCTTCTATGTTCTGATTATCAGCATAACTAAAAATGCATTCCAGTGTTCCTCTATAGTTGTATCTCCCTGCCCATTAAACCTAGGAAAATATTTTTGATAATCTCCTCTTGGAAGAGCATTTAAAGGTTGGGGAAGCACTAATGGTGCATACCTGGCTGCTACCATCCTATCCATCATATCAAGCTATTGTCCAGCCATCTTGGGAGTAGTTTGACTAGTTGAGGACAAAGGTTTATTGGTTTTAACTGAATTGAGCTGAAAGGTAGGAATATTAGCTTTAAACTGAAGTAATGGAAATAGTTTTGTTTTGAGATTTTTAGGAGATAATGGATTTGTGAAGGTCTGAATATCTACTTCTTCTAACTTTGGTTCATAATACAGAAAGGGAGATAAAGACTGTGTTTGACCAAGAGAGAGTAAGGATGGGGAAGATTGGGATCTTCCAAAAGAAGAAGTATGTAACTCTTGTTTAAATTTCTTCAAAATCTTTTCTGGATCTGACACCCATGGGTGTAATGATGAAGTAGGCTTCCCTCTAGTCCCAAACCTCATGGAAGCCACTGTGAAATACTACCTTGGTGAATTGTAGTCTGAAAAACGTTTTGGTTATGTCCACCTCAAAACTAGAGCAATAAAGATATCCTAGGGAAGATGACTTCACTTCCGTCCCCGACAACGTTGCCAAAGATGTTAGTGACAGAATTGCTCCTAGACTACAGAGGGACAAGCCAGCACCATCTCAATAAATTCAAGATAAAAATGAAATAGGTTTTTATTGGTTTAGGGTTTGATGGTCTGAAGGTTTCAATTTCAAGAAAGTAGAAAGAAAATCAAGCTTTAACAAGTTACTGAATCATGTCATCCATTAAATAACTGAAATCATAATCTTAATAAAGAAGGCATAAACCATCACATTCATAATCACACATTCTAGTTTTTATCTACAGTACATAAGCATTCACTGAATTAAAACATCAAAACAGGAATGAAATCATGTATTGTATGACCAAACTGATCAGAAATAAAAACACATTCAAACAGTATAAAATGGCTTATAACACATATGTATTAATCTCATTCTTCATGGATTACATGAGAGTCTTGCAAGATTCAAAATCATTACTGTATAAAGCTTCTTGAAACCAAAAAATTGAACCCTTCTACCTCCTCATTTGCTTCCTTTTAACCATTTACAAAAAGAGTAGTTTGTAACTACTTTTAGTTTTTGGTTTCAAAAGCAGTTACATAATCGAGTCTTTAAACTAGGTCTTTAACTAAAAACTTAACTATTAATAATTACATACTTTAAAATGCATTAAAAAATGAACTAGGCACTAAGTAGCCTTTCTGGTAGCCTCTACTAACATAGCAATCCCTTCCAGCGCAAGAGTCCTTTTATTATGTTGTGGCTACTCAACTTCCAATGTTTTGATCTTGTCTAACAAAAGCTTGTTCTTCTCCTTCAGTTTTTGCACCTGCTTGTTCAAGTCATCAGTCTGAGCCTCTGCTTCTCTTTTCCTCTTCAGAGCCTTCCTAGCACCAACAATCAACTCTTGATAATGAGAATTAACTTCTCCTAAGTCTTCTTTAAAATGTTTGTTAGTCTTTGTAAGCCTACCATTTGACACGTTAAGAAACACTATTTCTGCTTAATGTTGCTCCTGGATCTTTCTAAGACTTTCAAGCTCTGAACATATGTTTACCCCTGACAAAGTAGGATCTTGAGATATGGAAGGTGGGATATCCAACTTTCTGAAGATTAAATCTTCTTCATCTTTATCTTTTGCTAATCTCTCTACAATTTCAAACTCATCTAGTTCCAATTTGAGAAAAATTTCTTCTTCTTCAACCTTTTTTACTTCCTCATATGTTTCTTCTGCCTTTGTGCACTCCTGCTTCAGGCTCACTTGATGAGAATCTGATCTATCTTTCTCCTCCTCACCTTCATCAGTCGAAGAGCTTTGAATTACAGTTATATCCTCTGTTTTCTGATTGGAACTTGAACCTTTTTCCACATTACCTTTCATAGCTGATCTTGTTCTAAACTTCTAGCTCGATTCCTTTAACTGCATAAGGAGGTTTGCATCTGCCTCAAAGTCTATATGCTGCAAACTTTTATCGTTTGAATTCTCTACAGAAGCTTGTGTAACTCGGTTCTCATCCTGTTCTGATATAATTTGACCTTGAATTTGTTCAGCGGTTGGATTAATGGTCTGCTCCATTTTCTGAGTTTCTTGATAATGTTTTTGTTCCCCTTTGAATGCATTAACTTGCTTCTCTTCTAAGAGACTTTCAAGCTTTTCTACTCCAAGTGTATTAACCTGCTCTTCTTTTTCTGGGCTTTTATGTTTGTTCTGTGACAGAGGCTTCTCAGAAATGTCTTGTATCGACACTCCTCCCTTCCTATTCTTTTTCCTTTCCTTTTTAGGCTTTCTCTTGTTCACACACTCATCCCACTCAACAATGAAACCAAACCAAAATATAAAATGTTCCCAGGTCTTTTGTTCCTTCTGTAACACTATTTGAATGATAAGTTTTATCAGTCCATGATGAAATATTGACTACCTTGAATCCTCAGGATGCGCCTTTACCTTATTTGACATCTTCTTGATGCTCTTGTACAGGAAAAATGGCACACTCATTTTACAATTCATTTTGTGATGCATTGAAAACCTGATATGATACTTAAAAACTAGTGAAAATCTGCCCTCACATGTAATATAGGTTTGTATAACACTTAGCACCTACCTCCATTCAGGTCGAAAATATGTAATATGAGTTCCATTACACCAATTCAAATTTTCATTACCTAGCAGTAGAAAAGGATTTGGATCAAAGTTAAATGGAATCTTTTTGAACCATGGTTCCCCATCCATGGCGATACCGATAGCCTCAGAAATTAGGGCTTCTGTGAGCTTAAAACCTAGGGTTCTGAATTTAATAACATCATCATTTAGGTTCTTTGCAAAATAAATTGAAAGCTCCTCATTAAACCCCATGATTTTTTCAAAGAAATTGAACCATCCAACCGCCTTTAACACATCTGCACATACCAGAAATTTCGTAGCCCATTGCGTATCCATCGGCTCTACCCTGTTGGTTTTACCACTCCTTCCCATCTTACAACTGCAATCTGTTAATTTAGCCTCTGAGGAAAAGATAAATGACAAATGTTTAAAGTTTAAACGCTAACCGCGTTGAGCAAACAAGGTGTCTTTAGCTCTGTGATTCCCAAATTAACTCGTGGCCTCAAACTCTGACTTTTCCTGATGATGAAATGTTATGGAACTTACAACTATCACAATTCTTTGACATGTGTCTCACCATTTCAAATAAACATAGCAAAGCCTCTCCAATCATCATAATTCGAGCAAACGATTACTCAGCATGAGTAACCACATTTTTCCATCATATTGGATTCTTAACCGCTATTAGAATCTTCCAACAGAGCACATTTGATAAATACACTTAGCATAAGGGTTATAACTTGGTTATAAGCTTAATAATAAAGCTAAACAAGTGTATTTCAAGACTTTGAGACAAATATCATGCTACATAAGCCATTTAAAGGTTTTGAATTAAAGAAAACGAAGGCAAACAAAGCTTAAATAAAAATTTAAAACAAAATGATCAAAATCATAGATAAATAAAAGAAAATAAATTTCAAACAAACCCAAGAGAAATACAAAAAAAAAATGAGAACAATCTTAGCATTAACATCTGGCTCCTGCTGCGGGATGAAAACCTCCTTGTGAGGTTTCAAGAACTTGTAGACCCGTGCCTTTCTGTTACCTGAAACCGCTCCTTTATTCTGCAAATTTCCATTGGGTATGGAGTCTTATTTCACACCAGTATGTACAATGAGTGCGACCTCATTTACCTTCATGAACTATAAAAATGTTTGAGGAACCGTCCATTAACTGGAGTAGACAATTCCTCACCTTCCAGAGTTTGTAGTATGAAAGTATTATTTTCTAAAATCTTTGAAATCATGAAGGGACCCAACCATAGATTGTCAAACTTAACATGTTGACCCTTTTGGTCTCTCCTCGCACACCATCTGAGCACCATATCACCGAGAGAGAAAAAAGTATTTTCCTTTACCTTTTTATCAAACCCAGCTTTAATCTTTCTTATGTATGCATCAGCTCTTTCTGCTATAGCCTCATGTTCTTGCTGCAATTCAACCAATGAGAAAATTATTCTTTGGAGATCATTAGGTTCTTCTTGACTATCTTGAAAGAAAATTCATTAGTGGAGTGCCTAGATGAATAGGAAAGACTGCAATTGTACCATACACCAATTGGAAAGGGGATAAACCTATTGCTTTCTTGGTGGTTATTCTATCTGCCCATAATGCATATTTCAGCATTGGATCCCAAGATCTTTTATTTTGATTCAATAACTTTTTAATACTCTGAATAATGTTCTTATTTGATGACTCTGCTAAACCATTTCCCTGGGGGTAGTAGGGTGTAGAATGCCTCAAATCAATTCCGTTTTGCTCACAAAAACTCACCATATCTTTTGACTTGAAAGCGGGTGCATTATCAGTCAACAACCTCTATGGACAACCAAATCTACTCAAGATATTTTCCTGTATAAAATTCATGATACTCCATCAGTTTCTTTATGAGTTGGAATTGCCTCCACCCATTTAGTGAAAAAATCAGTGACAGTAAGTATCCACCTATGATGTCCACTAGATGCAGGGTTAATTTCCCCTATAAAATCTAATCCCCACTGTTGAAAAGGGGCATTGACTGCAATAGGATTTAAAGGTAGAGAAACGAGCTTTTGCTTCCCATCAAACTTTTGACATTGAACACATGCCCGCACTTGCTAATACACGTCTGAAAATAAAGAGGGCCAGTAAAACCCATACCTAATAATTTTATAAGTTGTAGACTTCCAATACTTGTGACCCCCACAAGCTCCCTCAGGCATCGCTGAAATGACCTCTTTCACTTGTGATTTTTCTAAACATCTAAGTAAAATTCCACCTAGATCTTTCGAGAACAACTGTTGATTTACCAAGCAGTATTTGGTAGCCTTCAACTTCAATGATCTTGATGTCTTCTTGTCAAAATGATCAGGACATTTCAAATGCAATAAAAAATAAACAATATCAACATACCAATTTGATTTTGCATATTTTTCTGTAATCTGCTCTTCATTTTCCTTTGTCTTCAATTCTTCCTGAGTTGGATGATTTTCTACCAAATGAATATCCAAAGCCTCACAATTCCAATCAGCTAACAGCTTTGCTAAACCATGCCCTTTAACTAACTTTGTAGGCCTGATTTCAACCTCGTATTCCATAATTTTTGCAATCCACTTACCTCTTTTACCTTCACTATCTGGCTGGGTTAATATTTCTTTAATATCAGCATTGAGTACATAGGCAATTATTTTTTAATGCAAAAGATAAATTCTGAAAAAATTTAAGGCCTTAACAAGTGCTTATGCTTGCTTCTCAAGTGTATTGTACTTCAATTCCGAGTCTCTCGGAGTCTTACTAAAGAAAACTATGGGCTGCTCTAAACCATCTGCATTTTTTTGTAGAAGAACAACTACTATTGTCTCTTGGGATGCAAAAGAGAAGGTAAGGAAATCTTTTGAAAATTCTGGACTTCCTAAGACTGGAGCTTTTGTCAAAGCTTGTTTAATCTAATCAAATGAAGCTTTAGCTTATGCTGTCCATTTCACTTCTTGATCCTTCCTCAGCATGGATGTAATGTGTTTAATAGTTTCAGCAAAATTCGGGATAAACCATCTCAGACCATCTCAGAAAATTTATTTTCCTGATGAACGATTGAACATCTTTTTTACTTCTTGGGATAGTAATCTTCAGAATTTCTTTGACTCTCTCAGGGTCTATTCTAATACCATAAGCTGAAACCAAATGTCCCAGAATTTTTCCCTCCTATACTGCAAAATGTGACTTCTTAGGATTCAGTGACAACCCAAATTTCCTACATTTCATAAATGTTTGCTCAAGATGCTTCAAGTGCTCATCATCAGACTTTGAAAAAACAGTAATATCATCCAAGTAGATTAGAATAAATTTTTCATTTTCACCTAGAAAGGCTATATCCATAGCTCTTTGAAATGTGGCACCCATATTCATTCATCCAAATGGAATTTTATCATACATGAATGTGCGCCATGGAGTAGTGAAAGTTGTTTTCTCCCTGTCATCCGAATGTACAACTATTTGATGGTACCCTGAGAATCCATCAACCATGGATATTCTCTGAGCACCCACCACTTCTTGAAAAATTTGCTCAATCTTTGGCAATGGGTATTTGTCCTTCAAAGAAGGTCTCTTAAGATTCTAGAAGTCCACACATAACCTAATCTCCCCATTCTTCTTTCGAACTGGAACCAATTTCGCAACCCATGAGGACTATCTCAGTGGAACAATTATCTTTGCATCTAGTAACTTCTTGACTTCCTTCTCTACAACTGGCAGCAGGGCTGGGTTAATCCTCCTCATTTTTTGTCTAAAGGGTTTCACATCTGGTTTTAAAGGCACCCTATGCTGAATAATACTAGTGTCATAAGTTCTTAAATCTTCATAGCACCAAGAAAAAATATCAACAAACCTCTTTAACAATGCAATGTACCTGTTTCTTTGTTCAACTGAAAGAGACTTAGAAATTTTCACCATTCTTGGTTGCTCCTCTGTACCAATGTTACAGCTCATGATATTTTCTTCTGAAGACTGCATTGAAGGCTTCAACAAAGTGTCATATTTGGAAAAAATTCTCTCAAGGGGGACCAACCTTTAGGAATAAAATTTCCCTTCAATTCAATAATCCTGTGATCAGCAATGTTGTTTTCAGTGTATGCAACAATGTCATCCATCTCCTCATCTTGATCCTGATCAATTAGAGAATGGGAAAATTCTCTAGCTAACTCCAAGAATTTTTTAATCTCCACATCATCCTCAAAAACTCTCCACTGTTGTATATTGTCTGGCACTGTTACACCTAAAATCTACCCATCATCATGATTTAGTGTATACATCCCTGAAGTCATTTGGACCAAGTATTCATTTGAGAGGATTTGTACTCATTTTGTACAACCTTTTGAGAGGTCATCGCAGGCTGCACACTAGCAACATGCGAAATCGCAGGTTGCTCCATAGCAAGGTGTGACGAGGTCTGTTAATGGGAAAATAGCCATTTCGAGATCTTTCTCGAAGCTTGCTCATTTGGGGGCTTATCCTTGATCTCTTGGAGAGTTGGTACTCGACCTCTAACTCATTGGGAAGATCCCCTATCTCTCTCCTACCATTTCTCAACCTATCCTATCCATAATCTCATCCAATTAGTCCTATATATACGAGGCTCACTCCCATACCAAAGGGAGGAAGACTATGGTATCTACATGCTAGTGAAATCTCTCTTAGGACACCTTCACTCACCAGGGAAATTTTTAGGGGCGAAATTTAGCCAATTGGCTATTTTTTGGACTTTTTTTCAAAAAATAAATTCGCTATTTGGTCATTTTTAGCCTCTATTATCGCCTATATTTACATAAAATATGTTTTTTTAGCATAATATTCGCCAAAATTTACAAGTTTCGGTAGTAAATCATATGTTTTAGATTTATTATTCGCCTACCAATCTATATATATGTTTTTTTCAATCCAAAATAATCGCCTAGAATACTATACCTAGGTATACTTTTATAATCCTTAAAAAATACCCTGTCACTCACCCCTTGGATAATTCATGCTTCCTTGGAAGGGCTTGGCAATTGGCTTGTGTGGAGAAGGGATGCTACATTAAGTCATTGGTTGTAGTTCTATATCTCTATCATGTACTCCTCTATTTGCAATAATACAAATGCTTTCCACCAATATCGCTCTTATATGTGATGATGTTGTGTTGTTTACCTGCTTAACTGTTTACATATATCTCTTATTGTATAGATGCTCTTTACTCGTTTCTCTTTTCTGTGTCTTGACAGGTCTTGCAGCTTGGATCTGAAGACCGTGGGAAGTGGAGCAACATTCGGGAGAAAGGATAGCGAATCAAAGAGGTAAGACATCTAGCACTTGATCCTTAAGTAGATCTAGGAAACGTGTTTGTAGTCTATTCTATTTGTTCTAGACTTGCATTGAGCTAGGGAGATCTGGCTCGGCTCCGGTCGAGTGATTGTCCGGTAACAAATCTGGCAACCATACTGGGGACTATTCTTGTTTAGTGATCGTTAATCTGAGTCATTTTCAGTTGATTACTTGTCACAAGCCTTGTTGTCATTTCTTTTGCCATTTTCCTTCTTAGGATTGATTCCATTGTTAGATATTCACGTTGAAGATCTTGATCTTCTTCCTTTGAGTTTTACAACTCAGTTTCAAATCTTTTGGTGGTTCATTATTAGGAGATCTGATTCATTTTTGAATCTAGAACTCGCCTGTCGCACCTGGGCAGTGAAAACAGAGCGACACTGTGTTTTTCTGAGTCTTTGTTCTTTGACTGTTGCTTACTCGTCGCAGCCTATGCATTAGTAGACTGTGACATCATCGCATATCTTGTGCAGGTAAACTACGACGTCGCACTGTCTACAAAGCCAAAGTGCGTCGATCTGTCAAGACTTAGCATACAGGCATCCATCTTCTTGTTTGACAGTCTTAGCCTTGTTTTGATGTATGAACTCCCTCTATGCTGCAACATCCAGCCAGAGATCCCATTTTGATTTGTGTGTTGAGAGTTTGGTTTCATTTGGATTGACTTTGGGTTCCACTTTGGACAAGTTTGAAATCGGTAGTGGTGGATACTTTTGTCTCCCCCACCTTCATCCATTCACTCTTGCATTCCCTTCATTCCATCTCTGATCTAATCATTACATTGGATCACCTTCCAGACCTCATCTACCTTTGTTTTGAGCTTTGCTTGCTTAGTTTGCTTGCTACTGCTTGATTTTGAGTTAAGAGTGTCTTTTTGCTTGGTTGAGTACTTGTCTTTTCTTGAGTTTTATGAGTGTATGAATGCTACGAGTAGCATTTTCTTTTCAGTCATTTAGATCTGAAAGCAAAGTTGTATTCAAGTTTATTGCTTTGATACATCCATTGAAAGATTAAAAGTGCTTCTCTCCCATTGTTTCTCAAAAAATTTATTGAAGAAAGATCATTGTGCATTGGAATGTTTTGGAAAAGATGAATGGAAATATGATTGATTGTGTTTTTCTTGAATTATGAACTATTCATCTTCTTGAAAAGCTCTAGTACATTTCATTTTTTCTCAAAAGTTGTTTCCATGCTAGGGAAAGATAGGTGCATTTTTTGTTTTTGTTTCCTTTAGATCATTGAAAAGAGAAAGTGAAAAACTTGCATTTTCCATTTCAGAATCCTCTCATCTCATTACTTAGTGTTGTTTTGATTTGAAAAAGAAAAGAAAAGAAAAAATACTTTGATTTGGATAGTAGTGTTGTGAACGTTTGTGTGTTTCATTGAAAAAGAAAAGAGTACTTTCATTGTCAAATTTGTTTGCATTGGGAATTTTGTTGCATTGAGTTTGGTTGGCAATACCATTGGAAAAAGCTTTCTCCTTGCCATAGGTAGAATTCATCGAAAGAAAAGAATATTCCGTGCATGTAGCTAGGGCTTGCATTCTGTTTCCGATTATGTACTCACCTCATGCATTCACCTAACCGTCCAAGATAAAATTAACGGTAGAACTAGGTAAAATTTTTAGTAACTTGTGTGTAAGTTAGAGATGTGTTCCGGCGTCGTTAAGCATGGCAGCTGTCGTTACTTGCCAGCGCTGTAGTCCGGGGGTATTATAGTATTCCATGTACATCGGTATATAGAGCTCCTTCACATACCCACCAAGTATTATAATCCATACTTGGCATATATCAAAGGGTGTATCACATACTCGACACGTATATCGGAAGGTCTCGTGCCAACAGCTGTGCATTAGACAACACCACTATGGATTTGAGCTCCCACGTACCTTGCGTATATCGGGAGACACCATTAGGATTCCTGAAACCAATCGAGTTAACCATTTGGCCGTCTTGGCAAAGCAATACACCGAGAACAGCACTCGGGGAGATTATCACGCACGTCCTATCCAGGTAGTCGGGTATGCAGGCAAGGGTACGGTCCCAATCCTCCTTGTCGTGTCATATTGTTGGACCCTGCAATATATTGCGGTTTGCGATGCCTTAATAATCCCGTGAGGTTCCAGACTTTTGAATCCACTCTATCACATAAGTTTGCTTGTTTCCTTAGTTTGAGTAGGTTTTCTTGGACTGCTTTTCTTTTAGTATACCTTTAGGAGAAATGCTATTTCGGCCTTTTTTGGCTGATTTTCCTGATACTCTGGCGGATTTTCCCTGGAAAAGGTCCCGTAGGATCTTGATGTTGAATATTGTAACTTCTAAGAATATTATATTTATACATTATTTATTCCGGAGATGTTCCATCCCTCCGAGGTGATTTTATTATGTATCCGGAGATGTTTATTCCTCCGAGAAGTTGTGGTAACTAGGTTTATTAGACCCACCATGTGGGGGTCGGCCCAGTCAGTTATAATAGGGTATTTAACCTAATGGTTAAATACGAGCCTACATGTACTTGTGTAAAATATATGTCAGAGTAGTGTATAAATAGAGGAGGTGTGTTTCTCATTTGACACACACTCACTTGAGAGAGGCGCACTTGTGGAGGAGAGGTTTGCTATGGTGGAGGAGGAGATCATGTCTTTGGTTTGCATCTTTGTATATTGTTGGTCATCTATATTGAGGAAGCTTTACTGGGTTTTCTACCCCATGAGGGTTTCCCAGGATAAATCTGTGTCTCTTGTGTTTATGCTATGCTTGTTGTTTCTTCAGTGATCCTGTATATGCTATTATTGTGAAATGGAATGTAATGCTGCTATTTTTTGTCTTAGCATATTGAATCTTAACATGGTATCAGAGCTAAACTGAAGGAAGGCAAGGTATGGCACTTACGACACTTGCTTTACTTACGACAATTTGAAGGTTAGGGTTTTATATATCAAACACCAGTCATCGTGGAACCTTCGCTATAAATCCATTTTAACGAAGGTTCAGGATCTGAAACCTTTACAGGTCATAGATAACATCTCCAAGTATCTTGTGTCCAAAGAGCACCCTCAGATTCATTGTACTTTGTAAGTTATGATCAGTACAAGTTAGGGTTTCTGCCTCTTCCAGATCTCAGTCAAAATCAGGTGACCTAGGAAAAAAGGTCATAACTTGGGCTAGGAAGCTCCAAATGAAATTTCATAAAATGTGAAAGGTAGTACATAGACTGTACTATCTCAGGAAACGTTTTCAGAGGTCGAAGATGAACCAGTGACACATGGCACGCCGTGCAAGTTCGCTCTCCTGTTTTATCCCATAAACAGGTCACGTTGCGACACTTGGCATAACTCTCTCTCAGAGAGTCCAATTGAGGTCAGACCTGTTAGGATGGAAATATAACAGGGCGAGCTATCTCAAAAAACGTTTTCAGAAGCCGAAGTTCAAACAGTGACACATGGCACACCGTACAAGTTCACTCTCCTGTATTATCCCAAAACAGGTCACGTTGCGACATTTGGCATAACTCTCTCTCAGAAAATCCAATTGAGGTCAGACCTATCAGGATGGAAAGATGACGGGTCAGGATACTATAGAATATGTTTTCAGACCCCGTGGAGCAAAAATTTCAGAGTTATAGCAGAAACAATCAGGTACATATTTCTGTCAAAACAGAATTATTTTTGGAGCACCTTTATTCATGGCTTCCGGAATTTAGAGTTTCAGAGAAAGTTATAATTTTTGGAATCGGAATCCATGGATGAATGCTACTCAGGAAAATCAAAATTTAGAGACCAAGATCAAATTTTTTGGTTGGGTAGAAGATCGGGCTTGATTAAACCCTAGCTCAGGATTTTGATCGGAAAGATGGAAAATTAGGGCTTCAGCAAAAGTTGGAATTTTTGAAATCTGTAACCACGACTGGAAGCTCCTCAGAAAAATAAGAGTTTAGAGCCTTGGGTCAAACCTTTTGATTGAGCAGAAGGGTGGGGTTCATCAAACCCTAGTTTGGGATCCTGTCTAGAAGATCCAGAAGTTTCAAAGGCAATTTTGAGGGGTCAAATTTTGGAGATTTCAAAATTGAAGTATGCTAGTTTGATCAGCTCAGCAAGACACATCCTTCCATTCATTCAGAAGTGTGAAAGTCAAAGATTGAATTTTTAGGGTTTCTCTAGCAAACCCTAATCAAGCTCCAGATCAAGTTTCAGGGGGAGTTGAGGCTAAGGCCTTACATAAGAAGACTACAAGAAGTCTCGACAGGTATGACTCAAGGAGGTTCAGGTATGTCTTGAAATCTGATTCCTGATTAAATTCATAATGTGTTTGTCTTCATATTATTTGTTAGTACAATCTTGATTAATGTTAGACTTATCTTATCACCCTAGTAACAGTATGAATGCATGTGAATGATTGAAGACATTCATTGATTAGGGCTATGTGATTGTACTAATGCATTATGGTGTTGTGTGAGGTTGATGTTGTCTGCTAACAAGATTTAGGTACATCACAATAGACAAATCAAGTTCCACATGAAGACAAAGACTCATCCATAATCTTTGTTCTACTTACGAGGTATGTATGACTTTGATATATTATGCTTAAACTATGAGACATGCAGGTTCTAGCTCAGGATCTCTAAATCATTGAAGAGATTGTTTAGGTATGTTGTACACAACTAAGCAGGTATACTAATCCAGGTATGTTTTCCTATGTCATGTTAGAATCTTACCTTGTGTTAGGATCCCTTATATAAGTATACTTGGTATGATTGGTTATGCTTATTAATAAAGTTAATCAAGGGTTTATGCACATTATGTCTCTTATCTTGATTGATGATTTAACTAACCAGAAGAGTACTATGATCAAACAAGAATATGCATGAGTAAAAGAAGACTTCCTTGAAACCCTGAATACTAATGATCATGACTATACATATTCAAGATTATTTAGAATTAGAATTTTTTGAGAATACACTAATGTATGTATGTTTGTGTATGAGATCATGAGGATGACACTAGTGCACACTTGAGCATGCACAGTGGTACAGAATGAATAGAGGTTCAGAAGACATATAGAAGATCAAGCGGGAGGCAACCACACAAACATAAAAGATAAGTATTTGAGTTGTTATTAGAAATAGTAAATGATATTGCTTGTATGCATTCCTAGAATATATCATGCTACTAATATGCATATGATTGGAAAGTTGGACAAACATTCCATTGTTGCTTGTCTAGAATGAAACCTCTTTGCTGACATGCTGAGAGCTGTGCACACTCTCGATAGTATGCTCTGGTAGAGATGGAAGGCATCTAGATAGCCACTGTATGCATACAGGATATGGGAAAGTGTTGTGCCAAAGTATTGGTCAAAATAGTTGCATAACTATGTAAATGATATCTGTATGCATAATAGGTTATCATGTCAATATGATTTGATGATTATGAAGTATTACTAATCATGTACTTAATTTTGATTTGTAGGAAAGATCATGATGAATGATGAACACTGAACAAGTGATGGATGTTCAACAAGAAGATTTCCAAATCAAACAAAATATAGAAGGCTCATTGCTAGAAGATTCTCTTAGAAAGAGGAAGAGAATCATGACAGATGTTTGCTCCAAGTGGATAGATAAGACCATTCTCTTAATGGTGTAATTAAAGAAGAAGTGTGAATTAGGTTCTGTATGGGTACCCAGGATTGGTAGTCAATTGATGAGCTTAATGATCATCATGGGTGATGTGGATCTCAACCTTTGCTACAAGGTTGAATATGGCCTCTATACACATATGACATGGATGCAAGAAGGAACTCACCACAGAGTTCGAATGATTTTGAGGCTCATATTAGTAGACCCATCTGACGAGAAATGGCACAGATAGATATGCAGAAGATCACTCAATGCAGAGTGTGAATAATGGACAATTGACAGCTTCATGACAAAGCTTGGGCTTTACCAGAAGTAAAGCTAATCCTAACCTTTACCTTAAGGTTGTGGATGATGAACCTATCATACCATTATTGTGTGACGATGATCTCTTTCTGACAAGGAATGAGAAACATATCATGAAAATGGCTGCAGAAATGAAAAATGAAAGATCTCGGATAAATGCACTACTTCTTAGGTCTAGAAGTATGGCAAGATCCAAAAGGAATCTTTTAAATCAAGGTAAGTATGCTGTGAAGTTTCTAAAAAGATTTGATATGTTGGAGTATAAAGCCATGGCCTCTCCCATGGACTCCAACTTGAAGTTATTAGTTAATGACTCATTGGATTTAGTGGACCTAACCCTATATAAACAAATCATTGGGTCATTGATGTATTTAACAAATACTAGGCCAGATATATGCTTTGCTGTAAATACCCTAAGTCAGTATCTAGTAGAACCTAGAAAGGTTCACTTAATAGCTACAAAGCATGTAGTGAGGTACCTAAAAGGTACATTAGATTTTGGTCTATATTATCTTGGAGGTCATGAACTCCGATTACATGGTTACTCAGATTCTGATTGGGCAGGAAGTGTCTCAGACAGAAAGAGTACATCAGGTGGATGTTATAGTCTTGAATCTACTATGTTCTCATGGTTCAGCAAGAAACAATCTAGTGTGGCTATCAGTACTACTGAAGCAGAATACATAGCTGTCTGCTCTGCCAGCTGTGAAGCAGTGTGGCTTCAGAAGCTATTATATGGAGTGTTTGACTTAGAAATGGATTCCACTGTGATTATGTGTGACAATCAAAGCTACATCAAGATGATAGAAAATATTGTATTCCACGATAAGTCAAAACACATTGAGATCTGATACTTCTATATACGAGATATGGTGCAAAGAGGAGCTATCAAGCTCGAGTATATAAGCATTGAGGATCAAATTGCTGATATCCTGACCAAACCTCTGTCTCGAGTAAAGTTTGAACACTTCTGAGACAAGCTTGGTGTAGTTCAAAAGGACCCTCCTCGAAAGGGGGAGTAGCACAGTATCTGATATCAAGTCCATCTCATCAATGATGAGGTTACCTATTTACTGCATTTAATTACCTAGAATTATTTAGATTTAGGACTCTTATATTTTGCTTTTGATACTAGATATACATGCTTTTGATGTTAGATATACATGCTTTTGATGATAGATGTATATATGTTTTGATGATGATGATACATGTTTTGGTTATACATGTTTTGATGATGATGATACATGTTTTGGTTATACATGTTCTGATGATGATGATACATGTTTTGGTTATACATGTTCTGATGATGAGGATACATGTTTTGGTTATACATGTTTTGATGATGAGGATACATGTTTTGTTATACATGTTTTGATGATGAGGATACATGTTTTGGTGAACATGTTGTGAGGGGATTGGATCATCCCTGGACTTCAGTCCTAAAGAAGAGCCGTAGACGTATGTCTTCGAGAATGAAGTCCTTGGTGGACGGTTGAGGATTAAGTCATCCTTGGACATGGTCCTAAATGTACGGTGGAAGATTAAGTCATCCTTGGACGTGGTCCTAAATGTACGGTGGAGGATTAAGTCATCCTTGGAGGTGGTCCTAAATGTACGGTGGAGGATTAAGTCATCCTTGGACGTGGTCCTAAATGTACGGTGGAGGATTAAGTCATCCTTGGACGTGGTCCTAAATGTACGGTGGAGGATTAAGTCATCCTTGGACGTGGTCCTAAATGTACGGTGGAGGATTAAGTCATCCGTGGACGTGGTCCTAAATGTACGGTGGAGGATTAAGTCATCCTTGGACGTGGTCCTAAATGTACGGTTGAGGATTAAGTCATCCTTGGACATGGTCCTAAATGCACAGTTGAGGATTAATTCATCCTTGGACGCGATCCTAAATGTACGATAAGAATTGGATCATCCTTGGACTTTGGTCCTGTGAACTGAGCCGTAGACATGAGGTCTCCGAGAATTGATAGGACTGGATCATCCTGGACTTCGGTTCAAAAGGTACATGATAGGACTGGATCGTCCCTGGACTTCAGTTCAAAAGGTACATGATAGGACTGGATCGTCCCTGGACTTCGGTTCAAAAGGTACATGATAGGACTGGATCGTCCCTAGACTTTGGTTCAAAAGGTACATGACTAGATTGCATCATCCTTGGACATAGGTCCTAAAGAGAACTGGATTCATCGTGTGATGACAATGCTGATGATTGTGTGATGACGATGCTGCTGATCGTATGATGACGATGCTAATGACGATGTTGATGATCGTGTGATGACGATGCTGCTGATCGTATGATGACGATGTTGTTGACGATGCTGATGATCGTGTGATGACGATGCTGATTATGATGCTGATGATCGTGTGATGACGATGCTGCTGATCGTATGATGATGATGCTGATGACGATGTTGATGATCGTGTGATGACGATGCTACTAATTGTATGATGACGATGTTGTTGACGATGCTGATGATCGTGTGATGACGATGCTGCTGATCATATGATGACGATGCTGATTATGATGCTGATGATCGTGTGATGACGATGTTGTTGACAATGCTGATGATTGTGTGATGACGATGCTGCTGATCATATGATGACGATGCTGATTATGATGTTGATGATCGTGTGATGACGATGCTGATGATGATGCTGATGATCGTGTGATGACGATGCTGTTGATCGTGTGATGACGATGCTGATGATTGAGTACTATCAACTGTGATGATGTTGATGTTCCAGTAACTAGTCAAGTTACTGATGATGATGAATTAAAGAAAGCTTTCGATGATATATAGATGATGTAATGAATGACTCCTTGCTCCTGCAAATGTTGTTATAATATCCTTCTCGTTAAGGGGGAGTGTTGAATATTGTAACTTCTAAGAATATTATATTTATACATTATTTATTTCGGAGATGTTCCATCCCTCCGAGGTGATTTTATTATGTATCCGGAGATGTTTATTTCTCCGAGAAGTTGTGGTAACTAGGGTTATTAGACCCACCATGTGGGGGTCGGCCCAGTCAGTTATAATAGGGTATTTAACCTAATGGTTAAATACAAGCCTACATGTACTTGTGTAAAATATATGTCAAAGTAGTGTATAAATAGAGGAGGTGTGTTTCTCATTTGACACACACTCACTTGAGAGAGGCGCACTTGTGGAGGAGAGGTCTGCTATGGTGGAGGAGGAGATCATGTCTTTGGTTTGCATCTTTGTATATTGTTGGTCATCTATATTGAGGAAGCTTTACTGGGTTTTCTACCCCATGAGGGTTTCCCAGGATAAATCTGTGTCTCTTGTGTTTATGCTATGCTTGTTGTTTCTTCAGTGATCCTGTATATGCTATTATTGTGAAATGGAATGTAATGCTACTATTTTCTGTCTTAGCATATTGAATCTTAACACTTGAACTTGTCACCCGAATTTCCCCTTAATCCGGAGGTTATTTCGAGGGTAAGAATGGATCAGCGTAACGCAGTCATAGTTACTGAAGTAGGGAACCCCACTTTGAATATTGGCAGACATTTGTTTCCACTAGATTCACCTACCTCTCATCCCACGCAGGATGAAGGAGCATAAACCCCCACTTCACATGACCTTTCTCCTGTCATCTTGGGAGAACCTGGATCATTGCAATGGATAAACTGACCCTAGGACGACCCTATAGCAGCTGTTGGTCCTTTAGCAGCTTACTGGACATCTTCTACAGACCACCAAGTGGCTCATTTTTCCACCTCATCCTCACCAAGTGAGACTACTCCAGAAGACACTTTAGCCTACTTTCGTGACCAATTGGCTCACTTTCATTTCATAGCTAAAGAGTGTTTGCAGTCAAGTCTCCAACGACGGGTTGAAGACCCATCGTTACCCCCTTACCAACCCATCCCAGTTCATTCGATATCTTTTGGATCACCTGAAACACCCCACCATGTGACCACTAATGAGACTAGTCAACCCTCGCAGGAATCCAGTCCTGCACCTCAAGTGAACCAACCGGTGGAAGGACAACGGTCCAACACACCTGTCACTACCACGGTTACTTTATCGGCTCCTCCCCCACCTCAAAATTCGAGTAGAGGGTATTCCATTCCTACGGATTATCTTATTGGTAATGTTATTACCATGGTAGCTAGTCAACAACCCACATTGGTTCAACCTTTGAATAGTGGTCATCCCATTGTGGCTGGGGGGAAACCCTCATTTCCTAACCAAAATGTGGGCAATGGAGTCCCCAACGGACCTTCTGTTGGACCTTCCCAACCCGCTAGACCGTCCACCACGGGATTATCTCATGTTGGAGGGTTGTCCAATGTAACCCAACCCTCATGGAGTCAAGCGTATCCAAGTTCTTTTAACCCTGTGTCGGGTCAACCTAATACCGGAAATGCGCCATACGAGATACCTTATCTCGGGAATCCATACACTCTGTGGGGGAAACAACCTGTGTCGCAACACGGACCCCAACCGACTATCCCTCAAGTACCACCACCCCTGATCGGTCCTCCCCCACCTCCTGTTGGAGGCAGCAGGCCCCCAACTAACATTGGTGGAGTCCCACCTCATTTTACCTACAACCCCCCTCACCCCTCAGGCGGTGGCAAGAATGGTCCCCCACCTCCTCCAAGCGGAGGTGACGGACCACCCTATAATGGTGGAATAGGACATTTCCCTTCGGCTGGCGGCAGTGGTCCACCACCCCCTTCAGGCGGAGGCGGTGGGGGACCTAATTACCCTGGTGGTGGCGATGGTGGTGGAAACCCTCGTCCTTCCGGCAGCGGAGGTGGTGGAGGCCCCCACCCATCTAGCAGCGGAAGTGGTCCACCACCCCCTCCAGGCAGAGGTGATGGTGGGCCACCTTATTACGGTTCTGGACCTCCACCTCCTCCCGGTGGTGGTGGCGGACCTCCACCCCCTCCCAGAGGTGGAGGTGGACCCCCACCTTATTGGAATGGAGCACCTTATGGTGGTGGACCTCCTTACAGTCCGGGCGGCACACCCCCCTATGGTCAGTTTTATCGTGGTACACCTTTGGGTCAGTTTAGTCCTTACACGCCATATCCGTATTATCAATACGCGCAGCCTAATCCACAGCTACCCTTTCTGGCTACTTTGGACCTACCTGACCTCTCTCATTTAACCAACAACCCTATTTACCATGGATCTAACTGGCCACCGATTCCAGTGAAACTTTCATCTGATATCCCCAAGTTTGATGGCAAGCCGGGTGAAGACCCCAAGAACCATGTGATGACATACCACTTATGGTGTTCATCTAATTCCTTAATGGACGATTCAATTCATCTTAGATTGTTCCAAAGTACTCTCACCAGTTCGACTGCCAAGTGGTACATCAAGTTGCCACCACACTCTTTTCCTGATTTTGGCTCTCTTGCTATGAACTTTTTAACGCATTTCCAGCTGCCTATACGGTATGAGACTGGTACTGAGCTTTTAACCTCGCTCCATCAGAATACCGCCACTCACATTTCGGATCATATCCACGAGTGGTGAAGGAGACGATGTCTCATTAAAGCTCCCATTCCAGATCAGCTCCTAGCAGACCGGTTTACTAAATCGCTTCTTCCCACCATAGCAAAAGATGTTGCCATGCAAGGTGTTGTCACCGAAGGACAAGCCATCGCGAGTGCTCATCTGTTAGACCTGGTCTATACCCAGTCTGGCACTCTGTTCAATACTTTTCCTGATGCACCCCGCGACGTTAACGATCCCACGAAACCACATAAGGGAACCCAAGTTGATGGGATCATAGGTTCCCTTACCACCCAGCCTAGTGTTAGCACTGTTGGATCCTCCAACCCAACTCCGGTTGGAACATAGCACCGCCAAGTCCACTGCTCCCGCTGTAACTGAAGAGTTGAATTCTATTCAATCAGCTCCATCTCAGAAGTTTAATGGCAAAAAGAAGAACAAGGGGACAGCCAAGAAGTCTTCTACCTAACAGGAAACGAAGAGCACTCCTGAAGATACTAAGCAGAAAAGAAAACTAGAGTATCCTTGTCTATTGTGTGGAGAAGACCATTTCTCCAAACAATGTCCCCATAGAGATGAAGTGCAAAAGTTTCTTAGGGTAAACCAACTCCTACAGTCCTCAACGATTCGTTTCCTGCTCAAAACTAGCAGATGATTTCTCAAACCCCCCCATCCCAGGGGGAACCGTCCAACACCGCGCATGTTCTCATGTTGCATAACGAGGCGATCAATTTGACTACTCACTCGCGATCTTACGAATAGGTCCCTTCGAAGGAAACCGCCGGAAGTAATACTGAAAAAGCTTCTAACTCTCTGACTGATGTCACTATACCATTGACTTCTCTCACCATAGAGAGACCCTCTTTAGATTCGATATTGCGTCCACCCAAGAGTACAATTCAAAAAGTTGTTTTCAATCCTAATGCTCACACAGCACATAATTACAATATCGTAGAGGACTTGGCACAAGCTCCTTGCATCATGTCTACCCTGGAATTTTTGCAGAATTGTGCCAATCAATGCAAAACTCTCCTTGCAGCTATTGGTGCAGTTGACCCGAATTCCTCGAACACCATCATGTTCCGACTTGACAACCTTAAGTTGAGGCTCTCACACCAACTCGCATTCCAAGTTATTGCGAACCTTGCTGGGAAGATTGTCCATCGCACTCTTTTGGATGAAGGAGCCTCCACTTCTATCATGTCCATCGCTTGTTGGAGAGCCATTGGCTCCCCCGAATTGAATCATTCTCCTACCACATTGAAAGCATTCGACGGGCGTGGCTTTCAACCTCTTGGGATCTTACAAGCTCTTGCCGTTGAGTTGGGCGGAAAGACCATAACCATTAACGTGGAAGTGGTCTCGGCCCCGTTAGATTATAATCTCCTGCTTGGTTGCAATTGGTTTTATACCATGCAGGTGGTAGCCTCTTCAGTCTTCTGCACAGTACAATTCCCCCACCAAGGACGAATTGTTACTATCGACCAGTTAGATTTTTGTACATCGGACACCACTGCTCATCCTGGTGACCATGTTCCTTCCATTGGACAGTCATCAAAACAGTATGAGAGTGTAGGGGTTGGCCTATTGAAATATTCATCTCTCATGGGCGTTTTTCCACTCACGGACCCCCCTAGTCATGTTGCCACGGTGAACATGATCTCCACTGATATTTTATCTCACTCAAACGATGCTTGGCTTGTACCGAATGAAGACACAACACACCTGCTTGGAGATATGATGCCTCTTTCACCAGCTGAACATATTTATGAGGCTATCCAATCAGCTTTGGAGGACCATTTAACTATGGCCTCCCCATCTTGTTCTCTACGTCGGACATCCTCCCTACTTGATCTCTTACTTGGGACTTTTCATTCAGACGAGTCCATCATGGAAGTAATGAATGTTGACGACAGTCCATGGGATGATCTCCATCATAGGTCATCTTTTCTTCCTCCTTTGGAATACATAGAGAACAACATCCATACCCTCTTTTCACCAAATCTCTACCCGTCCCCCATCCTTACATGTCTTACGGACACGAAGGGCAACTTGGCCAACATTGAGCCAACCACCTCGGTAGACATCTCGATGAAACCTGGTATAGTGGAACACATTCGCATAGGCCAGAAGTGTTCACCTGAAGAAATCGCTGTTAGCATGGCCTTGTTCAAGCAATTTCGAGATGTGTTTGCTTGGTCCTATGAGGAGATGCATGGGATAGACCCCGCAATTGTTTCTCACGAAATAAAAACCTATCCTGACATCAAACCTGTACGACAAAATTTGTGAATGGTACACCCCTGGAAGACTACGGCGATAAAGGCAGAAATTGAAAAGCTCTTAAAGGATGGCTTTATTTATCCCATCCCATTGACGGATTGGGTCTCAAACGTCATTCCTGTGAACAAAAAGCAAGGAACCATTCACGTCTATGTCGATTATCGGGACCTTAATCGGGCTTGTCCAAAAGACAACTACCCGACCCCCTTCATCAACCAGATTATCGACAACTGTGCCGGAAGCGTCTTCTTCTCATTCATGGATGGATTTTCTGGTTACAACCAATTTGAGATCAACCCAGCCGACAAACATAAGACAGCTTTCATCTACCCATGGGGTGCATTCGCTTATCGCAAGCTCCCATTTGGCCTTAAAAAATTTGGCACCATGTTTCAGCGGGCCATGTCATATGCCTTTCATGATATTAAGGACTTTGTGGAACCCTACTTGGACGATCTCCCTACTCTTTCAAAGCAGCACGAGTTCCACATTGATCATCTAACGCCCATTTTCCTCAGATGCAGACGGTACAATATCCGTCTGAATCCTCACAAGTGTATCTTTTGCGTTGAGTCTAGACGCCTCTTAGGATTTATCGTTTCGAAGGATGGGATCCACATTGATCCCTTAAAGGTGGAGGCCATCATCAACCTACCACCCCCTACTGATGTCACGGAACTTCAAAGTCTCCAAGGGAAGGCGACTTACTTAAGACGTTTTGTTTGTAATTTCGCGGAGAAGACTCATGGCTATATGAGACTACTTAAGAAGGACGTCCCGTTCATTTGGGATGATCAAGCTAAAAAATCCTTCGACAGTATCAAACATGCCATCATGCATGCCCCTGTGCTCCAACTGCCTAATTATTATCGAGATTACATCTTATATCTCGCTGCTTTTGCTACCACTATTGCCATGGTCTTGGTACAGGAGGATCAAAACACTCAGGAACATATGATTTAATATGGAAGTAAGGGTCTAGCTGATGCCGAAACTAGATATTCACATGTCGAAAAACTTGCTTTCGCGGTAGTCATTGTCATCCAGAAGTTCCTTCACTACATTTTGCTCCGCACCACCACTATCATTGCCGACTCGAACCCCATGTACCACGTACCGACACGTCAGGTGCCTGGGGGCAAGTATTCACACTGGGTTGTGATAATGCAAGAATTCGATCTTCTTTTCAAGAAATCTAAGTCTAAAAAGTCTTTGGTGGTTGCTGAGCTCATTTGCGACCTTCCCCGTCCTGATGCAGAAGTTGAGCACAATGATTCATTTCCGGATGAATCATTGTTTCTCATCAGTACGAATGATCCCTGGTATGGAGATATTCTGTTGTATCTTCAAACCCAATGCTTCGATCCTCAACTTTCTTGCGACGATCGTCGTAAGATTCGCCACCATGCAAAGTATTATTTAATCATCAATGATACTTTGTATCATCGTGGCGTCGATTCAATCCTTCGACATTGTCTCACTCATGATGAGGCTTAACGCGTTCTAAATGACTGTCACGCTAGGGCATGTGGGATGGCTACAGCCCAAAATATTTTGTGCGCAGGATATTACTGGCCTACTATCTTCAAAGATTGTATTGAGGCCATTAAAAAATTTCCTCCTTGCCAACACTTCCACACGAAGAAGCTCACTCATCTTGCCCCACTACATCCGGTTATTGCCGTTGGCCCATTTGTAAAATGGGGCATCAATTTTATGCACTGTAAGCCTACCTCGGCTAGGGGGCATAGTTACATCATCGTAGTTGTGGATTACTTCACAAAGTGGGCCGAGGCTATGCCTACATACCAAAATGATGGCAAAACAATCGCACTCTTCATGTTTAATCATGTGATAGTGCGGTTTGGAGTTTTGCAGGCCATAGTTACCAATCATGGTTCTCACTTTCAGAACCATATGGTGGATGAATTGAGCAACAGGTTGGGTTTTCACCATGAAAATTCGACACCCTACTACCCGCAATCCAATGGATAGGTCGAGGCAATTAACAAGGTCTTGAAAACTATGATCCATAGGATGGTAGGGACACAAAAGTCCAACTGGCATAATATGCTCTTTTAATCATTATGGGCCTACCAAACTACCGTTAAAACCACCACAAGCTTCACTCCCTTCCAATTGGTATACGGATTGGAGGTTGTTCTGCCGATAGAGTGCGAAATCCCATCTTTACAGCTCACAGTCAAACTTCTTCCTAACACTCCTGCTGAGGAAGAACGTCTCTTACACCTAGCAAAGCTTGACGAGTCTCGCCGTGATGCCGCACTTGCTAATGAAGCACATAAGAAACGCATCAAGGCCCAGTACGATAAGTCAGTCGAACCTCGTATTTTTAACGAGGGTGATCTGGTCCTCACTTATGACCAGAAGCATGATAAACTAGGAGCTGGGAAGTTCATGTGGCATGGACCCTACATTATAAAACGTGTATTGGGACAAGGTGCTTACGAGCTTGAAGATTACAATGGAATCTCTTCAGGTGAACCCCACAATGGGCTTTACCTGAAGAGATACTACGCTTGATCTCTCATGCAGAGACTTGCTTGTATATACTGTACATGGCGTGTTTTTGTGTTTTTGTGTGGTGTGACGCATTTCTTTTTTAGTGTCTTTTGATCTTGCTTCCACTTCTCATACCATGTTCTGTCTGCGTGTGCAGATGGCAACATGCTATGAATTCACGAACGGCGCCAGCCGGCATACCCTTCACCTTGCTTCGATAGCCTGGGTATTATATTCCCCAACAGGTGAGCTCATTAGCTCAGGAGGAAGTTGCCTAGGGTTTGCGACCAACAATGTCGCAGAATATCAGGCAGTAATTGAAACCCTAGCTGATGCCATTTCCTTGGGTATGAACCACATTGTCATCCACATGGATTCTCAATTAGTGTTTTCTCATCTTAACCAGGTCTACACCATCCGTGATCCCATCTTGCTCCATCTCTTCAGATGAGTACGTCTCCTAGAAAGGTCATTTGAATCTGTTCAATACCTGCACATTCCACAAGAGTTAAACACAGTTGTTGACTCGATGGCCAATTTCATTCTGGATTGATACATTGCACACACATAATACTCATAATATGTAAAAGCATTCACAACATGTAAATATAATGTACAAAAGCAAACATGTAAACAAGATCACATCACTAATCATTCTAAGAACACATAATGTATAAACTGCCGATAATGTATATATATAAATCGCTCAAAAATAGTGTTGGTACAAAATCTAAAGCACGATGGCTTTCAATGAGTCTCTACAAAAATCTGAAGCATCATAGCTTTCAGTAAGTACAAAAATCTGAGGCCTCTAAGCTCTCAGTACAAGTCTAAAAGTGCAATTAGGCTGGACGCCTGACCCGTACACCACCCCTGCCTCTAATAGCTCTCTGACGCTGGGTGAGAAAGCAGTCTATAGTATGAGCCACCTTGCGGAGTAAGGAGTTGAAGCGCATGGACGCTTCAACCCCAAATCTCTGCATGGGCCTTGGTAGGTCATCGATGGCTGGCTCTGGTACCCCCACAGTCATCCCGGATAGGTTCTAGTACACCTCCTCCATCTCCTCGACGGTAGGATGAGCATCGACAGGAAACACTGCCTCTCCACCTCTGTCTCTCCTCGCCACAAGAGAGAGACCTACTAGTCGCACGGGACCCACATCTGCATACACATATAATGTACTTGTCAACACTACATCAAAAAATAATATAATTCACAAAACTAAAAAGTACAAGGGTTTTGTTCTTACCGATATCACCCCATGCTGCACCCTCTGGCAGCACTAAGTTGGGATCCTCTTGAAAGTTCGTGCCACCGTATGGGAAATCCTAGACCATAAGTAATTGGCTTTCCATCCAGCTAAAGAACTCGGGATCAAAATTGATGATGGGACCCCCACCATGGCGGGTCATCACCTCTTCCCACCTGAGCATGTGTGGATCTCTCATATCCCTGTCATCCAGTACCACCTGCGGGCGCAAGAGAGGAACCCACTCCAAGAGGAATGACACTATGATTGATCTGTATCCAAACTGCTTGGGCTCCCCATGCCGACACTTGGTCAGCTAAGCTCGGATGTTGGCGAGGAGACCCTCGCACCAGTTGAAAACCATGGGAGACATACAGTCTTCCGCATACAACATGTGAGTCCGAGTATCCATATGTGGAGCTTGGCTACCTGCCACCCTGGTAATAGTAAGCAGTATGGTCCTCAGTGGATGGATCACCACATCTCTGATGAGTATCTTCCCGCTGGAAGGACGAGAAGAAGCTATGCAGTACTGTGCCACCATGTCCTCCGCTGTACGATCACTGGATCGTGTCCCAGTGAGTTGTACAGCGTCCTCTCTTCGGGACAAACTGGTCAGAAAGTAGATATCCTCAATATCAATTGTGAGGATATGCTCACCTATAACAAAGTTTTTTGGGCCGCATCCCAACTCTGGAGCATGTGTTTCAAGCATGGGATCTGGGCTCTCATCCCCTGTATCTCGAAGAATTTGAGCAACCCACAGTTTCGCAAAGCAGCTACACATTGTGGATCATTTGCAACTTTCTCATCTTCCACTTCATGTTCTCTTTCTCACCACTCTAATACCATCTTTGCTTGCTGGTAACCTACCAAAAGGAGCATTTAAAACATGTTAGGTCCTTCCCCAACTTGCACAAACTCATTTTTTGGGATACTTTTTATGTTTGAGTTGTGGGTTTCCGCTATCGCGCCTCACCTTCAGGTATAGGGCGACGTCGTCGCAGGTCCTGTTTTCGAGGCTTGCGACGACTCGAGCTCATCGCAAGTCCCGAAAGGGCCACTTGCGACGAGCCGAGGGCGTAATGGCCCCTCCCCAAATCATCAAAAAACTCAAAAAATGAACAAAAATTGGAAAAGTAAACCACTACAAAGTTGCTGGCTGAGATTTAGGCCTACCTAGTTCGAGCGGCTGGTGAAATGGAGGATCATAGCTCTCAGAATCGGCAGTGGAAGTTTCGGCTCCAAATTGGTACTTCTCCACCCAAATTGGCAATTTGAACAATGTTTCTATTTTTGGCCCATATTTCTATTTATAGAATAGAATGGAATACTCCTTTTCAAATATTTCGATGCTTTTGGGCCATTTACTATAGTTTCGACCATTTGTCATTTTATTTGGGGCTATTTGACACTTTCTCTAGTGTACAAGAGTCGTAAAGTGGTCTTTTGTAGCGTTTCTCGCATTACCAATGGTAATTACAGGTATGAACACCCCTTTGAACGTTTTGTCATTATCGTTTTTCGTTAAGTCATAATTATTGCATGAGGACGAGTTTACTCTTCGTTTGTTCTCGTACTCACCAAATCATGAGAACAAGTACCGAGTTATGATTTATCACTTTTCTGGGCTCGTTAAACTTCCATGGAAAAGGACACCCCCCGGAGTCCATAGTTAAGCTCTTTTCAGACTCCCTAAAATTGAAAAGATTGCCAAGCGAACTTGTCACGCTCATGCTTGTTAAAGTATTTGAATGGTCGTCTTCTTGGTGATAGTTTACCCCTTTTTCGGACCAGGGGGCACTAATTATGAAAAAGGAATACTCCAGCTGATCATGACTGGAAGAGTCCTCTCCCGCATTGTTTTACCCTTTTTCAGGCGATGAGTCTAACTTTACGAAAAAGGACCATTGGAGTCTTCTTTAGTTCTTTTCTAACTCTCTAAATATGAAATGACGACCAAGTTTGCCTTCTATGGACTCGTTAAATTTTCACATTGAAGGGCCCGTCATGGGATGAACCCCTCCTATCCTAGGTTCGGAAAATATTTGGGATTGGACTCATCTATGAGATGAGCTATACTGAGCATCTGGTTACCCTCATCAAGCTCATAAAAAACACATGAGGCACTCATCATTCATGATGGGGAAAAAGGAAAGTGTTTGTGTTACATACCTTAGTGGCAGTATATAGTCGTTCTTGAACATGGCACTCGTCTGCATTTGCATACCAATACTTGGGTCATATGTTTGTCTATGAGTCCCTACTTACTTTCTGAGTCATGTTACTCCTCTGAGTCATTCGTAGAAAGCTTTCACTATCAGTTGCATTAGAAGTTTGTGTCATTCTCATGTCAATACTGCCAATTCATGCCATGCCCATGTTCAAGAACACATTCACCACTCATCATTTTCAGTCAGTACACACGTCGTCATGCCGTTGTTACTTTGAGTCAGTCTCACATGTTATTATACCATCTGATCCACTCTACGCATTTTTGTCGTGTTTCATGTCGATTGATGGGGGATTCATCATGGCCCTCCTTCGACGGATTCATCCTTGTCAACTTCAACTCATCATCCAAGGATTGAATCTAGAAACCAGTCAAGTACCTTGGTCTTGCATGCCTCAATGGTAGGTCACCTCTCTTTCATCATGAGTTTACATCATTGACTCTTGATTGAAAGATTTCATCTTATGTTCGACGTCAACTCATTTATTCACGCTAGATGATATGTACTGTGATACCTTGGGAATCATTGACATTAATGGTGATCTCCCTCGCACTTGTTAACGGTTTACATCAATAACCGGTAATCAAGTGGTTTCTACCATATTCGACATCAAGACATTTGTAATCACATGGATAGATTCGTATCATTGCGGGTTCAGCTTGAAGACCCTAGAAAGTCATGTTTTTACCCAGGTTGTGAAGGAGTTTGTATTGATTCATATTACACGGATCCACTTTTGTATTGATCATGGTTGTGTTATCATCTCATCATGGATCTACAGTTGTGTCTAGTAGCCATGATTGAGTTCAGTTGGTCATTACTCCCATGGATCTGCAATGTATTGGTTGGCAGCCATGTTGTACTACATATGAGATTGTTAGTTCAGAGTCAATTGTACTACAGCAGCGTCCTTCATCTGACAAGTCTTTTTCCATTATTTATATCAAAGCACTTCACCTGTACATCCTTAATAGCTTCATGCTTTGGGGGGCATTCTGTTACACCTAAAATCTACCCATCATCATGATTTAGTGTATACATCCCTAAAGTCATATGGACCAAGTATTCATTTGAGATGATTTGTACTCAGTTTGTACAAACTTTTGAGAGGTCGTCGCAGGTTGCACACTAGCAACATGCGACGTCGCAGGTTGCTCCATAGCAAGGTGCGACGAGGTCTATTAATGGGAAAAAATAGCCATTTCGAGAATTTGCTCGAAGCTTGCTCATTTGGGGGCTTATCCCTGATCTTTTGGAGAGTTGGTACTCGACCCCTAACTCATTGGGAAGATCCCCTATCTCTCTCCTACCATCTCTCAACCTATCCTATCCATAATCTCATCCACTTAGTCCTATATATACGAGGCTCACTCCCATACCAAAGGGAGGAAGACTATGGTATCTACATGCTGGTGAAATCTCTCTTAGGACACCTTCACTCACCTCTTAGAGAATTCATGCTTCCTTGGAAGGGCTTGGAAATTGGCTTGTGTGGAGAAGGGCTGCTACGTTATGTCATTGGTTGTAGTTCTATATCTCTACCATGTACTCCTCTATTTGCAGTAATACAAATGCTTTCCACCAATATCGCTCTTATATGTGATGATGTTGTGTTGTTTACCTGCTTAACTATTTACATAGATCTCTTATTGTATTGATGCTCTTTACTCGTTTCTCTTTTCTGTGTCTTGACAGGTCTTGCAGCTTGGATCTGACGACCGTGGGACGTGGAGCAACATTCAAGAGAAAGGATAGTGAATCAAAAAGGTAAGACATCTCGCACTGGATCCTTAAGTAGATCTAGGAAACGTGTTTGTAGTCTGTTCTATTTGTTCTAGACTTGCATTGATCTAGGGAGATCTGGCTCGCCTCCGGTCGAGTAGATTGTCCGGTAACAGGCACTGAGGGTCTATATTTAACTTCAGTTGGATATTTTAGTTGAGTATGCTTTGGTATCCTGAAATGAGTGGCTTCCAAGGCCAGTGAATCAATAGCCTGATTCTAATCTCTGGGGATAAAAGTAATATTAAATGTTATGAAAAAGTTATCGATCATATCCCAAACCTCATTTCTATATACCTTCAACAAGTCCTGCTTTACCTGATATTTTCCCTTCACCTATTGGACAACCAATTCCAAGTCGCCATAAATAGAAAGTCGTTGCGTTCCTAAATCCTTCGCAGCCCTTAAACCAAGTATCAATTCCTCATATTCTAGTGACAAACTCCAATTTATACATCAAACTGATCACCTCTCCACCCGGGGAAATCAAAACTATGCCAGCACTTGCTCCTTCTCTACATGAAGAGACATCAAAATACATCTGCCACAACTCATCTTTTTGCTCAATAGTAGTTTCAACCGATGCTTCTCTTTCTACCTGCAATATCCCAGCTGTACTTTCATCACTAAAATGGAGCATACAAGAACCCAATTCTTCTTCCACTGAATAAAGGGGATGATTAGATGGATTCTTATCATCTGTCACTATGTAAGCATACTTTAATTATCTATATAATCTTTTGTTCTCTCCACCAAACACTGGAATGGTTGCATATGCCAATTCCATCTGTAATGTACCACCTATTTTATTTTCCCAGGACCTTGAGAGCAGCATTCCAAACCTAGGAGATATATCAGCAACTACCACATCCATTATAACACTCTTCATTGGTAACTGAGAAAGATTAACCACAAGATCCTTAATCACTCCTAAACATTTCACATCTCTAGAGTCAAATACAAACAAATCATGGTATGTCTTTGTAACACTCAAACCAAGAGCTTCCATCACTGCTTTTGGCATCAAATTATGTGAGGCTCCAGAATCCAAAAGGAAATTGTGAATCATTTGGTCATGGATAGTTAAAGTTATGTAAACTGGTGGAGGAAAATTTGAACCATTTTCAGGCTTTTCAGATGAAGTAGACCCATGAGTTATTGTTGGATGTTCTTCTTGTAAATTTATTGTTTCTGAAGGAGAAGAATTAACTTGAACATTCAACAACTTACATGCAGAATCTCTAAAACAAGGAGTCTTCATTAACTCAGTCAATGGCACTGGAACCTTGATTTTACACAATTTATTCTCAAAGTTAAAATTCTGTGTATTTTTGTTGGTTTCTTCAATTTATGCTTCTTTGGCCTGATCACTATGGTATGGTTTCTTTCCCTGTGTTTTATTTGGCAGTTGTCTAACAGGTGGAACTATTTTCTTTTTCAGAATTTGAACAACTTGTTTTGGGCCTGATCTCAAATTATAAGACTTTTTTGGATCAGTCCGACATATACTAGCTAAAACTTGAGAATGATGATCACTTCCTTCCTGATACTCATATGAATTGTAATACTCAGAATCCTTATAGCTATATTCAGTTGTAAAACCTTCAGATGATAACTCTCCAAAATAGTTTAAATTCTGATTTGAATCATCCTCATACTGCACCTCTTCCACCTGTTCAACTTCTTCTATAAAATTATTTTGAAAAGGGGGAGGGACTCTCTGGTCTTCATTTTCTCTTCTCTCCCTCTGAATATCATTGTTTCTCCTTTTCCGAGGGATAAATCTTGGTACAAATTGTCTCCTGAACTGATTAGGATTTTAATTGGGATTAGGATTTCTTTCTCCATCTTGAAAGGGTTTATTTGAACTCTTCTCCAACTCCAATCTATTCACTTTTGTTGTCAAGATTTTAATTATCTTATTCATTTCATCTATTTGGATTTCTTCTTTCTTTGATGTAGAGGTTGCAGGCATTACTACATTCTTACCCTTTTGATCATTAACCTGATGGTCTGACTGATCCTTAAGTCTATTAGAAGCCAAAATGTTGGATTCCACCTCTAGGGCAGCTTCTTGCATATTTAGTAATGTTACAGGTCTTCTCTCTCTTAGGTGCAAAGAAAAATCATGGTGAAATGCATTTGTATATGTCAGCTTAGCCAAGGTTTCTGAAGGCTTAATCTCCATCAGAATTATTCCATACATTTTATTGAAGCGTTTCAAAAAGTCAACTATATTTTCATCATTCTTTCTCTTCAAGGCTGCAAACTCAGTAATATAGTATGTATGATCTTTTGTATCTCCCCATTGCCTGATGAAAACATCTTGTAATTCTTCTATAAGGGTTATTGAGTTTTGTGGTATTTCCCTGAACCATTTTCTAACATCACCATCCAAACTCTGCACAAGCATTCGCATCCAAACACCCTTTGCTTCTATATTCTGATTATCAGCATAACTTAAAAATGCATTCCAGTGTTCCTCTGCAGTTGTATCTCCCTACCCATTAAACCTAGGCAAATATTTTTGATAATCTCCTCTTGGAAGAGAATTTAAAGGTTGTGGAAGCACTAATGGTGCATACCTGGCTGATACCATCCTATCCATCATATCAAGTTGTTGTCCAGCCATCTTGGGAGTAATTTGACTGGTTGAGGACAAAGGTTTATTGGTTTTAACTGAACTGAGCTTAATGGTAGGAATGTTAGCTTTAAACTGACGTAATGGAAATAGTTCTATTTTGAGCTTTTTAGGAGATAATGGATTGGTGAAGGTCTGAATATGTACTTCTAACTTTGGTTTAGAATACAGAAAGGGATATAAAGACTGTGGTTGACCAAGAGAGAGTAAGGATGGGAAGATTGGGATCTTCCAAAAGAAGAAGTATGTAACTCTTGTTTAACTTTCTTCAAAATCTTTATGGATCTGACACCCCTGGGTGTAATGGTGAAGTAGGCTTCCCTCTAGTCCAAGACCTCCTGGAAGCCACTGTGAAATACTACCTTGGTGAACTGTAGTCTGAAAAACTTTATGGTTATGTCCACCTCAAAACTAGAGCAATAAAGATATCCCACCTCTGCAAGGAGGCAGTCAACCTTGGAATGATTTTCAACACCAATTCCAACCGCCATGGTGTGGTTGGGATCTAGGAAGCAACCAATATTCTTTCACCCCACCTTTGCAAGGAGGCAATCCACCCAATGGTCATGTTTCAGGAAGTAGCCAAACTTCTTGGGGTCAACCTCCGCAAAGAGGAAACCCACCTTGGAATTCTTGTCACACCCAAGGACTACATCAGTGGAGTGTCAGGTTCTAGAATGAAACCAATCCTTTTTCGCCCTAACTCCACAAGGGGGAAATCCAACCACTAAACCCATTCCGCAATGGAGTGTTCATGTTCTAGAAAATAACCAATCTTTTTGGAACCAACCTGCAAGACCTACTTATGATCCATCTAGGCTTCCACATGACCCTCATGCCAATGGTATGATGGATTCTGTCAACCATCTTGAATAGATTACCCCACATTTCGGACAAGTTTCTATTCAGAATTCATAACCTGCAGCTGGCCAGGCAATACAGGAACCTGCTAATCCTTCCAACAATTCCGACATCCTCACAGTCTCATCGATAGGCCTTAGAGGAAAGAAGAAGAAGTACAAGAGTAAGAAAAATGCTAACTCTAGGAACAAAAATGCACCAACTATGCGTCAATGCGGTGGGAAACAACAACCCACTATTTTGACACCGATACCCCCTCCAGGGAGCAACCATCCAACCCCCTCTCAAGGGGGCAATGATCCTAATGCCAATGTCTTCATGTGTGATCCTGAGATGAACATTCAAACAAGACTTGATTCTTATGATGTCTCTCCTAGTACATCGGATCAATCAGAATCACAACCAAGTGGTTATCTCTACATTGAGAAACCATCCATAGACTCAGTACCATATCCCCCCAAAGGCATTCTACGTAGAGCAATGCATAATCCTAACACACGAGCTGCTTAGAACGGTAATGTTCTTGACGACCTAGCTCAAGTACCATGTGCCATGTCGGCCTGAGAGGTATTGCAATGTCGTTCTGCGCAAAGAAAGGAACTATTGTCTACCATTGGTGTTGTTGATCCATCCGATGAGACTTTGATCACATCAGACATAAACCATTCAATATGTAGGATCCCTTCCGAAGTTGCTTTTCAAATTAAAGTAATGACTCATGGTAAGAACATCTGTCTAACCATAGTAGATGAAAGGACCTCAGCTTGTGCAATGTCATTTAATTGTTTCCAAGCATTTGGATCACCCCTATCTATCATAGAAGTTTCAAGCCAAGCTACTCAAATAGCTTCGGCAGATTCGGATCAAAATCTTCCCTTGATGGAGGAACATGATTCAGTTACTTGGCCCATCTGGGCTGTGAGATCTCCCATCTCACATGACTTCTTGGATTACATTTTATCATCAAATGAAGATATCCCTAAAGTTGTAAACATTTGGTTCCACCCACCTAAGGACATCTTTTGTGGGGCCACTGGGAGCATACTTGACATAAATCTACCCAAGTATAGGAGCATGATCTGCATGTTCCTCGATCTTATCTGGTATATTTGGAAACTTGCATATAGGTTTAGGCCATCTCTCTGTGAAGATGCATTTGAACCTTTTGCAACCCAAACTTTCCATAGGGTCGAAACTGTTGGAAATTGGTGGGTCAGCCCTTCATATCTGTATTTTCCACCATTCCGACAAAAGAGCCTACCGAACATGGGACCCCCTAGTCAGCACCCCATTGCCATTTTGGTGCCCATGCTGAGTTATTCTTATAGGCTCGGGAGCCCTATTAGTCCCATCATGACTTGGAGTTTCAAACCACATATCTCTCTTTCATATATTTCTGACCATATCCTGATGGGATCCCAATTTTTTGTCATTTTACATAAGCTTGTGTTAAAATATCCACTTGAACATCCATGTAAATTGCTTCGTTGCTTATTGCTTATGTTGCTTATTTTCCTTTGCAGTCACTTTCTGTTACAAGATGCCTATAAACCATTGCTTCTGTATATTTGACCCATACCCATGGAGGAAACATCTGTAAGAGTGTACATAACTAGCTCAACCCTTGTTTGTAATACAGATCTTTTCCTTGGCCTAACTCATGCCCTTTACATTGAGGTACATGCCCATGAGACACTCGTTTCTTCTAATGTATCATAGCATACTTTATTCTTTTTTCAAGCTAATAAATGAAAAAGGTTAAAAAAAGTTGGAAAACACAAAAATCCAAAAAGGGAGAGACTTGAATCACTTCATATTATAAACTTCGAAGAAAACGACAACAGTCAGTCCTTGTCGCCCTTGAACACGGCACATAATATTGTATCCGCTGTCAATACACCATCTACATTTGCCTTAGGAAATTGTACCAAAATTTTGAACATATCTCCACCGATGGGTTATCCTTCCCATCACTAATGGAGCTTTCGTTAATGCATCTGGCGTTAGAATATTTCATTAAGGTCGGTTACTCAAAGTCCTATGTTTCCAAGTGTCCATTCTGCGTCGTGTTATGTGTTCAAGAGAAGTCCAAACCGAGTCGTCCCTTCCTCAAATATTCCTGACCAATCATGTCGGCCTTCCTTGTGTCAGTATACAGTGTTGGATCTTGCAGTTCTACCAAATTATATCGGACTATTGATCTTTGTTTCGTATCGGTTGATGTGGGATGCAATAATTCCCTCCTTCCGATGGATCTATTCCTATCGACATCAAATCATCATCTAGGACATGTATCTAGAAAACCAAGTGTACCTTGGATCTTGCAGTAATTAGTGGCAGGTTTCCTCGCAAATGACAGTGGGTATACATCAATGACGCCTGATTGTTTGATTCTACAAGTGCTCAGCTTCAAAACATATATTCACACTTGCTAGTTTGTACTCAGTACCTTAGAGTCCATCATCATTATCGGTGGGTCTCTTCGCATCTGTTAATGGTATACATCAATGACCGGTAATCAAATGGTGTTTTATTATGCTCGACATCAAGTCACTTATTCGCATGATATAAACTCGTACTATCGTTAGTTTGTATTGAAGACCTTGGTAAAAACAGTTGTATCACTCATCGATGCACTGCCCAAGCTGCGCAAGATTAAACTACCATGTCAGAAGTTCAATAAAGACTTTGTTCTCGCACTTATCAAAGTGCATGTTTACATTTCAGAAAAATTTGCTTTTGACATGGATCCACTGTGTATTGTTCGTGGCCATGCTTGTTTATTACTAAGCATGGGTATGCTCGCCTCAAGAAGATATTATATATTTGACAAATTTCTATGTTTTGCAGGTGTGATCCTCAATTGTACGCTCGTGAGCTTTCCTTCCATTATCCTTGCTTTGAACGTTAAAGAGTATCAATATACCGAGTATAAATTTCAGTAATGTATTTTGGCCCTTAGCTCTGCTTCGGACCTCACACATTAGGGGGCATCTGTTAACAATAAAATTGACACCCTTAGTCATGTGACGGACGAAGCACATTTTTACTATGCGCCCGTAACATGAAGACAGAACACAAGTACATTTAGAGACAAGTCCTCTTTGATCTAATCACTTCTCCCATAAATGGAAGTATTAGGTGAAGACAATAAGAACCTAAAGAGACCAAGTTCGATCATCGAACCGCTCATAAAAGGTCCAAAACTAAGCTACACCAATCAATAAGTGAATAGAAATGCATTAAATGTGCTTAAAGTATGATAAGTTGTGTAAAAAATCCTAAAAAATATGGAAAAAGGGGTTTTTGAGTGAAAATGATCTAAAATCATGAAAGGAGATTATCCCACACTCAAAAGAGAAGCCTAAGGCTCATTTCCCAATGCTATATAAGAAAGGCTTTGGGGCATGGTAAAGCACACACAAAGGAAGAGCAAAGGCATGCTGGTGAGATTCTGAAGGAGGAGAAAGAGCTCAAATTCTTCAAAAGCAAGGGTGAAGGAAAGGAAGCTCATGGCAATGGAGGAGGGATTCACACCAAGATCAATGGTAAGGATGTACTTCTTCATTGTTTTAATATGAATGGATTCAAGTTTCTACCATCTAAGAGTTTGAATTTTTCTTATCATGTAAGAATTTAATTCTCAAATGGCTTTAGATCTTAATGAGTTTTGATGAATGAATATAGATCTTTGGAAAGAGCTTGTGATAATCTTTTCATGTTGCTGACATAGAAACTCACCATTTCTTAGTAAGATAGATTGATATGTTGCAGATCTAACTCCCTACTTGACAATGTCTTCCACCCGGATCGACCCGCAGATGCATGCCTTAAGGCAAAAAACAGAGGCAATGCCCCATCTCCGCCCCACAGAATAAGTAAATAACGTTAAAAGTTGGACCTAAAGTCAAATGTTTTTGAAGAACTGGAAATGAGGTACTCTTTCTCTAGCCTTGTTTATCTTCTTAACCCATGTTTAGGCATTTTACATCAGGATCACATTGGGTTCCCTTGTTTTTCAGATCTCTTTTCATGTTTAACTGAGAATCATAATGGAGACCTAAACGTGAAGGCAACCTTTGTATGAGACAATAATAGTGTCTTCAGTATTTTAGATATTATAGAGAACTTCCCATGTGTCAGATTTGAAAGACCATTCCTGCATTGGACTCTTTAACTAGTTGACAATTTTATGAAGTGTGCTAAATTACATCTTCTTTTCAAGCACCTACCCCTATATTCTAAAATTGGCTTATTCAAGATGTGTCTGGACCCACTTTATAGGGTCGTAGTTTCTTTTCAAGCACCTACATCTTAGAAGGTGTGCAGTGGGTCTCCCATGTTTCCCACATTTCTTGGACAAGGAAACTTAGTGAGAGGCATTTCCCCATGCCTCCCCTTAGGGGAAATTTGGGGAATGCCATGATGCCCCTCTCTCCTCCCCTAAATTTTTCCCAATGGCCATCGAAAAATCCATTTTTTAAAATAAAACACAAAAAAAATAAAAATCCTTAAGCAAATGTGAATATTTAGATCATACTTCCATTTTTCATGTTTGTGATTGGTCCTTGATTTTTCATATATTTAGATTTGTATTTTTTTAGGATTTCAGATAGGGTCTCCTATGTTGAGGAGACCAACGTTTCCCATGCAGCTTCCTAAAATTTTGGAGGTGTCTCCACATGTATCCCATTTTCATTTTTCCATTTTAACATCTCTCATCTTGGAAACTTGGTGGAACATTTCCAAATACAATCATAAATATGCTAGAATTTTCCAAGGACGAAACAAACCCAAGATAAGGCAAGGATGTATATTCCATCCCATGATCTTTTGCAAAATTATTTATTGGATAAATTGGCCGCTCTATCAAAGTGATATTAAAGGAACATGGTGCAAACTTAATGCACAATAGAACATAGAAAATTTAGTTGGATAAGCACTCATACATGTCAAAGCATTATATATGCATTAAGGAAGGATGGATGTTGTTGTACATGAACAATTTTACAGTGATAACCTTTTAGTCATAGTTATTTATGATTCTTCAATCTTTGTAAAATGTCACTTTCCAAAGAATATGTAACGAACCCACTGGCACCCTTCCTTAGATGTGAAGTGTATATTTGGAATTCCTTTGTTAAGCGCTTCATTGTAATAATAATTTATCTTGATAGAAGGAATCTAGTCGATTGCTTTAAGATGATTCACCACCCAAAGATAGGTTATTCGTCAAAATGAGCCATTACATGTCAACACAGTAGCATATGCCTCAAACATACAACAACCATCCTCTATCCTCAATAGATGGATCCATCAATTTCCCTCTGATAGACATACAACTACCATGAACCATATTTTGAACTTTCAATGCAACTTCCTTCTAGTCAACATCTGAAACAATGACAGCATAGGATTATATATTTAGGAATTCAATAGCATGATCCCATATTAAAAAATGTATCTGACATGTTCTTGCTATTTTGTATACCCATTCAAAGCATAAATATGTGCCTCAATGATATAATGCACATGCAGTGGTCACTATATTTCCACATGAGGAATCCAACCTTTATAAATTAATCATTGTTTTGTGCTAGACTGTTTCATGTTTATTTTGAATCCATATTAGTCTATGACTCTATGCCATTTCATATTTCTCAATTTTTGTTTTAATTCATTTGACAGGTCATTGCAAATCGTACTGCTAAGATTCTTGGAAACAAACGTGGTGAAAAATTTGTACATCCAAATGACCATGTCAATATGTCTCAATATTCTAATGATACATTTCCCATTATAAGTGACATTTTCAGGTTTTATATCTAGCACAAAATTCCTTATGTTGGTTTGGATGATATACTAATGCTTTTTTTGTAATCTACTTGAAGTATAGCTTCCTTTTAGATGAAATAGTTAGGCCTCTTTCAATCACTTTTTGGACAAGAACTTGGATCTCTCACTCATTGTTAATTCATTGTATTTAAGAACTTGACTTTGAATTTGTGTTACCCAACCTATGCAATTTCTCTAATCCTGGTAGTTTGTTTTTTGTGGAAAATTAGGTTCATTATTTTCTTGAGTGCTATTTGGTCATTATTTTCATTATTTTTTCCTACAGATATTGGGTTTTTGTCAGATGATGTTTCCTTTGTACTAGCCATAAGCCAGTCCATCACCATTAATTCTACTAGTTTTCTTGTTTTTTGGCTCAAATATTTTATTGTATCCATCCCTTCCATAATTCAATGATGAGAGTTTAATGGTCGAGCAACTTTAGCAGATTGTCCTAAATATTGACCAATCATTTCCAGTGCTTGCCAAGTTTCATTGCATCATATATATTCTTCTATAGATGTGTCTATAAACAAATCCAGGTGCAAAGGGAAGCAACAAATCAATTTAAGTACTACTGATTAACTATCATTGCAAGAAAAACTTGAACCATATCCACAAGGTCTCAAAATCTTGTTAAAAGATATTGGTTTTCTTTATCAACAGCAGTAGTCTTAGACATTTGCTATCACATTCCCCTGCATTCTATTCATCATGCCAATGAAACCATTTCTTTTTGTTGTAGCTATATATTTTGATGCTCCAATTGTCGTGATTGCACCCTGTCCTCATTATGATGTGGCACTATCTTCACTCCAATAAATCTGGGTAATTACATAGGAAATGAAAGCATAAATTGCCTCCTTCGGTAACTCTAAAGAGTTCATGGTGCATTAGACAATTATGAGTGGACTTATCATTCGAATACTTTCCCCTAACATTTGGTTAAAGATCAACCTGAATACAGTCAAGCAGAATGCCAATATTGAATATTTTACATAATCACCATCACAAAGCCTGCTATAAGATAGCATAGGAATATGGTGTTGAGAGAATAGATATGAAACATAAGGAATAGGAAAATATTGTTAACATTGGGCTCTCATGTGCTCAATAACACCTATGGGCACTTCTAGAGGAACTTCTGGGTGTGCTGCATGATATCCAGGAAATTTGAAGATTTACCTCATGTCGATGCTTTGTGCAATAACTCAACCCATTGGCTCTATTGGCAAGTTTTCTCTCAACACCTGTTAGCTCACTACCAACTGCCATTAAGACTAACACTTGTAAGATCCTTTCATCGACACTTTGCTATGATAGTTGGTGGCATGAGTTGCTTTGACGTTGGGAATTTATCCCATGTGCATAAGCATCTTCTTATTTTAATTGTTTATGGATAATTTTTCACATTCCTTATCAACGTCTAATGTAATGACTTATGGTCTCTTGTAGGTTCCCTCCTCAGTGCTTGGTTTGAGTGCCACCTCTGTGACTCGAGCTCGACACTTGGATTTTTGTGCCATAGGATTAGTTATGGTGTTTGAGGACAATTGAAGCGAAGTTGGAAATTGGCCTTAAAGGCCAATAATTTTTATGAAAAAAAAATAAAAAGTTCAATTCCTTATAAAGAATATAAAAGACCTCATGCAACCAAATCTAATTTTTTTGGCCAACGGTCAAAATTTTGACCCCACAAATTTGGGTACTAATAATAAGGAAGTTAGAACCAAAATATTTTAAATCTCTTCAATGATTTTATGAGTTAAAAAATATGTAGTGTCCTAATGTGTTATTGTTCTGTCTATAAGATTCCAAATGGTCTACATTTCTTAACACAACTATTTTCGGCTGCATAAATATCCGACACACACGCACACACACACACACATTTCTTAACACAATTTGATGTAAATGGCTCAGGATCTCATGATATTGGATACCAATCCCTTGCTCCAGCCTTATCAGATATTTATCCTAGATGTAAATAGGCCATATATATGTATATGGGTTTTATCTGTACTGGACAGAAGATATCGTGTGTCCTTATCCCTACTTAGCCATATTTGTTAACAGAGATAGTGATACATCAAGCTTCTTACATTCCAAATCCTCCATGAAAACCAAATAGAGTAAACAACCCACAATACATGTGGTAGTTTTTTCACCTTCAACAAGTTCTAAGGTGTTTTCAACAAGGAAATTCAGACCCTTCTTCCTAAATGAGCATTTTTACTCTTCCTAAAGCTCCCCATACAAATTAGGATAGTTAATCAATACAAATTACTCTGATTTCAATATATTTGAATGTTGTTATTTGATTTCTTGGAAATTAGTTAGTGTTCAAAAAAATATGAATATTACTATAATGGTTTTTTGCTTCTTAATTTACTAATATACACCCAAAAATTCTCCAATCTTTCTTTTTTTACAGATTGCACATTATTGTATTATGTCCTTGGACTTTTCCACCATTTATATATTTGATATTTAGAAATTTCATGTGAAGAACATAAAATAAATCCAAAAGCATAGTATTTTCTAGTGGTTTGGGTGATTGTACATTTTATGCTTAATATCAGTGAAATTGGTTCTATTTTCATTCTTCCAATTCTAAGGTTTTTCTTTTCACTTCTAGTTAGGAATTGTGAAATTATAAATATTAATAAATTTGTCACCTTTGAAGAAACTAATAGTAGATATATGAGACTCTATAAATTATTTAGTAAGTGTCTATTATGGTCTAACATCTATGTTAACTATCTCAACTTTAGGGTATGTTGTAATTGTAAAGGACCTAAAACATTAAAACGTATTTGAAGGACTAATATAGGACAAATAGTTTAATGGATCACAAATAGTTTAATCATTAATGGGAATTCAAGGGTACTAGCTCAATGGAATAGCACCTTCCTTATAGGCAAGAGGTTGGTGGTTTGATTCCTCCATGCCCTATGTACAACAATTAGTGAATAATTCCAGTACAAAATGAGAGATAAATGACAAAAAAAATGAGCAAAATATGCATATAAATGACCACTTTTGAGTTGGAGACCACTGGTGGCAAATTAGCAGTCATTTATCACACGACGAAATATGTGGTCATATTTAGCTTGGTTGTTTATAGATTGTCTTGTGGTCATATATTTGGTCGCTAATTTGATCGTATATTTGGTCATTAATTGTGACAATTAATGACCAAATATATGACCACAAGATAAGCTATAAATGACCAAGTTAAATATGACCACTTTTTTGGTTGCATGATCAATGATCACTAATTTGACATCAGTGGTCACCAACTCAAAAGTGGTCATTTATATGCGGATTTTGGTCATTTCGTTTGTCATTTATCTCTCATTTTGTACTAGTGTCCCCATCCAACAATCTGACCAATGGGAGGGGACATTAACTAATTATGGGCTTCTAAATTTGTCCAATGGTCATTTTATGAATTCATAACAATTAAAAATGTGTGTTCATATACATAATAAAAATACACAGCGGAAATAAAATATATCCACACACATTTATCATGCATATACCAGCATTAGAGGAAATTTGGTCGAAAATTGGTCCTCCCAACCCTAATTCAAATTCCATGTCATCATGTATTATCCCATCAAAATATTTAAAAAATTAACAAAGGTGCATACGAAAGGCAATTTTTTATTATATAATTTGGATATAGGTGGAATTTTTTAATAATATAAATTGTCTACCCGCTACTCAAAATTTTCTTGGATATTGAGTGAAATTAATATGCTAACTAATTTTAGGTAATGTGCGACCCATATATAATATATAATCATAATAGTAATTAATATTATAACTTATATAATAATCATATTATAATAATACTATACACCGCGAAAATTTGGGTCCAATAGCCTTTAACTAATATATAATTAATATATAATATCATAACTAATATACCCATCCATATTTGTGATCCATATATAATATATAATAGTAATAGTAATTAATATTATAAGTAATATATAAGGTGTGGTAGGAGCGGGTGGGGTCATATTTGATCATGGAGGAAAAGTAGTGAATTCATATGCTTGGGGCCTAGGAAAAAAAACCAACAATGAAGCAGAATGAATTGCCCTTTATCAAGGTATGGAAATAATCTCTCAGCTAAGTATTACAAAATTTCATGTATTTGGCAACTCCAAGCAAGTAATTCAAAATATGCACAATCACTTCAAGGAAAACTCATCTAGTTATGGGATGATCCAAAAGCATATTCTTAACCTCTTCAAGCCCGTTAATGTGGTCTTCTATCATGTTAGAAGAGAGAATAATAGCTTGGATGATGAATTAGCCAATAAAGGCTCCAAGAATGAACAAGGAATAATAGACTACAATAACCAAGAAAAAGTTAGAAAATGGATCATGTGACCCTTGATTAAAGAATGCTTCTCGGAAACATCCAAGGCACCTTTATCAATATGAAGAATATAAGGAAAAAAGAGGGAGATGAATTGACCCTCGCACTAGGAATCCTCCCTATTATTCATCGTAATTAGAAAACAGTTGGCAAACCTCATGCAATTCAGGAACAAGGAAAGCAAATCTCTATGGAAGGAAGGCAAGATCAGATTTTAAGCCATTGAAGGTGTCAATCGGACATCCAGCTCCTACATGAAGGCTTGCACATATGCACTCATGGAAAGTAATTGCGACAGGAAAGGTGAGGTTATGGATCTATATTATGTTGTGGGGGAAACTCAGAAGGGCATTTCAATTGTAGTAGAATCTTGAAGAGGATTGCAGGTGTTAGGAAGAGAAATACATGAGCCGACAAATGATTTCATAAACCTTGAGGGGCTTTCTCTGAACCAAGAGAATTCCTCCCCTTTCTTTCTTGGGAATTATTTCAAACTTGGTATTCAAGGTAATTCTTTCACTGAGTACAGGGACAGTGGGGTGTGCATTCCTTAGACGATTTCCATCACTCAAATGCAGCATAGGTTGAAGCAGACATGTCTTCCTAGAGAGAGATTTTTTGCAAATTTCAAGGGAAATATGGAAGATTTAAAGAATATAATCAGAGTGGTCCATGAATTTTCTAGGAGGATTCTCCAATTCATCTAATCTATAAAAGAGGAATCACATCACAAATCAAACCATTTTGCATGTATGGATTCCCGCATCGAAGACCTTGGCAGCAATATGAGGGAGCTTATGGCATCAATGGAAGAAGTCGGGAAGGAGTTAAGTCAGTTGGTTAAGATGAACCAATGTATCCACTACCAGGAATCTCCTTACAATGAAGCATGACCTATGGATGAAGCCTCTGTTTTGCGGCCAATCTATGGAATTTCAGGAAAACATGAATAAAAATATGGTCTTTTATGACAGTTAAGTTTGCATGTATTTTTTTGTTTTTCTATGTAAATAGTTTAACATGCTCTATAGCACCCATGCCCTAGAAGAGGAGGGGAAACTGGATGGAAATTTTTGGACATATAATGAATTATATTTAGAAGGTATATTGTCATTAGAAGACAGAGTGTTGAAGTTCTTTCTCCTATAGACTCTCTATAAAGAATGGTTGTGCTCAGTATTTTTAATATAAATCATTTTGTTGTTTTTGTTTAAAAAAATATTATAAGTAATATATAATACTATTATATTATAATTAATATATTATAATAATATTATACACTATGAAATGTTGGGCCCAATAACTTTTAACTAATATTGTAACTAATATAATATATAACTAATATATAATTGCAACTAATATCATAACTAATATACCCATCCATCTTGTGACCCATATATAATATATAATAGTAATAGTAATTAATATTATTATATTATAATTAATAGATTATAATAATATATACAACATGAAAAGTTGGGTCAAATAATATCATAACTAATATATAATAGTAACTAATATCTAATAATATTATATTATAATAATACTATTCACTCTGAAAAGTTGGGTCCAATACCTTTTAAGATGGCACTGTGTATTTAATTTTCTTTCCCTATTTTGGGTGAAAACGCTACATTGAACTTCATCCATGGAAAACTTCGATAAATGTGAAATAATATGAAAAAAATTCTACATGGCATTATTTTATCAATTTATTGATTTTTCCTTAGGAGGACCATTTTAACTTGAAATTTCATCCAATGGCATAATCATTACATGCATCAAATAAAACATTTCAGATTCAATTACAAAGGAATACTTATCTTTAAACAAAGAAGATCCAAGCAGCTGACTGTGTAAGAGCGATTTTCCACCCCAACCGTAGGCACTCTTCCTAGTGTATACTCTTTTTACCAAGAGGCCACCCTCAAGCTGGGATATGAGGCCACTAGGGTGAAGGAAAATTCCTACAGGATTCTCTCTCATCCCACAACCTGTTATGCTCTCTATGCTTATCCAAATCTCTACAGAGATCTCACTCAGACATCATATCCATGGAACTCCTTCCAATTTCCCCACACAACACAAGGAAGGCATTCCCCTTCATTGATCCACAATTCCCTCGGGAAATCCAACCCTTACAGTGCTTCCAATGTGTGCAATAAGAGTCAAATCTATTCAAGGTTGTTGGAGAACCACATGTAGCATAAATTATGGCTTCTCAAGCATCTATGAGTAGCAAAAATCAATGATTAAGGGTTCCCAGCTTGCCCAACCTCTATGCTCACCTACAACCATCTATTGAATCTATAGCTTTGTCTCTAAATTTGAATTTTTGGGTTAAAAACAACCTGGTAATGGTCATGGATAGCAATAGGAAGCTCTACATAGAGTATAAAATTGCATGAGAGAATGATAGAATGAGAATTGAATCCAAGGGATATGAGGTAATGGTGAAAATATAATTGACATAGCTTTTGACTATACAATAAAAGGACTTCTAATAGCTGACATAATTGTCACAACCCCCATGCTTCAATAACTACATGAAGTGAATTTTCCCACCAACCTCACACATGCACTTAATGATTGGATTTAATAGTCAAAAGGAATTAATTTGCTCATTAATAAAGCACATGGCATAATTTGGATGATTTCTAAGGTTGACACTTGGCAGCAAAGAATTTAGTCTCCCAAAGGCCCCCTTTTCCTCTTCCCCTCTGGTGGAATCATAACCCCTCTAGTGCTCTTTACACAACCATATTGGACCATTTTATTATTTTCCAACATAATATTTACATATATTTTGAATTGGCATGATGAGCCAACCACACAGTCCAAATAAAATATTTACATCATACATGCCTATCCATTCACTAGTCGGGCCTTGGCCTTGATCTCCGCACAAGGAATCCATACTAGCATATTTACATCATTTACATAATTTTCATTAAATATATTCCAGGTCAAAACTGGGGGTATTACAGGTTACTTGTTAATCTTGTGGCATTGCTACATACCAATAAGAAGTTGGTGACCCTATAGTTTTGAAGAGGTACCTGCAAAGTATGCATGGAATGATGATTATATAGTATGCATGGAAGGATTCCATTGAGATAGGTTCAAACCTACTAAGGAGTCAGTGATTGATTCCAAGTTTGCAACGGATGGGATTTGAAGAGTATCATATAGGGTTGCTATATTATCTTAGAAAGAGGGGGTTGACCTTGATGAGAATCTTGCTCCAGATACTAGAGGATTCTCTTGGAAAGAGGGAGTTGACCATATTGAATATTTTTCTTTAGTTGTTGTAGGTTTTAAGATGTAAGGATGAGATACACATGTTTATTGTTTATAATTTGTTAAAGGCCCCGTGTGGGTTGTTTTTGCAATATGAGCTTGGTATTTCAAGATGGATGTGATTTGAGCATATTTTATTCTTACAATTTTGATAGATTTGATCCACTTGTGTGGGTCATTTATGGATATGTGAACATATTTGTAGGATGTATTGAGAAAATCTTGATGTGTTTCTTTAAAAAGTTGTCCCCTAAAGTTAAATTAAGGGATGATAGAGTTTGGAAGGTTGTTGATGGTCCAAGTTTTTGTTCCTTCATGTTCATAAGTGGTCAAGCCCCTGGAAGAGGGGAGTTTTGAGATGTGATAGTATCTTTTTTTCTTCATATATAATTATACTTCTATATATTATAGGATCTATATTCTAGTGCATTAGAATATTGTGGTGAGCCATGGTGTGAAGTTTGATGAGGTTGTGAGGTCTCTAGTTCACAAGTTTTTCCTTTAGATATTGAAGGGAGTGAGGAGGTTTGATTTAGATATTAGAGAAGAATCAAATCTAGGTGTGTATGAGATGAGAGTGAGGATGGATATGCCCTAACCTTCTACTCCACCAAGCATGAAGCCAAGATGGATTACTCAGACATTATAGGATGCATGGGATCATAGAGGAGCACCCAAATATTTAGTGAGATTGAGTATAACTTATAGGGAATATGCTAACCATATTCCATTAGTTGTTTCCATTTGTGATACTAGATGTGAGGTGTGATGAATTAATTGAGGAGCATGATGTTTGATTCATAATTACTTTCCATGGGCTAGTGATTAATTTTGAGACCGTGGTAGGTTCAAATTTATAGATGGCGGGATTGGTTGAGTTGCATTGAAAGCATATGTGTGTTCGTGAAAAGAATTTCCTCATAAAGAGGGACTGGTATATTTTGGGGTTACTCTAAAGTGTTTACACCATGTTTATGGGTACTTCATGTGATGTGGGGTGCATGGTGTGTTCAGTACTCTTGGTTGCACCATAATGGACATACACATTGGAGATGGATTACTCATGTATTGCTAGACCTTGTCTTTATGCTTATGTGGCACGCTTCCTTAGGATGTTGGAGACATATGTCGTGTAGCGATTTTATTCAAGGGGTGTACAAATGGATATTGATATTTATTTCTTGCTTGTGAGGATGAACCAATTGGAGGAGTGTTGGGAATCTAGGAGGAGATCATTGAGACTTAGGTGGAATGGGAACACATGGTTAATTACATGGAGAATTATACTTGACTTAAGGATGATAAATTGGTTTAGGAGGGATAATGTAGTTGTGGTGGATCTGGAGGTACAAATGGATTAGGAGGGAGAATTGGAGGTCTTTGGAGGTGTGGTCAACCTTGGGCCCTTTCCTATTGGACATGCATGCCTTGGATATTGGCATTGTCACTTAGAGTTGGATAGTCTAGTCTTGGAACTTCTCTTGTTAGGAATGCATCCTTGGAGCTTGACATATTTCACTTAGATTTGGATCCTTCAACCTTGGACCCTGTAAGAGAATTTATTACAATGTATTTAATACTATTTTTTATATAATTGATGATGTCAATTACATTAAGGAGTTAACAATGTATATGATATCCCACGAAAGGTTACATCATTTCAACATGAAACGTAGTGACTATTAACCTAATAAACACTAATAAATTAATTAATAAATAATAATTGTAATATACATTTAGGTATATTACAAGTCATCCCGACCTAAAAATATTTGTCCTCGAAGCTTAGGTAAAAGAATAGTGCTTGATGTACACATTCTATTTGTTGAATTGATTCTGACTTTAGGGAGGTTACAGAACTTGATGAAATACTCTTTGACAAACGAAATTTATTTAATACATTATCTCAAATAATGGTACCACGATTCAATAGTTCTTGAAACAATTTTCACATTTCCATTCGAATTTCTCCATACATAAGATTATGTAGATAAAAATGTAATGACTATAGGGAGTACCCTTCCGAGTTTCCAATTTGATATTTTCATGATAAACTTGGGTCATCATGTCGATCCCTGATATTTTTGCATGCTTTGGTATGTCACTATTATCTAGCTAACATTTTGTTCCCTAAGTAATGATCGATGGATCTTCAAACATTGTTGAATCTTTATTATCACTTGTTATGTTCTCCTTATGTTTTAATTTTTTTGTTTCATTAACTTGTGTTTGATTATGATTTTTCAAACGATTTATTTCCTTTTCTCTATTTGAAAATATATGCTCCAATTGTTTCTTGGCCTCCTTTTTTTCTTATGATTCTTGATCATATTGAATTGTGACATCCTGCAGATTGTCTATGTCTTCGTGTGTCAAAGAATCTTCCGTATTTTTATCTTCTACAACATCGTGATTAGGATAATTTGTATTGTCTTCTTCATTATACTCTTCTACACCTTTATATTCTTCACAACTGTTATTGGCATCAACTTCATATTTATTAATGTTTTGTGCATCATCATCATAATTTTTTAGGTCTTCTCTTCTTTATAGTCGTCATCGACATCATGTTCATCAATATCTACTATATTTGTATTTTTGTTTTTGTTATTGTCATTATCATGAAACTCTTCTTCAGATCCACCTTGATTTTCCACATTTTGGACTTCATTCTTTACATGTTTCTTTTCTTCATCATCGCTATTATCTTCCTCATAATCACCTTGGCTATGGTTAGGGATCTCGACATGGCTTCTAGTTTGTCTTTTCTCTAGATTTCCAGTATGCACTTTTATAGATTTTAATGTTGTGTGGAAATTTATGAAACTCATATATGTTCCTTGTAAGAAGCTGCACACAAGAGTGACGGGATATTTATTAATTTATTGTACATATGCATATGTATTCCTTGGTGTCTCATTTTGAGTGTTGTATTTGAAACGTTGGTTCTTATTATTCTTTATATTTGATGGTGTGATCCTTTAATGAGGGAGAAAATAAGGAGTCGGTCAATAAGATTTTTTTCACCTGTCCTCGATGTAGTAGCGATCCTTTGGTGAGGGGAAATATAAGGAAGTGGTCGATGTTGTTTTCCTTCTATCCTCAGTGTGGTAGCAATTTTGGACTGCCCTATCTCATAATGAGGCTTCAAATAATCTACCACGAAATATTTTTTATCCTCGAGATCACTTATTTTTACCGTGATTTCTTTACCATATTCCTCAACTTCATCTTCATTAATCATTTCTTCCCGTTAGTTATTGGCTTTATTTTTTGCTTCATTTTTCGTCATCTTGATTGATGCCAACATTATTATTAATTTCTTCTACTTGTAATTGTATTATCAACTTTCTTACTTCTGACATTATTTCTTCAAGGTCAAATTTTATTTTCATTTCTTCCACCCTCTTAATTCTTTCATAAATTCTATCAATGCTTCGACAAATTCTGAAGACATGGTACGACGAGTTATAAAAAAAATTCAAAAAATTAAATATTAAAATAATAATGATGAAAATAATAAGTATTCTTAAACCTAATAAACACTAATAAAGCAATAAATAAATAATAATTGTAATGTATATTTAGGTATATTACAGACCCTTGCTTGTTGGACATGCAATATGCCTTGGATCTTGAAACTTGTCACTTAGAGTTGGATAACTTCACATGTGGGTCTATGAACTAGTGATTAGTTTGACTACTTGTAGTGAACTAGGTCCACTTATTATTATTGGCCTAGGTCCACTTATTATTATTGGCCTAGGTCCACTTATTATTATTGGCCTCCCTCACCTTTGATATAAATAAAGGGAAGAGAGAGTTTTTCATCCCTTGATCATTGTTCACTTGTGTAATCATATGCATGTGTTAGAGACATGAGAGCTAGAGAAACTAGTCTCTCTGTACTCTTCTTCATTTATATTTTATGTTTGTCTTGAGGGCTAAGGTTCTTGAGGGGATTCAATAAAAGGCTGCAGATAGGTTTTTACCTTAAGAAGGAAAATAAATCTGGGGATTGGTATAAACCCTAAAGTAACAAAGGGAACACTTGATATTGCATTATTTAGGGATTGGGATAAACCCTAAAGTAACAAAGGGAACACTTGATCTTGAATTATTTCATTTGGATAATTTTTTTACATTTTTGCGACAACATTTCGACAAACGAAATCCTCACTTATGCATTCCACAACATACCTTCATCGAAAACATTTCATCATAATTGTGACCTACCTTTTCTACGTTGTAATTTTGATGCTTGGTGACTTCCTTTGGCGATGACTAGTCCAAAAAATCATTGCAATTGCGACGAACTTTCATCACAACTTCGTCTAAACCGTGTCAAAATTTCGTTGAAAATTTGGTGTCCTTCCATTGCAACTCAATCAAAATTCAGGAGAAACCTCGTCGCAACTTCGATTTGTGTTGTCACAACTCTGGTGGAATCCCATCTCAAATCCATATAAACCCCATCAAAACATCGTGAATAATTTGGTATCCTTTCGTCGAAACCTCGTCACAACTCAAACATGATTTCATCACCTCTAGCATCATTCTGTCCAAACATCAACCCCATTCCATCACAACACTTTGGAAGCTGTCCATTGAAATGTCATTGCAAGTGCATTAGTCTAACAACGAGAATTCCCTATTGGGATTGTAATCTTCCATAACACATAAATTCATTTTTCATTAATGCTTGGGTTTTGGAATTGGTTGTGTTGGTATGCTAGTTGGAAACTATCTTTCAACCATTTGGGAAAAAGAAGGCCTTGCCTTGGACTTGAATTAAATCTCCTAAGTCCCCAATTCTTAGTTGTAGGCACTTGTTAAGGATTTTACATCGCTAATTGTGGTTGTATGGTAGCATTCAACGGTGCAAGAGTAGTAGTGGTTGATTTTTCAACATAAAGAAAGTGATGTAGTAGGAATCCAAGGAAATGGTGGTATAGGTTGTGAGTGCATAAAGGCAAGGGAAACTTGATCCTAAGCATATTGGGTTTCCTCTACATATGAATTCTCTTCTTGATACAGGGTATTAGGATTAAACTAAATACCAAGCCTAGGTTTGTATATACCAAGAGGCAATGTTTTCCCATTTTGATATGCTCTTCACTACTACTTTGCATATAACAAAATACAACAAATAATTGGTTGTCACCTTGTGTTGGGAACCAAATAATTGGTGTGATGAATGTTATTGTATTATTTCCTTCTCGTTCACATGAGAAGAAGACTAAGAGTCACAATGAATGGGAAGAATCATGAAGGATTCATTCACCTGACAAGAAGACTAAGAGCACAATGAATGGGAAGAATCATGAAGGAGTCCAACAGACTACTTGGAAGACAAATCTAAGTGTCATCTAATTATATAAGTATGTACATTAGATTAATGAGATGTATGCTTAATGCCTATTCTTCTTATCTTTGGGTGTGTAATTGCCTATTTTCCCTTTGGGGCACCTAACAGTGGTATCAGAGCATGCGTTGTTCTTAGGCCTATGAAAACTCCATTTGTGTGAGAACTAGAAGTGTTAATATTTGTGTTGCATGATATTTATGCTAGAGCTTATCATTCTGTGCCAGTTGGTATTTCTGCACCAGTTTCTCATTATGTACAAGCTTGGTATTTATACACTTGTTTGTCTTTCTGCACCATCTAGGTATATTTGCATGGTATTTTTGTAAGAGATGTGTCATTCTATGTATTAATTGTTTTATTCATTTGCATCTCCTCCAATTTGATTTCCTCTCCTTCTTTGAGACCTCCTTATATCTACGTGAGACTTTGAATCTACACATGAGCACCCACACCATTTGTGTACGAAATCTCCCTTATCTCTCTACCATCGTGTTCTTGTTTGTTGCGACCATCTCCTTCAGGTTCCTTGTGTGCATCCTCTAGTGTGAGAGAATTATTGAAAACCCTAGCTCCAGTGTGATATCATCTTGAGAGTGCCTGCATCCTGGAGATGACTGCGGAGAACTGTTTCATTGGAATGTATTGAAATGTGCTCTAAATGACCTCTCCTCTTCATGTGCCTCTTTTTTGCGTGCCCGCTCATGATGAAAATATTCCAAGACTACCTCAGATTGATCTAGTCCTATACATTTCCAATATCTCATTATGGAGATCCAATCATAATCCGTGAAGAAATTAACATGCTCCAAACCTTCAAGTATCCTTACTCCACATAACTATTGATCATGAGACCTGTGGCGATAAGTTATTTGTAACTTGTGTGAGAGGAATTGTTATCACACACTATACGAAGATTCTAGAAGCACTTGACACTAATCACACGTTGTTCCATCACTCTGTGGGTGGATGCATCTGTGGCTATTGTTCAAGCCTACAGTTTGTTCACTCAATCTCTGTTGGAAACAGGTGACAACTAGTTCTTCCGGTGATTGTGTAACTGTCTAACTGAATAACCAAATTAGACAGATATGAGTAACTGTGTTAGAAATATCATTTCTTCTTCTATTCCTATAGAAGGAAAAGATTGATGAGAGTCAGAGGAGAAAAGGATGTTGTAATCTTCATGTTTTGAATAATAAGAGAACCGATACCATTGCTCTGTGGATGTTTCCCTCTCGAGGGTTTTACCACGTAAATCTCTGTGAATATTTTATGTGTCATTATTTGCTTTCTCCTTTAATATCTTCTTATGTATATTATTTTTATGTGGCTTCTTGATCCAACAAGTGGTATCAGAGCAAGGTAAGAGGCCACAGAGAGCAAGATTGCTGAAAAATATTATTGCTCTGTCCACCGTGCAGAGGGAAGTGAAAATCATTTAAAAAAAAAATCATTGGTTTAAAGCTGAGGAATGACTAAAAATATGTACTAAGGAAGGGGCGAAAATTCAAAATTTTCGCGGGTCCAATGCTTGCAGGGGCGCAAAAATTGTATGGTTGACTTATGAAACAAAAATCATGCAAAATTTTCATGACCTTCATTCAATGAGAGGAGTGAAAAAAAAAAAATTATCAACGAGGTAAGCGTCAATGGTGGAGTTAAGAGTTTAATGAGTTTTTAAATATTCTATACATGAAGTTAAAACAAATTAGCATGGATCATTTTTTTTATATGGTGGATCATATCAAAAAAGAGTTTAAAAATGTGTATATTATAAGGTGGAAGTTATAAGGTATTTTTTATTTGAAAATGTTATTTATTTATTTATTTAAACCCTTATCCCATTTTTTTGGAATTAAACCTTTTGTGAAACATTGGATCTACTATTCAAAGAGGGCTTTGGTCTTTTAAGCCTTGATCCAGTTTCTTGAAAAAATGGAAAAAACGCAGAGTGTTAAATTTGAAATTGAAAAGTTTAATTGGAGAAATAATTTCGATAAAGAGTGGCAAAGGCACTAACAAGGAGTGGCAAGGCACTAACATGGAAGATAAAGAAACCTGCGGATATATCAGATGAAGACTAGGAGGAGATGGATGAAAGAGCTCTCAGTGGTATTCATTTGTGCTTGGCCGACGATGTTTTATGTAACATCATGTCTGAAATTACAGTAGCAGGTCTCTGCACAAAATTGGAAAGCCTGTACATGACTAAATCCTTGATGAATAAAATCCTCCTGAAGCGACAGTTATTTACCTTTAGTATGAAAGAAGGTACAAAAATTTCAGATCATTTGAATACATTCAATACTCTTATTTGTCATTTGGCTAGCATGGATGATAACATTCAATCTAAAGACAAGGCAATTTTTGTGAAAATCCTCACAGCAGATCTAAGAGATGATGTGTACCTCACAAGAGTAATTATGATTAAGCATGAAAATAGAAAAAGAGTGAACAATACAGTATAATGAGCAACAGAATAATATGGTAAAGTAGAACTCAGATAGAAGCAATAATACTTCACACACACTAATTAATTAATCACAGTATGGACAAATAAATAGTACAATGGTAGAGAGGATTCAAATGCCTAAGGTGGCAATTCGAATTAGCCTCTCAGAGTGATCATAAGATCAATAGAGTGTCATCGGAGCACAACTAGGTGTCCTCATGATCATCGGAGCACAACTGGAAGTCTTCATCATCATCAATGGAGTCATCAATGCTCAAGTAACTGTCAACCATCAGTCAAACTAACTCTGGTAGGTGTAACTGAGTGTAACTGACTGTAACTGAGTGTAACTGAGTGACAACTGGACTGGTAGGTGAAGAAGGGCGAGTTGCTCCCTAAAATCAAGGAAGAAGGGCGCATTAAGCAACTGGAGGGCTAAAACTGAATAGTGAGAAGCTCCTGGGGGTTGGCTAACTGAGGGCTAGGTGCTGGACTGATGACTGGGATGCATGCAAGCCCTAGAATACATGCAAACCCTAAAGGTGCATGCATGAATGAAAATGTAAATGATCAAAATACTGGTGGGACTAGGATGGAGTATAGGAATATCCTAACACCCCCCCTTAATCCATCCTGGGCCCTGGTAACTAAGACCAAAGGTCACCCAATACAATGAATAATAACAATCAATAAACCAAGGAAGTGGGAAACTTTCATGGGAAACATACCCCCTCCTCAAAAAATAGACTGTAAGGCACACATAAAAATAAATGCTCCAAACTCAAGCATGTGTGATGCTTGGTCATATGTCTGAAGGTATCTTCTTCTTGGGAAGAAGTGGATCATGCTCAAAAAGCATGTGCTTGTACTTGCTCTTCAGATCGAATGTGATGAGAGCAAATCCAATAGTATGAGAATGATCCTTGAACCTGTGATTCAAATCAGCTGAGGTAGGATCAAATCTGTGAAAGTGCATATAGTCTTTTGTCTTCTCCTTCAAACCACCATGGGTGAGATTATGCCAAAAATAACTATTACATGTTTGCTTGAAATCAAAATCAGATTTAAGACTTAAAAAACAGTTTCTTGAGATCTCCTTTGAACCAGCAGGGGTGAGATCAAAACTATCATATGCATGAGAAATTATCCCAAGCAGTAATTGCTTAGAATCCAAATTAGATCCAAGACTTGAATCATGGTTTCTTGAGATCTCCTTCGAACCATGAGAGGTGAGATCAAAACCAGTAATTGCATGAGAATTTATCCCAAGCGAATGGCAATGGCCATAATCTTCAATAACCTTCTGAAAGCATGAATTTATGATCATATAGTAGTATAAAAGAGGAGATAGCTGGAGAGGAGCGAATGCATTACCTTCAGTAGCTGTTTTGACCTTTGAAATAATCATGTGATCATGATGCAAACCAACAGACTCTAGTGCAAGAGAGGATTTAGGACCTTCTACAATATCTAGAGTGTGAGCTGGCATAGAAAGAGAAGAAAGTTTGAGCATGAGTGGAGAATCTGCAAGTTCTTTGTCAACAACTTCAATATGAGATGACACTGGTTCATGATCTGAGAGACCATCAAGAGGAGCGAATGCATCACTTTGCTTGCTTTCGAATGGGTTAGGACCAAGTCCTTCATTCTTTCTGCCAAATTTTTCATCTAGGTGAGCCCATATCTCTTTTGGAGTCCATAACTCCTTTGGAGTTTCAACACCATTACGGTATTTGAATTGGAATCTCTGGTGTGCAAACAAACAAAAAATTATTGCTTGAAAGTGCATATCACTTTTATTTAACCAGTCAATCTTCTCTTCAGGGGATTCGAACTCTCTTTCAAAATAACAATAAAAAAGATCATGGATCTTCAAGTCTGCTATCATTCTTGGTTTCCATTCATCATAGTTGAGTGGATCAAGAGGAGTAATTCTTGATGAATACATAGAAGCTGTAGAGGACCTTCAAAAACAATATAGAATAATTGCAACTGCTACTGCTGCAAAAATGCAAAAACTACTACAACTGCTGCACTCGAAATCTTGGTAATAACCTGCAAAAAACTCTCAAGAATGGAGACAAACAATACTCTCAACATGCTCTAATACCATGTGAAAATCCTCACAGTAGATCTAAGAGATGATGTGTACTTCACAAGAGTAATTATGATTAAGCAGGGAAATAGAAGAAGAGTGAACAATACAGTATAATGAGCAACAGAATAATATGGTACAGTAGAACTCAGATAGAAGCAATAATACTTCACACACACTAATTAATTAATCACAGTATGGACAAATAAATAGTACAATGATAGAGAGGATTTGAATGCCTAAGGTAGCAATTCGAATTAGCCTCTCAGAGTGATCATAAGATCAATAGAGTGTCATCGGAGCACAACTTGTCCTCATGATCATCCAAGCGCAACTGGAAGTCTTCATCATCATCTGTGTAGTCATCAATGCTCAAGTAACTGTCAACCATCAGTCAAACTAACTCTGGTAGGTGTAACTGAGTGTAACTCAATGTAACTAAGTGTAACTGACTGTAACTGACTGTAACTAAGTGTAACTAACTGCAACTGACTGTAACTAAGTGTAACTAACTGTAACTGACTGTAACTGAGTGTAGCTGAGTGACAACTGGACTGGTAGGTGAAGAAGGGCGAGTTGCTCCCTAAAATCAAGGAAGAAGGGCGCATTAAGCAACTGGAGGGATAAAACTGAATAGTGAGAAGCTATAGGGGGTTGGCTAACTAAGGGCTAGGTGCTGGACTGATGACTGGGATGCATGCAAAATGCATCTAAACCCTAGAATGCATGCAAACCCTAAAGGTGCATGCATGAATGGAAATGTAAATGATCAAAATACTGGTGGGACTAGGATGGAGTATAGGAATATCCTAACAATTTTACTGTTGTGCTCTCTACCTAAGTCTTGGATACATTTCGTAACCTCTATCAGTTTAAGTTCTACCATGTCTATTACCTTTGATGATGTTGTGGGAGCCTTGATTTCTTAGGAAACTTGAAATAAATCTAGTCTCTAAACCTCAACATCATAGGTAATGGTGGCCAGAGGAAGAACCAGTGAAAGAGGACAACATTCGAGGGGCACATCATGGTCAAAGTCAAAGGGAAAAAAAATTAAATTGAAGTGTTGGTATTGTAATAAAACATGACACCTTAACAAATATTGATGGAAATAGAAGCAGGCCTCTAAGGAGGAGGACTCTACAAAGGAGGAAAACATAGCTGAGAAGGATTCATGTATGATCGATGAGGTATTATCTACATCTATTGTCTCACAATACCATTATGACTGGTTAATTGATTCTGAAGCATCCCATCACATGTGTATTCATAGAAATTGGTATTCCACATACCAATCTATAGATGATGGGGTAGTTTATATGGGAAATAATGTTTCATGTAAAACAGTTGGGATAGGGAGTATCAACATAAAAATGTATGATGGGACTATTAGGACTCTGACAGATGTGAGGCATGTACCTAAAATTAGGAAGAACTTGATATTAATGGGATTTCTAGATGCTTCCAGTTACAAATTTATAGTTCTAGGTGGAGTTATGAAGATATTGAAAGGTATCTTGGTTGTCATGAAGGAAAACAGAGTCAGGAACCTATATAAACTTGAAGGGAGGATGAAAATCGATCATGCAACAGTAGCATCAGTTGATGTAGAAGAATACACTCGTTTATGGCATCAGCGATTAGGTCATATGAGCGAAAAAAAAATAATGAAGGTACTTGTTGATCAAAAGTTGCTTCCTAGTTTAAAATCTGTAGATTTGAAGTTTTGTGAGCATTGTATTTATGGTAAACAAGCTAGACAAAATTTAAATGTGGAAAACATACCAGTAGAGGTATCCTAGACTATATTCATTCTGATCTATGGGATCCATCTCCTAAATCCTCTTGTGGGGGATCATCATATTTCGTTAGTTTTATAGATGATTACTCAAGGAAAGTCTCGATCTACTTATTAAAGAGAAAAGTGGATGTTTTCGATATATTTAAGAAGTTTAGAGATTTGGTCGAAAAGAGCACTGGAAGGTTCATTAAATGTATTAGAACATATAATGGAACCGAATTTACTTCTAAGGAGTTTGATAATTATTGCAAGTAGGATGGGATCAAGAGACATAAAACCACTGTTTACACTCCGCAACAGAACAGTGTTGTTGAACGCATGAATAGGACTCTTCTTGAAAGAGAAAGGAGTATGTTCAATAATGCAAAGTTGCAGCAGGAATTGTGGGGAGAGGCATTGCTTATAGCTTGTTACCTTGTCAACTGATCACCATCAACATCAATTGACTACAAATTTCCAGAAGAGGTATGGACAGGTAAACCATGTGATTATTCTAATCTTAGATTATTTGGCTGTGAATCCTATGCACTTATGCTAAAAAATCAACATTCCAAACTAGATCCTAAATCAAACAAATTGATCTTTGTTAGATATGGTGATGGTATTAAGAGATATAGATTGTGGAATCATACTGCCCACAAAAACATCATAAACAGAGATGTAATATCTGATGAACTTTCTCTATCAAATTTAGATGTAAGTAATGATTTGAAACAGGATAATGTACCACAGTTACAACAAATTCAGTTTGATACTTAGTCATCTACGAGGAGGAATCATGAGGATGTACACAAGGAGGATATTCATGAGGAAACTCCTGAGGAGGATGAGCAGAGAGAAACATATCAAGAAATAAAGGGAATGCCACAACAAACTCTTCGAAGATCTACACGGGTCAGAACTTTTCCAAAGAGGTATGATTATTTTGTCACATTTGTTGCATAATTTATAATGAAGGAGAACTTAACAGTTATTAGGAAGCATTAGAAGTTCCTAACAGTGACAAATGGAAACTTGCAATGAAAGAAGAAACGGATTATTTGGCAAAGAACAAAACATAGGATCTTGTGGAATTTCCTGAGAGTAGGAAAGTGGTTGGCTGCAAATGGGTGTACAAATTAAAGAAAGGAGATGATGACATTGTTCTGAAGTATAAATCCATATTGGTTTCAAAAGGGTTTTCTCATAAAGTAGGTATTGACTTTCATGATATTTTTTCACCAGTTGTGAAACTTGTTTCTATCATAATTCTATTAGCACTAGTTTCCTTATATGATTTGGATTTAGAGCAGTTAGATGTCAAGAAAGCTTTCTTACATGGAGATTTAGATGACGAAATTTTCATGGAACAACTAGAAGGGTTTGTTCAAAATCGCAACAAGAGATTCGTTTGCAAGCTCAGGAAATCATTGTATGGCCCGAAGCAAACAATGGTACAAGAAGTTTGATTCTTTCATGGTGATCCAAAATTTTACCGGAAGTGAGTATGATCATTGTGTGTACTTTAAAAAGTTGAAAAATGACATGTTCATTATTTTGGTTTTATATGTTGATGATATGCTTGTAGCAAGCAAAAGCATGGTTGAAATCAGCAGGTTAAAGGCTCATTTGGCTAGGACGTTCGAAATGAAGGATCTAGGAGCAACAAATCAATTCTTAGGCATGCAGATACATAGAGAGAGGAAAAATTGCAATCTCGGGTTATCACAAAAGAATTATGTGGAGAAAATACTTCAGAGATTCGGTATGAATAAGGTGAAACCAGTTAATATCCCTTTAGCTTCTCATTTCAATCTTTCTTCAGGTTTGAGTCCTAGTAGTGATGAAGAAAAGTAGTATATGTCTCGTGTACCATATGTTACTGCAGTAGGAAGTTTGATGTATGAGATGATAAGTACAAGACCATATATTTCACATGCATTTGGTGGTGACAGTAGATACATGGAAAATACAGGAAAGGAGCATTGGGAAACAGTGAAATGGGTGCTTCGATATTTTAGAGGCCCAAGCAATTATTGTATCACCTTTGATGGTTGAGTGATGAAGTCTGTGTTTATGCTGATTCTGATTTTGCATGTGAATTGGACAAGAGAAGATCCACTTCAGATTATGCTTTTTACTCTTGCAGGAGGAGCTATTATTTGGATGTCAAAGCTTCAGAATATTGTTGCTTTATCCACTACAAAGGCAGAGTATATATCTGCTTCATAGGCTTGCAAAGAGACAATTTGGTTTTAAAAGGTTTGCTAGATGAGTTAGGAAAGTTTCAGAACACCATAAAAGTTTTCTGTGATAGTCAAAGTGTTATTCATTTGGCTAAAAATCCAGCTTATCACAGTAAAACAAAACACATTCATATAAAATACCATTTTGTAAGACATGTTATTGATGAAGGTGGAGTGGTCCTTAAAAAGGTCCACACTAAAAAGAATAGTGCAAACATGTTCACGAAACCAATTACTTTAGAGAAGCTACGATGGTGCTTAGCTTCTCTCGGCTTGTAGGAAAGGTAATGAAAAAATCAATAAGCAAGGTATCAGGTAAATTGTTGTCAAGGTCAGGATTATTGGAAACGAGTGACAACCAGTTCTTCCGGAGATTGTGTAATTGTCTAACCGAATAACAAAATTAGACAGTTATGAGTAATCGTGTCAGAAATGTTATTTCTTCTTCTATTCATGTAGAAGGAAAAGATTGATGAGAGTCGGAAGAGAAAAGGTTGTTGAAATATTCATGTTTTGAAAAATAAGAGAACCGATACCATTGCTCTGTAAATGTTTCCCTCTCGAGGGTTTTACCACATAAATCTCTGTGTATATTTTATGTGTGCCATTATTTGGTTTCTCCTGTAATATCTTCCACTGTATATTATTTTTATGTGGATGCTTGATAAAAAAATATCGTGCACTAATACTAGATTCATTGCACCTGTGTTCCATCCAAGAGAGTGGAGCAGAATACAACAGCATATTATTCTCCAACGTGCGAGCTATATTATTGTTGCATTGAAGATTGACTAGTCGCGTTGAATTCCACGTTGGTGAATGTGGTGAAGACTTGTTCATTTTTTCCTCCATGATGAAGAATCAAATCATGAAGGAGGTGTGTGATATCGTGGTGAGAGGCATATGAGGAAGCTCTCTCTCCTCTATGAATCCGACACATCAAAAGTTGTGGAAGGATGTGTTAATGTCCTGGACTCTTTTGGAGCTTACGACACATGCCTTTAAGAGTTCTATGCATCAGAATTTGGGAACATTGAAGAGAAAACATTAAATTGAAGACTTGAAAAATAAAGATCCATGATTGAGGTTGCAAAGACGACTTGGAAACCGTGAAGAACGTCTTGGATGTTGGAGTTGTGAGTCTGTACTCTACCATGAATCCAATATCGAATAATCTCATCACAGATTTTGAAGATGGAGAGATTGGACGACAAGGATCTTTTTTCTATTGGAATTTTGAACGGAAATATTACTCATTGATTTTGGCGGAACAAATCCATAATCTCTTCTTTTACTTCACTAATGACAAGTGGTCTTTCAATGGACACATGAGCTCCCTGTTGTGATGTTGCCAATTTCAACTTTATACACGGCCCATCTCTCTAGTGGATTCCCTCTCCAAGCACTCGCGAATGTCCTTTGTAACCACAGTTTTGTATTGTTGTGTGTGATTTGTTGTGTAGAACGTAGAGTTTCATAGTGGAGTGGTACTCATTTTACAGTGGTGGGATGAGAGAGGCATGCATTCATTTTATTGTAAGGTGTGAGGAGCTGCTAGTAATCTGACTGTGTGGAGGTTTTTGTGTTTTAATTTCTTTGAAGACTAATTGGAATATTGTTGCTTATAGTTGAAGACTAGTGAAGAAACCTAATCCTGTATTGCTTTTGCATGGAGTCTTCAATCTTGTTTTGCGAGTTAAATCTATAAATAAATAAAATTCCTTCACAAGTCCGTGTGGTATTAGTATATTCTTCTCTCTACATATTCGTGGGAAAGAAGAATGTCAGAGCTACGTGTTTCTCAATTCATGTGGACATAGATCTCTCGTGGAGATACAAAGAAATCCAGGCTTCAATGCACCGAGATGAGTGTTGGAAACTTGAAATGTTTGAAAGTTGTGACTTAAAGCGAAGTGTACACTATTGTCAATCAAGGTATTTTTTAAGGATTCTAATATTATACTTAAGTATAGTATTTATAAGGTGAATTCATGAATATGGGTGTCTGTTTTGGGGGGTCTTATGAGAAAATAAATCTGATTGTTTCATGTTTTTCAACTTTGGGTGAACAAAAGTGATATTTATGTTTCTAATTATGTTAGTTTTCTATTCATTCTTTTTTCAAATTTGTTTTATTGAGATTTGATATGTCAATTTAGCAAATGTTTGACAGTATGTTCTTATAAAATAAAATGACTAATAAATAGTCATGTTTTTTTACGGGCCTGAAATCAGTGTTAAACTTGTGTTTTGTAAAAACAAAATATGCTACAATAATCTACACAAAATGTACTAAGGCACGACTATAATTTCGTAACCAATGAATCTATATACTAATTATTATATTTTTTTGAATTCGATCAATGTGGAAAGCTTGTCGAATTTCAACATTTGTTTTTACGGGACATTTCTCTCAATTTACTCCAAAACTAAAACATATAAGAATACCCTTTTGAAGTAGACACTCCAATTAATGACCCCATATTTTTTTTCAATTTTTTTATTCTGTATTTTTAAAGTTATGGATTGTTCATTTCACCGCATTTTGAATGCGATGAAACCAAAATGAACATATGTTAACAAAAAAAATAAAAAATTATCAGATCTCACCTAAACACAACAAAATATATACCAACGAAGAGTAGATTCAATGACTAAACTAATGGTATCAAGTCCGACAGTCGATTTGTAGTGTAACAGATGGTTTTTCCCTTTCGAAAATGGAGAAGCCTGAAAAAAAAATGAAGTTTTCAGGTATCAAAAGGTATTCCGCTAAATAATTATTCGACCGAATAACAGTTTTCCATTAACAGACCGTTAAAATTAACAACAATTGTTCGGTCGAAAAATAAAATGCAAAAATATTTCGTTGGCTGGAAAAAAAAACAGGTTCCACCTTTAGAAATTAAATTATTTGAGATTGTATAAATAAAACTAAATGAGTCATAATTTGCATCTCTTTTTTTCGTAGAGGTATTTAGAAAATATTTTTTAAGGGGTTTTTTCAAAGGAGATTTCTTTCCAAGGAGTTTTTCTTCAAAGGAGATTTCTTTCCAAGGAGTTTTTCTTCAAAGGACTCTTACGATATTTTTTTAAAGCGTTTTTTCCTAAAAAATTTGTTTAGGTAAAAGTGTCAAATGAAATTTCTCTTCATGTTTTTATAAATGGTTGAAAGAGTCAAAAAATTAAGTTAATTGTTTTTAAATCTGAAATTTTATTTTTTTTTACTAGAAAGTGATGATTCTTTAATTTAACCTCTACAGATTAAACAATCATGGGCAATAAAAAAATCCACCAAAGTAAAAGTGATCGTAAATGAGATGATGATGCTAATAGGGAAAGAGAAAGACTCATATATCATGCCAAAAAATCAAGGGATGCACAGACAAAAAAGACAATTATTAAATATGTAAATAGAGATTTACATCATAATGTTGATGAAATGGATATTGAAAATCGAGTACAAGAACAAATTGAAGCTGGAGAGACCATTGTTGAATATGTAAATAGGGATTTACATTCTAATGTTGATGAATTCAATATTGAAGATAAAGTTCAAGAACAAGAAATTGGACCTGGTATGTATATATCATGTATTTTTCAAATTCATTTTTTATAATGAATTGTAATTTTGGATATATGTTAAATTAGATTTAACTGAAATGTATAGGTGCTTTCACCATTGATGATGAAATGTTGGAAAACATTGATTGCGACAAATATGGGGAAAAAATAGCCACACACGTTGCATGATATCGTTCTAGCAAATTTATTATGATATTCCCAAACAATATCAATAGCAAGACGAGTGCAAATTTTGAGATGTTTATTAGTGTCCAAGAAGTTAAGAGGTGCCACATCATTATTGGGTATTCACAAGGCGACAAAAGAGTTCGAAATTGAAACATAATGTGATAGAAAATATAAGTGATGCAATAAAAAAATTGGAAAATATAGGAAGAAAGATACCAAAGCTGCACATAGAGGAATTCAGACATCAATTATTTCAGCTAGTACTAGACAAAAACATTTGACTGTTAGTTTTTCATCATCTAATTCAATATGATCTAGGATCTTAACTGAGAGAACAACATGTACAGCATGTCAAATACAAGAGACAAGAGACACAAATCATTTCACCGGGGAAAACCAAGAAGGTGAAAAACTCCGCAACTTCCTCAGAGATAGAATAAGCACCATTACAAAAATCACAAAGATGAATCCCCAAAATACAGATGTCTATAGCAGCTAATCCTCCTCCACTTGTGCGCACTCCTCCTCTCTCTCACTAATGCGAAGTGAGTGAATGGACAAATAGAGAGGTGCTTCTCTCTATTTATAGTTTACTTTTACTTGCCTTTTACTCTACCTAGGCCGACCTCCCTTAGGAGAGTATAATAACCCATTACCACTTGTCACTAGGCCGACCCCACTAGGGTGGTATAATAAACCTTTAACCCATACTAGGCTAACCCCTCTAAGGTGGTCTAATAACCCATCAAATATAAGTTACGACACTTACAATATAACTTGCGACACTTACAAATACAAATGATGACACTTTTGATTGGAGGAATAATACATCTCCATCAGAATATAATAAAGTACAAATGTAATACATAGAAGAATATATTCTGAAGTTACAAATATATCAACACTCCCTCTTAACTAGGAATATATTCTCTAGACATGGGTCATCAATACATATCGTCACAAGTCTTCAATTCTGGAGCTGGATCATCGTCACTAGATCACGGAGCATCATCGTCAATGTTGATGTACTTGTCATCTCGATCACTGGTGCTATCTCTCAATTCTTCTCGTCATAGGAAGCTCTACAGAGCCAACCCTTTTTCATGCTGGATGTAAGCCTAGCCTCCATGTAGGTCTTCATCATCTCTACGCATGGCAACCGGTGGAATCTCAGGACTGATTATGTGCATCTTTGCAAACCCTGACAAGAGCATCCTAGGATACTTTATGTTCCCAACATGACCGACAAGATCTCCCAGGACTGATTACATGCAACCTTCACAAAACCTTAAAAGAGCATCTTACAACCGACAAGATCTCTAAAGAGCATCCCAGGACTCATTATGTGCCTAACACAACCTATCGGATCTCCAGGACTGATTACATGTGAACTTCACAAAACCTTAAAAGAGCATCTTGCAACCGAAAAGATATCTAAAGAGCATCATGTTGTCGCCACAACAGGTCCCATGCTTAGCTGAAGCAAGGGAACCCCCATTTTGAATAAACACAAAGGTATTTTGGTGAGTGCACTCTGTAAATATGAGAATTTGGATTTTCGCTTGTTTAGATCTCTCACCCATACTTTTGTCCTGCGTGTTTCCCTCTTTCTGGATGATCTCTAATTGTCCAGTTTGTTGAAATCCTCAAATTTTGAGTATTTTGCCATTTTTTTCAATCAACCCGAAACCCGACAGTTAGGAGACCCAAAACTCGCAACCCGACAATTTCGGGTTGCGAGGTGTTTGTTTTGCAGTTTTGGATATGGCCAACCCGAAACCTGCAACCCGACGGTTGCGGGTTGCGGGTTCGTCTTGTAATAATCTTTGGAAACTGTCATCCCGAAACCCGAAACCCGAAAACCCGCAATTGCGGCTTTCAGATTTCAGGCTTTGTCTTTTATTTATTTTGTTGCGCGTTCCCAAAACCCGCATCCCGCAACTGTCAGATTGCGGCTTTCGGGAAGTTGTTTTCGGTTTACAAGTGTGTCATTCCCGAAACCTGCAACCCGCAAGTGTCAGGTTGCGGATTTCGGGAACACGTTTCTCATTTTTTGATTGTGATTATTCCTGAAACCCGAAACCCGCAATTACAGCTTTCGACTTTCGGGAATTCTTTTCTGCTTTTTCCATTTGCATGACTGTGCAACCCGCAACCCACAATTGTTGGGTTGCAGCTTTCGGGATCCCTTAATAATTTTTGTGAATAAAGCTTTCGCACGACCCCGCATCCCACTTCGGTTAATCTCGGTTGTTCATTTATTCTGATCCTACGGTCATTCTTTAATCCAGTGAATTCAATAAATAGGGTTTTTCCTATTTTATTTTTGCCATTTTACTGCTCGAAAATTATCCCATCGCACTGAGGATTTTACTTCCGAATTCTTACCAGAGGATGTTTTAACTGATTTTTCAGTTACTTCTGACTGGATTGTTGCCTTGGCTGCACTTGGTGTTTGATAAGTTCCGGTTTGTTTGGGACACCTTTTTGTTATTTGTTTCTACTCCTCAAGGTTTTACGTCGTTATGCCTATTTCGGTCTGAAAGGTTCTTTCGGTTATTATGTTAAATCTGGTGACCCAAATCCGGTTTGATAGGTATGCAAGAGTTGTTGGTCTGTGTACTCAAGATCTTGTTTCAGTCATTTCGTAGTCGATTTTCAAGCCATAATTTTCATTTTGGTCACGAATGTGAAGCCATGATTGCTGATGTGATAATACTCCTAATTATAAGCTTTTGGAACCAATTTAAGACATGCGAGTTTCGATTGGTTTTGTACTTTCACACAGGTTTTATCCAACTAACACATGTCCTCGCTCGTTTTCATCGTAGTTTGGATAATTGCAGTGAATCGGCCGTATAACTTCAATCATTGTTATTTGTCTTGCTCATCGTCTGTTATCTTATATGTTGGCTTTAAATTAGCAACAAATATGAAATTTTAGCTCGTCATTCGCATTCTTTAAGAGGAAAATTTCTGTGTGACATTCTTGCAATTTTTTTCTTTCTTCTAAGATGTATCTAATACGAGCAATATGCAGACAAGAAATGCATTCCCAGATGCATGTTTTAAAGATGAATAACTCTTTCCCTTATCATATCAAGAACCTATGTCACCACCATTTGATGTAGGTGTTTCTGATTTAAGCAGTGATAGCGGTGAAGAAGATTTTGAAGCTCTCTCTGTCTGCATGCAATTCCCTGATAAGAAAGAGAAGAAAGTTCCCCAAGAACTGGCTGACCATGATGATGATGTTATACGAGATTTTATAATCAACCAAGAACCTGTTGTTTTGTCGAATTCTCCTGAAGTAGATCCTTTAATGGATTTTTCGGTTTTTGAGGATATAGTCTCTGATCTAGAAGTTCCTGCGGCAGATTCTCTACAAGCCAAATCGTCTATTGCTTATAGTGAGCAAGTTGGGGTGGAATTCTTGTTGTGCTGTGAGGATATTTTTTATTAAAGAATGCATCTTTAATAAACTATTTTGAAAGGTGGTAGAAATCATGTAGACCGAGGGATGGCAAGATTTCTTGGATCTGTAGTTTTGATCCGATTTTGTAATCTTTGTTTTCTAAGGATGTCCATTTTTGAACTCTGTTGTAATTATTTACAGAAGGATACCTATCGTAGTGAGGGGTTGGGAATTTTGGAGTTGTAAGTCAGCAGAAGACTGGACTGGAGATACTTTGTTAAGTAGAGCTTTTTGTAATTTCTGTACAAGACCTCTTCATACAATAAAGTTATTTTTTAATCTATCTTCTGTCGTTCCTCAAATTTCTTTGAGAACTTCTGCTTTATGCTTGAAATTGTCATCTATTATGTATCTAATCTTTTGCTAATCATTTGTTAATGTATGAATCTATTGTATCGATTTATCTATATGACTGGTTTATGTTTCAAAGTACTTCATTGATTTTTTTCAATACAAGTACTTTCATGTTTTATTTCTGCAAATGATTCGGTGCATATAAATTTATATAATATTGTTAATTTTTAAATTAACAGAGTGATTACAGACTGGATCTTGAATAAGCCTGAATACTTGAAAGATTGTCATTTGATTTGCATTAACTGATAATAATTTAAGTTAACAACACAACTAAATACATTTCTGTTTAAGCTGTTCAATTACTTGTTTAATTATATCTCAAGACCAATCTGCACATAAACAAGCTTTCATTTTAGAATAGGACTGACTTAGACTAGTTTCCCTTTTCTAAAATAGGTTAGGTTAGCTTTGTATTACCATATTCACACCTCGATTTTCCTTGACTGGAAAACTGATCATATAGGTCAATTCATCTACTCTTAGAGTGCTAGCGGAGGCCTAATATCTGTGGAATATCACCACACCAAACAGGTTGGGGATAGAACTGCCCTTGCACAAGGTCTTTCGAATCCTTTCAACTTGGTTTTTCTTCCTCTGTTGAGTGTCTTGGAACATTCCAACACCTTTTGCATCTAACCTGCACAACTAAGGCATCTACAAATGGCACTAGAAGGAGGGCCAATAGTGCAACATTCCTAAACAAGCCAATAAGAAAATTTCCTCCAGCAAGTACTTCAATGGTTCAAACTCGAATCCAATCAAGGGCTTCAACATCTGAACAACCAATGGTTGTCCTTGTTACACCTGCTCAACCCACGGTTGTCCCTGCTACACTTGCTCAACAAATTGTTGTACCTGTTGTATCTGCAGCACAACAGGAAAACACAGGGAATATCTTTATTGTATCACCTACCAGAGGAACCCTCTCACTAGAGAAGATATTGAAAACATCATCCAATAGGGTCACTAGGGCAGAAAAAAGACGAACTAATCAACGAGGACGTGGTTTTGCAGCGATCAATTTTGAAAATTTTCTGCAGACCAATAATCAAGAACCTCAGCAAGACACAGTTTCACAAATCAGTGATCCAATCATCCAACAGACAACTGATCAAAATATTGAACATCAGCAAACAGTTAATCCACAACCTGAAAATCAAGAACTGGTTGGTCAATCAGGTTCCCTTGAATACAACCTTAGTCAACTTTTTCAGGAAACTTAAGATCAGCCAAAATTTGGAATTGGTGGACCACCACCATCTCCTTTTTCATCATCATCCTCTTCCTCGGGAAGTGAACATTCTTCAAGCTCTTCGTCAGAAGAAGAAGAAGAAGAACCACCGATGGCTGCAGAAGGCCAAAACAGACCATGGCTCGACCAGGATGCAGTATGGGTACTTGGAGACCAACATAGACTACCCAAAAACCCTAAGAAGTGGTTACCCAAGTTTAACCCAGATGACAAATCACCTGTGTTGGATCATGTTAAAACCTTCATGCAGGCTATTAGGCTTAGAAGTGTCATTCATGAGGATGTGGTCTATAGACTCTTTCCTTATACTTTTGAAGGAAAGGCAGCTACATGGTATTTTGCCTTGCCACCGAGGTCTATTGTTTCTTGGGATGAGTTTGAGAAATTATTCATCCAAAAGTGTGGAGATGAAAAAACACCACAGGATCTTGTTTTGGAATTATCCTCCATGAAAATCAAAGGGAAAGAAAGAGTTAAAGATTTCAACCATAGGGTCTCATACTTAAAGAATAGGATTGCTATCAACCTTCTTCCTGCTGAAGAATTGTTGATAGCCTACTATGAAAAGGGCCTACCTACTTCGATTTCAATGTGGGTGAAACGAGCACAAATGGGAACTTTGCTGGAAGTGTTTGTTGAAGCAATACAAGTCAAGAAGGAAATTTTTTGTCTCAAGGACAATCCGGAAATCTCAGAAGAACAACCTTCAACTTCCAAGAAAAGGAATGATAGTGTTCCTAAACCCACTGCACAAAACAAGGATCCATTTGACATAACTGACATGAAAAAGCTCATCCATAAAATGTCAAATGAGATGGTAGATTTGAAAAGAACTAACAATGAAAATCAAAACCAAAATAGAGGTTTTATGAGGCCACCTTTTAGGAGACCTTATCAACCTCCACCGAATCCACCACCTCCTAATCCAATAGAAGGTCTCACGAATGAAGAAATTTATTCTATTTTTTGAGCCTTAGCACCAGAATCTCAAAACACCCCTGAAGTCCTCAATGATCAAACTGCTCCAGACCCACAAGCACCTGAGGAAGAAGAAGATGAGCATGAGGATCCACAAATCAACACTGTAAGTTACTTTTCAGAGCTTCCTATGAGTGAAGAAGAAGAAGAACCTGAGACTGTGTTTAATGTCCAGCATCCTTATATCACAAGGTCTAAACCTCAACCCCCTCAGGAACCTTCATCCTCCACACCAGTTCCTAATAAAGGCAAGACTATCCCTCACAAGGATACAGTCATCCCTGAGATGGAGTACAATTTAGTTGAAGATCTTAAAAGAGTGAAGGCAAACATCTCTTTGTTTAAATTATTGAAAATCCCCTCGATGAGGGATACTTTACCCAAAAGCATGGTGGTCAAACAGCCAAAGAATTGCAGAATAATAACCTTGACTCTTTCACTAAACTAGATGATCAAAAGTCTGGTAGCAAAAGGACATCTCCTTTTCTGCTTACCTTTGATATTTTCAACTGAAACATACATAACTGCACGATATACTCTGGTGCCTCATCAAATGTGATGCCTCTTTTTGTCTGCAGAAAGTTGAATGCCACATGGGAACCTTACCCTACTCAGATAGTACAACTTGACAGATCGAAAGTCAGAGTAGTGGGAAGGCTCATAAATGTTTTAATTACATTATCAGCTGATCCTCGAATCCATCAAACAATTGATATAGTCATTGCTGATATCCCAGAAGCATATGGTATGTGGATTAGTAGAGACTGGTTAGAAAAGCTAAAAGGTTATTTTTCTACTGATTGGTCCCATTTGTGGTTACCCTACAATGGTCAGCCAAACAAGATTAAGATAAGTAGGGAGCCTTTCATGAAACCAACAGTCACAGACTTGAATGACTCAAGTGAGCCTCTGGGTTATTTCAACACGCACATTGAACACTTTACTTTTGATACCTTTTTCGGGAATTTATCAGCTGATGTTTCACCACAGGAGAATGCACAAAATGAATCTCAGGTAACTCATCTCACTTCTGTTCCATTCTCAGGAGAAATTGTACATAATTTTTTCAATGTAAATACAAATTTTAGATTAGATCCCATTGCTTGGACATTGTTTTTTGATGGCTCTAAATCTAAGGATGGAGATAGTGCGGGATGTGTTCTCATAGATCCAAAAGGGACAAAAACTATGATCGCATGCAGATTAGAGTTTGATTGTACTAACAATGTGGCTGAGTATGAGGCCCTGATATAGGGACTGAAAAAGGCTATTGACTTGAAAGTACAGGTCATCCATTGCTTTAGAGATTCAGAAATTATTGTGAAATAGGTGAGGAATAAGATACACTACTAGTCCCCCCACCTATTGAATGATCAGAAATTGGTAAGAGATCTTACCAGCTCCTTTATTGCATTCAATATTAATTCAGTCCCTAGGTATCATAACTTCGATGTTGACTTGTTGGAAAATATAGCTTCCAGATTGATTCCACCAGAGGGCCTATCTCCTCAAACATTCTCAATATAACTCATGTATAGGCCTTCCATACCAGATAATGTGACAAACTGGAAGGTATTTGATGATGATCAGTAGATACTTGATTTTCTGACAAACTAGGACACATTCCAGGATATGGCTATAGATGAAGATCATGAAAAGACTCTCTCTGATTCCTCGAATGTCATCTCAAAGTCTATGATCAATTTGTAGAAGTTCTACGATTTGCAAGACAAGTTCAGACACAAAACCAATTGTAAAACACAGATCTCTTCACTTAATTACGAGCAAGTCAATTTAGGCACCGAGCAAGAACCGCGTTTTATCACTTTAGGAATTGATTGCACCCCAGAAGAAAGGCAAGGTATCATTAAACTGTGTAAAGCATATAAAGATGTCTTCACCTAGACCTATGACGAATTGAAAACATTTGACACTAGCGTCATCTACCATAATATACCCATGAATCCGTAAGTTAAACCATATCAACAAAAACTACGGAAAATGCATCCCAGTTTAGAGCCTTCTGCGAAAAAGGAATTGGAAAAGCTACTCACAGCCTGAATTATTTTTTCGGTGAGGCATACACAGTGGATAGCCAATTTTGTGCATGTACACAAGAAAAGTGGCGAAATCAGATTGTGTGTCGATTTCAGGAATTTGAACTTGGCCTCAGAAAAAGATAACTACCATGTTCCACCCATGGAACAGATTCTCCAAAAGGTAGTAGGGTCAGAAATTTTTTCTCTCCTAGATGGCTTTTCGGGGTACAACCAGGTTATGGTTTCCCCAGATGACCAATTAAAGACAACTTTCAGAATCCCTTGGGGCACCTTTGTGTAATGTCCCTTGTTAGGAATTTTATTAAAATTGCAATTTTCCAGTTTTTCCTTGGTTCGACCTTTGACTAGTTTCGATCTCTAGGTCCCAAATTTGCCCCAAATGATCCCAAATCTTCTGAGAAGGTATATGAATGATATTAGAACATAAATATGTGTTTCAGGGATGCCTTTGTACCTTTAAAACACTTCTGCAAATACTCTTTCAATTCTGGTCAATGTAGGTAACTTTACTAGTGATTTCCCTTTGACTAGTATTGGTCTCTAGGTCTCAAATTGACTCCAAATGCCTTCAAATCTTCAAGGAAGGTGTATGAATGATATTAGGGATTGAATATGATGTTCAGGGATAACATATGGCCACCAAAATACCTCTGCAAACTCTCTTAAGATTATGGACCAAGTATGCAATTTTACTAGTAATTTGGGGTTCAAATCCCCCTAAGGTAAGTACTGAAAATGGCTTCCCAAATGCCTCCAAACCCACTCAAATTTATGAACAGAGGTATGTAATGTGTTAATTATGTTATTAAGGTCTCATATGCACCATTAATGGTTTATTACAACTGTTCTCACCCTCTCCCATTCAACTGCAAAAATCACCAATTCGACCCTTGGGGAAATGGCACTATTTCTTCTCCCAATGCAATTAAACCGAGTAAAAATACTTCAAATGCTCAAGTACAGTACATGAAACTTGTAAAATACATCCATGGCATTCCATTAATCACAAATTCATCATAGAATCATCCATTCATTCGAAATCATCATCAATACATTGGTTCACAACAAGGTAGTGGGGAAATGACATTGTTCTTCCATTAAAAATGAGATTTATACATTTCTACTTGGAATTTCGACCTGAAACTTTCTGGAGATGAAGAACAGAGTATTTAATTCATATTACAAAAGAAATGGGGCATTATAAGCTCCCCCAAAGAGTACAAGAGCTCACCAAAAACGCCCTCCCTCAAGGATCAAGAATATGCCATCAAAACTGGAAATGGTTGAAGGAGCGAGCTGCAATAGAAGAAACCATGAGCTGCCCTGTAGCTTACACCTGCAAATAAAGACTCCATTAAAGCTCCAAATGAAAGGTCTAAATGGCCTTTCCAATTGCCAACTTGGATGGGAATCTTTCACCCTCGAAATTGGCTAAGGCAAGAAACTAGTCATCCACTAGCTCTCCCTCTTCACAAATGCAATTGCAAATTCTACAAATGATCAAAAGCTGGTTTCATTCTTTGTTATTGACATTTATAAACTTCTAATGTCCTCCATGGGTCGAATTCCTTCCAAGAGACTCATGCCAACTCAAGTTGGGAAGAGATTCCAAAGAACGCCACTTGTACAACAATTCCTAGTCTCCCACTTCCACCAAATCACATGTGGAAGCATCTTAGCTGCCCTAACACCCTTGAGCGCCCTCTTGGAGTCTATTTTTAGCCCTGACATGTCATATATGTCATATTTCAGCCTTCAGGTCTGATTTGTGTCATAGGTGTCATAGCATCTTCATCATTGTTGTCATAGAGCTAGGGAATCTAGCCCAAGTGTCTCACTAGCTCCAAATTGCCTCTTGCTCTTCCATGGGAGTTACTCTTCCTCTATATTTCGACCTTGGATGAGTAATGCAATGAATAATACCTTTTGGACTCCCCCAATTATGTTACCATTCACCTTGAATTCGAATTGGTGAGAGAATGATGCCAAGTGTAGTGGGGAAATCTAGCCATATGTGGGTCCCACTTCCTCCATGTGTCTTCATGATGAAATGCCACTTTGATTTTCACTTGTATATATTTATTTATCTCCTTTATTAAATATTTATGCCATTCTAATGTTCAAACATCATTTATTATCCCCATTATTCCAAATCCCAAAGCTTCCACCCCAAACCTAGGAAACTAGTAATTTTCCTCCTTGGCAATTATTTGACCTTTAGCATCAATTTGACAAACTCTAATGAATAGGGCCAATGTGATTAGGCCATTTTGACCCCATACCAAATTTGGGACATGACACTTTGCTTACAGGAAAATGCCTTTCAGTTTAATTAACGCAAGAGCCACTTTTCAGAGAGCTATGGATATAGCTTTCCGAGGTTTAATGCATAATTCTGTCATGGTTTATTTAGATGATATTACCATATTTTCAAAAAAATTACATGAACACCTATTTTCTCTTAAGTAGGTTTTCGAACGTTGCAAAAAATTTGCCATTTCCTTAAACCCCAAGAAATCCATTTTTGCACTTACAGAAGTAAAGCTGTTGGGCTTCATTGCTTCAAAAGAAGGTATGATCATCGACCCCGAATGCACAAACGTGATTTCAAAAATCGGCTTACCAGGTTCGCGTAAAGCAATGCAGTCCTTCTTGGGTAAGATCAACTTTGTATGCAGGCTTGTACCTAATTTTGCTCATATAGTTAAACCTTTACAACATTTAGTTAAGAAAGATGTACAGTTCACATGGTCACAAGAACAAAAGGATGCATTCGTGGAAATTCGTAAGGCTATTGCTGAAGCTCCTGCTCTCATGTCCCCACATTTTGATAAACAATTTATTCTCTACACTTTTGCCACTGATTTCTCCTATGCATCTGTTTTGACACAGAAACAGGACAGTGATACAGAGATCCCAATCTCGTTCATGAGTTCAACCTTCAAGGGTGCAGAGCTCAATTATTCACAAATTGAAAAACAAGCCTATGTAGTTTATAAGTCTGTCAAACATTTCAGGCTTTATTTGTTAAAATCTCGAACAAAGGTCATTGTCTCGTATTCTGCTATTAGAAATGTGCTGATCCAGAAGGAATTGGGTGAAAAAAGGGCCCACTGGATGACTACTCTGCAAGAGTATGATTTAGAAATAAGGCCGGCCAAAATTGTCAAAGGACAAGGCCTTTTCCTTCTTACTGCTCAATCTAACGATCCCCTGCAGCAGCAAGTTGAATGGGAACAGGAAGAAGATATTCCTACAGGTTCTGTCAATGCTATTGATACCCCGACATCATAATGGTATGTTCATATCAAATTTTTCCTGAATAATGGGTTTGCTCCTGAAACCTTGGACTTTAAGAAACGAAGAGCCTTGAGATTAAAGGCTACACCTTATCAGTTTATTAATGAAGTTCTGTTTAGGAAAAACTATGATGGGGTTTTTCTTAGGTGTTTAGAAAAACATGAAACTGATGACATCTTATTCCAATTTCATGCAGGACCAGCTGGAGGTCATTTTTCAGGTGAGACAACAACTCATAATATTCTCAGAGCTGGGTACTACTGGCCTATGTTGTTTAAATATTCTTATGCCTATGTAAGGAGGTGTGAACCATGCCATAAATGCACAGGGAAGTCCAAGAAACATGATTTCCCTTTGCAACCAATCACTGTTCAGTTTCCATTTCAGCAATGGGGGCTGGATTTTGTTGGGCCCATAAATCCTACCTCATCCCTCCAACACAAATACATTCTCACAGCAATGGACTTCACCATATGGGTGGAGGCAGTCCCACTTAAGCAATGTAATGCCAGCCAAGTCATTTATTTCCTAGACAGTCAGATACTCTCACGATTTGGTACTCCAGAATTTCTAGTTTTTGATAATGCATCCTATTTTTCTTCGATTGACATAACTAAATATGCTTTTGAAAAGGGGATGAAACTCAAATTTTCTGCCAATTACTACCCACAAGGTAATGGGTTGGCTGAGTCTTCGAACAAAACTTTGATCAACATTCTAAAGAAGACTGTGGCCTCTCACCATAGAGATTTGCATACACAGCTCAATAATGCTCTTTGGGCAAATCGGATTACTCCAAAGGCAACAATTGGAAATTCTCCTTACTGTCTAGTGTATGGAAAAAAGGCCATTCTTCCTACTAATCTCACCATCCCTTCACTACAGTTAGCCCAGTCTATCCAAGAAGATTCTTCTCCCCTCCAGCAGAGAATTGACACTCTACTTAAACTGGAGGAAGATAGAGAAGTGGCTAGAAACAAGTTATATCATCATCAGCAGATGGTGAAAAGATGGTTTGATGAAAAATCTTCATCTGACAGGGAATTTTCTGTTGGAGACTTGGTTTTAATATGGGACAAACAACACAAATATAAGAACCAATATACCAAGTTTAAACGCCTCTGGCTGGGACCTTTCATTGTTACAGAAAAGATGGATCTTGGTACTGTTAGATTACAGACACTGGAAGGAGTTGTGGACACTTATCCAGTGAATGTCTCACTCCTAAAAAAGTATTTTGTTTGATCAAGTTGATGTACTTGTACATAGGTTTGATTTGCTATTTCTTTTCTTGATTGGATTGTTTGCTTTGTTTTCATTTGTTTGCTTTAAACTCCACACATTTGGTGATACTCATTGATCATTTTCTCTCTTGGTGATGATTTCAGCTTGGGTTTTATAACTGTCTTCCAACCATAATTTTGTCCTGTATCAGAGGTTGTTCAACAAAGGACATACAGCTAATTATTGCAGGACCCTGAATTGGTATCTCTCCACAATGGTCATTATCTTACACATGTATTATTTGTTTAATTGGGGTCTGGAAAATAGCCGAGTCTCCATTGTCTCATGTTTCATGGTTCAAGCTGCATATCATAATAACCCGCCTAGCTTGTTCTACTCTGGATCCTTTTACAATCACCTTGGTAATAAATCTCTTAATAAATGTAAATTACAAGGTGGGAGGTCTTGCTATCAAGCCAGCCCATTAGGTTCATAGGTGCTAAGTAGAATGACATATTCACATCAAGCCACCACACTTGGAAGATGACTTTCAGTTTTACTGGGAGTTCGAAGATCCTAGCACAGGTCGGTCCATTCATGATCAGCAAAGCATTGGTGAGCAACACTACCAATATATGGTCACCAAGCCATGGTAGTGCCTTGTAATTTTCAACCTAATAAAATTTGGTTTTCTCCTTTTTAAAGACGCTCGTGCATATAGGGACAAGGGATTCTTATTGCAATCCATCCCTGCCATGATCATGGGTTTAATTTGGATTGAAGCTATCACAATATGGTCACCAAGCCATGGTAGTTGCTTTCAGTATTGCAACTGGAAGACAAGGAGTCTCTTTATCGAGCTGGCTTGATCAGTTTCTGAATTATGCTTGTGAATGGCACTACTTATATTTGATCACCAAGTCAGGGCAGTGGTCTTATATACAAAGTCTCTTTCTTGTAAATCTAAAAAAAAAAATCTCATGAATTGTTGCATGTAAATAAAATCTCAATAAATCAAGGTGATGTGTAATTAGGATATCCAGGAGCATTTTCAAGTATGTGCCTAGGTTCAACACAAGCTGCTTCTCCATGATTACATAAAGGTGAAGGATCTCAGTTGTTTCTTCAACCCCCTTATTAGATTTTCATTATTCTCAACATGATCATATATGGGGATTTATTAATTTCATGTTCCATGCTCGTTAACTATCTCTCTTGTGATCAATTTTTGGAAAAATTCAAGTTAAAAAAGTGATGTGGCTAACATGTTTCATTAGCTGATTTTCATTGAAGAGATAACTGTTTCTTTCCATCCAGCCCCATTGGTTGTGGCCACAACAGATCCCATGCTTAGTTGAAGCACGGGAACCCCCATTTTGAATAAACACAAAGGTATTTTGGTGAGTGCACTTTGCAAATATGAGAATTTGGGTTTTCACTTGTTTAGATCTCTCACCCATACTTTTGTCCTGCATGTTTCCCTCTTTCTAGATGATCTCTAACTGTCCAGTTTGTTGAAATCCTCAAATTTTGAGTATTTTGCCCTTTTCTTCAATCAACCCGACAATTTCGGGTTGCGAGGTGTTTGTTTTGCAGTTTTGGATTTGGCCAACCCGAAACCCACAACCCGACGGTTGCGGGTTGTGGGTTCGTCTTGTAATAATCTTTGGAAACTATCATCCCGAAACTCGAAACCCGAAAACCTGCAATTACGTCTTTCGACTTTCGGGCTTTGTCTTTTATTTATTTTGTTACGTGTTCCCGAAACCCGCAACCCGCAACTGTCGGATTACGGCTTTCGGGAAGTTTTCTTCGGTTTACAAGTGTGTCATTCCCGAAACCCGCAACCCGCAAGTGTCGGGTTGCAACTTTCAGTAACACGTTTCTCATTTTTCGATTGTGATTATTCCCGAAACCCGAAACCCGCAATTGCGGCTTCCGGGAATTCTTTTCTTCTTTTTCCATTTGTGTGACCCCGCAATTGTCGGGTTGCGGCTTTCGAGATCCCTTAATAATTTTTGTGAATAAAGCTTTCGCGCGACCCCGCATCCCACTTCGGTTAATCTCGGTCGTTCATTTATTCTGATCCTACGGTCATTCTTTAATCCGGTGAATTCAATAAATAGGGTTTTTCCTATTTTATTTTTGTCATTTTACAGCTCGAAAATTATCCCGTCGCATTAAGGATTTTACTGCCAAATTCTTACCAGAGGATGTTTTAACTGATTTTTCAGTTACTTCTGGGTGGATTGTTGCCCTGGCTACACTTGGTGTTTAATAAGTTCCGGTTTGTTTTGGACACCTTTTCGTTATTTGTTTCTACTCCTCAAGGTTTTATGTTGTTATGCATGTTTCGGTCTGAAAGGTTCTTCCGGTTATTCTGTTAAACGCGGTCACCCGAATCCGATTTGATAGGTATGCAAGAGTTGCTGGTCTATGTACCCAAGATCCTGTTTCAGTCATTTCGCAGTCGGTTTTCAATCCATAATTTTCATTTTGGTCACGAATGTGAAGCCATGATTGTTGATGTGATAATACTTGTAATGATAAGCTTTTGGAACCAGTTTAAGACATGCGAGTTTCGATTGGTTTTGTACTTTCACACAGGTTTTATCCAACTAACGCATGTCCTCGCTCGTTTTCATCATAGTTTGGATAATTGCAGTGAATCGACCGTATAACTTCAATCATTGTTATTTGTATTGCTCACCGTCTGTTATCTTATCTGTTGGCTTTAAATTAACAACAAATATGAAACTTTTAGCTCGTCCTTCGTATTCTTTAAGAGGAAAAATTCTGTGTGACAGTCTTGCAATTTTTTTTTCTTCTAAGACGTATCTAATATGAACAATATGCAAACAGGCAATGCATTCCCAGATGCACATTTTAAAGATGAAGAATTCTTTCCCTTATCATATCAAGAACCTATGTCACCACCTTTTGATGCAGGTGTTCTTGATTTAAGAAGTGATAGCGGTGAAGAAGATTTTGAAGCTCTCTCTGTCTGCATGCAATTCTCTGATATGAAAGAGAAGAAAGTTCCCCAGGAACTAGCTAACCATGATGACGATGTTATACGAGATTTTATAATCAACCAAGAACCTGATGTTTTGCCAACTTCTCCTGAAGTAGATCCTTTAATGGATTTTTCAGTTTTTGAGGATATAGTCTCTGATCCAGAAGTTCCCGCGGAAGATTCTCTACAAGCCAAATCGTCTGTTGCTGATATTGAGCAAGTTGTGGTGGAATTCTTGTTTTGCTGTGAGGATATTTTTTATTAAAGAATGCATATTTAATAAACTATTTTGAAAGGTGGTAGAAATCATGTAGACCAAGGGATGGCAAGATTTCTTGGATCTGTAGTTTTGATCCAATTTTGTAATCTATGTTTTCTAGGGATCTCCATTTTTGGACTCTGTTGTAATTATTTAAAGAAGGATACCTCTCGTAGTGAGGGGTTGGGAATTTTGGAGTTGTAAGTGAGCAGAAGACTGGACTGGAGATACTCTGTTAAGAAGAGCTTTTTGTAATTTCTTTACAGGACCTCTTCATATCGTAAAGTTATCTTTTAATCTATCTTCTGTTGTTCCTCAAGTTTCTTTGAGAATTTATGATTTATGCTTCAAATTGTCATCTATTAAGTATTTGATATTTTGCTATTCATTTGTTAATGTATGAATCTGTTGTATCGATTTCTCTATATGACCGGTTTATATTTCAAAGCACTTCATTGAGTTTTTTCAATACAAGTACTTTCATGTTTTATTTCTGCAAATGATTCGGTGCATATAAATTTATATAATCATTGTTAATTTTTAAATTAGCAGAGTGATTACAGACTAGATCTTGAATAAGCCTAAATACTTGAAAGATTGTCATTTGATTTGCATTAACTGATAATAATTTAAGTTAACAAGTAACACAACTAAAGACATTTTTGTTTAAGCTGTTCAATTACTTGTTTAATTATATCTCAAGATCAATCTGCACATAAACAAGCTTTCATTTTAGAATAGGAATGACTTAGTCTAGTTTCCCTTTTCTAAAATAGGTTAGGTTAACTTTGTATTACCATTTTCACACCTTGGTTTTCCTTAACTGGAAAACTGATCTTATAGGTCAATTCATCTACTCTTAGAGTTCTAACGGAGGCCTACTATCCGTGGAAGATCACCACACCAAACAAGTTGGGGATAGAACTGCCCTTGCGCAGGGTCTTTCGAAGCCTGTCAACTTGGGTTTCTTCCTCTGTTGAGTGTCTTGGAACATTCCAACACCTTTTGCATCTAACCTGCACAACCGAGGCATCAACACATCCCAAGACTCATTGCATGCCTAGCACAACCTATCGGATCTCCAGGACTAATTACATGTGAACAGTTAAAACCTTAAAAGAGTAGCTTGCGACCGGCAAGATATCTAAAGAGCATCCACGGGACTCATTACATGCCCAGCACAACCTATGGGATCTCCAAGATTGATTACATGCCTACAGAAAAGACCTCGCAATAGCATCCCAGGACTTATTACGTTCCCAACACAACCTATGGGATCTCCCCGGATCCATTACATGTCCAACCAACACAACCTGCAACATATCCACGACCACAGAGCATCATCCTGATGATCATGATCATACGGACCACCGCTACTCATGATCATACGGATCATCATCATATTGGGCATCACCCGGATGTACATCATCATCCCATGATCATACGAATCATCATTTGGAACATTGTATCATGCAGCACTTATATCCTTGGTCATGGGAGGACCCGCCTACCACCATGCTAGGAATGGCTTCGTCATCTGTGTCCTGTCACTCATCTGGAACATCGTCTAGATGTTCATCATGCAGAGCATCTCCCGGATGCTCATCACTAAGCACTTGCATCCATAGCCATGGGAGGACCCGCCTGCCACCATGCTAGGAATGGATTCCAACATCTGTATCCCGTCACTTCCTCCTGGAAGTATCCTGAATCTATAGGACACAAAGCCTCTCTCTGAAGTAATCGAACTTCACTCTGGCTAGTGACTTGGTCAACACATCTGCTATCTACTCGTCCGTCGCAACATACAGGAGCTTCACCGCTCCTCTCTGCACCATATCCCGGATATAGTGATATTTGATCTCGATATGCTTTGACTTGTCATGGAACACCGGGTTCTCTGATAACTTCACACAACTTTGGTTGTCACAATAGATACAAGTAGCATCCAACTGGAGATCAAATAAATCAGACAGTAGCTTCCTAAGCCATACTGCCTCACAACTGGCCGAACAAACTATGACATACTCTGCTTCGGCTGTACTCAGTGCTATGCAGAATTGCTTCCTACTAAACCAAGAGATCACACCTAATCCCATACTGAAGCAGTACCCCGAAGTGCTCTTCTTATCTGTAGCACTTCCTGCCCAATCTGAATCAACATAACCCTCCAGGTTAAACTTTTGATTTGCATCATACTTGAGCCCATAAGCAATCATACCCTTCAGGTACCTTAGAAGATGCTTTATCGCAATCAGGTGAACATGTCTAAGATCCGTCAGGAACTAGCTCAAGGTGTTCACCGCAAAGAAAATATCTGGTCTCATGTTCGTAAGGTACATCAAGGACCTAATCATCTGATGATACATCATGCCATCAACTGAATCTAATGAAGCATCACTCAATAGCTTCAGGTTTGATGCCATAGGTGTGTTCATGGCCTTGCAGTCCATCCTCCCAAACCGCTTCAAGATCTCTACTGCAGACTTCCCTTGTCCAAGGAAGATTCCATCTTCTCTCTGCCACACCTCCATACCTAGAAATTAATGCATCATACCCAATTCCTTCATCTCAAACTCAGCAGCAGGATTCCTCTTCGTGTCGGCAATCAACCTATCCTCACCTGTCACAAACAGGTCATCCACATACAGTAGGAGTATCATTGGATTTCCTTCCTCAACCTTGTAGTAAAGGTTGGAATCCGCTTTACTCTTGGTAAATCCCAAACTGGATAGGAAGTTGTCTATCCTATCGTACCATGTCCTGGGTGCTTGCTTCAAGCCATTCAAGGCTTTTTTAAACTTGCACACATATGACTCCCTGTCATGTGTTTCAAAACCGAGTGTTTGCTCCACATACACTTCCTCTTCGACTACACCATTCAAGAAGGTTGTGTTGACATCCATCTTGTGTATCTTCCATTTCATCACTGCATCTAGAGCAAGTACTGTTCTGATGGAAGTGTATCTGGCTACAGGTGCAAAATTTTCTTCCTAATCTATCCCTTCTTTCTAGGAGAATCCACAATCCACAAACCTTGCCTTGTATTTCTCTATGCTACCATCTGCAGCATGCTTGATCTTGTAGATACACTTGGAAGTCACAACAGACTTCCCTTTTGGTCTCGGGACCACATCCCAGACATCATTCTTCATGATCGACTGGTACTCCTCGATCATGGCAATCTTCCATTACTGCATCCCGGATCCTAGGAACTTCATATTCTTCAGTATCTTAAATAGGTAGTTTTCTTGAAGTTCATCGCTTGTTCTTCAAAACAAATGTCATTGTCCTTCTTTTGTAGGTGATTGTACACTATCTTTCCTACAAGACAAGTTCAATTGCATGATTAGAAACATCTCATAGATTTCAGAACAAATTCTTACACATAAAGATATATGTCATACAGTCATGCAATTATATTAGCCAATGCTTCAATACAACATTTATCCATATCCCGTAACTTTCTAGATTCCTTCCATCTCTACCAGAACATTGTTAAGAGTGTGCACAACTCCCAAAATGTCGGCAAAGAGGTTTCATTCTAGATAAGTAGCAATGGAATGTTGTACAGTACCATAGGCCACTTACCCATTACTTGTATATAGTAGTATCTTGTTCATTAATGCAACTTTTCTAAAATGCATAATATACATCCTAAATCTAGGAACATAAGTATATACATGACTGAACAACGTCATTTAAGTAATAATATACAAGAAATGACAATTCAAATACTTATCTTTGTTTGGTTGTTGGGTGGACTCCCTCTTGATCTTTGCTTCCTTACAGGAATTACTAAAGTGTGCTCCCTCTTGATCTTTGCTTCCTTGCAGGAACTACTAGAATGTGCTCCTTCTTGATCTTTGCTTCCTTGCAGGAACTACTGGAGTGCGCTCCCTCTTGATCTTTGCTTCCTTGAAGGAACTACTGGAGTGTGCTCCCTCTTTATCTTTGCTTCCTGGATTATCTGTCTTTGAACTTATATCCATCCTGGACCACTATGCATGCTTAAGTATGCACTAGTGTCATCATTGTGTCATCCTCAAGATCTCATACATAATCATACATTCATTCGTATAATATCAATATTATCAAAACATTATGGTCCTAAATAATCTTAAACATGTATGGTCATGATTATTTCATAAACAGGTAATTTATCACAAGCGTTAGTATTCAAGGTTCCAGGGAGTACTTTTATGCATATTCTTATATGACCATAGGACTCTTCTAGTTTGTCATATCATTAATCAAACTAAGAAGCATAATATGCATAAACTTATAACTTCATGAATAATCATTATCAATCATACAAAAGTATACTTATCTAAGATCCTAACATGAAGTAGGATTCTAACTCGATATAGGAAAACATACCTGGGTTATCATGCTTGTCTAACATACCCAAACAATGTCTTCTTTGTTCTCTTCAACTTTGTGCTAGTAACCTGCATATCTCATAAGTTAAGCATTATAGAACCAGATTATACATACCTCGTAAGTAGAGCTTCTATGTGATCAATGGTTATGGATGAGTCTTTGTCTTCATGTCACCATGGTCATATGTTCTCGATCTAGAACTTGATTTGTCTTTCTCGATGTACCTTTCATGTTAGCGTACAACATCATCCTCATACAACACCACAGTGAATTAGTAGAATCATAAATGTCATAACCCTAATCAATGAATGTATTCTATCATTCACATGCATTCATACTTTTACTAAGGTGATAAGACAAGTCTAAAATTAATCAATATTGTACTAACCTCAATAATATGAAGACAAACTTAATCATGAACAGATTTCAAAACATACCTCTATCTCCTCAAGTCATACCTGTCAAGATTGCTTGTAGTCTTCTTTTGTAGGGCCTTAGCCTCATCTACCTCTGGAACTGGAACTTCTTCACTTGTGCAAGTGTCCAAATCATTCTCTTCTAGGATTAAGCCAATCCACTTTGATTTGCTGAGACTGGATCTGGAGCTGGCTAGGGTTTGACAGAGAAACCCTAAAAATCCAAACTTCAAATTTCAAACTTCTATCTGTACAAGGAGATGTAGATGCCTGAGGCGAGCAAGCTGGTGTGCTCAGATTTTGAAAACTCCAAAAATTGACCTGCGAATTTTGGATCTGCAACTTCTGTCAAAATCTGGTTTTCTGGTTTTCTCGTCAAAATCCCGAACTAGGGTTTGATAGAGCTCGGGGTTATACCCAACCAAAAACTTTGATATTGGTCTCTAAATTTTGGTTTTGATGAGGAGCATCCAGTCGTGGTCTCAGATTCGAAAAATCCCAACTTTTGCATAAACCCTAATTTCCCGCAGTAGTGACAAACCAAAAATGAAAGTGCTCAGAATCCAATTTTGTTTGGACAGAAATATATGTCATATTGTTTCTGGTGTATCTCTGAAATTTTGGATCCTCGGGGTCTAAAACTTCGGCCTGAGGTATACTGACCTGTCATATTTCCAGCTCCATAGATCTAAGCTCCAATGGAATCTCCATGAGAGAGATATGCTAAGTGTTGCAACATGACCTATTTAAGGGATGAAACATCATAGCGCACTTGTACGGAGTACCATGTGTCATTGTTTCAACTTAGGACTCTGAAACCCAGACTTATGAAACTACATTCCGTTCCCTATCTTCCACTATTTACGGAATTCCATTTGGATCTTCCTAGCCCGAGATATGACCTTTGTTCCTAGGTCACCTGTTTAGGGCTGCATTCTGGAAGAGGCAGAAACCCTAACTTGTACGAATCATATCTCACAAAGTACAATGAATCTGAGGCTGATCTTCAGACAAAAGGTACATGAACATTTCATATTCGTCCTGTAAAAGTTTCATATCCTGAACCTTCGCCAAAACTTATTTATAGAGAAAGTTCCACAATGACTGGTTTTTACTATACCAAGCCCTAGCTTCCAATTTTTCGCAAGTGCAACAAGTGTCATAAATTCCATACAATGCCTTCCTTTAGGCTAGCTCTGATACCATGTTATTTTTTCATCATCTAATTCAATATGATCTAAGATATTAACTAAGAGAACAACATGTACAATATATCAAACACAAGAGACAAGAGACACAAAGCATTTCACCAGGGAAAACCAAGAAGGTGAAAAACCCCGCAACTTCCTCAGAGATAGAATAAGCACCAATGCAAAGATCACAAATATGAATCCCCAAAAGATAGATGTCTACAGAAGCTACTCCTCCTCCACTTGTGCGCACTCCACCTCTCTCTCACTAATGCGAAGTGAGTGAGTGACTGAATGGATAAATAGAGAGGTGCTCCTCTCTATTTATACTTTACCTTTACTTGCTTTTTACTCTAACTGGACTGACCTCTCTTAGGAGAGTCTAATAACCCATTACCACTTGCCACTGGGCTGACCCCACTAGGTTGGTCTAATAACCCTTTAACCCATACTGGGCCGACCTTTCTCAGGTTGTCTAATAACCCATCAAATATAAGTTACGACACTTACAATATAACTTGCGACACTTACAAATACAAATGACGACACTTCTGATTGGAGGAATAATACATCTCCATCATGAATATAATAAAGTACAAATGTAATACATAGAAGAATATCTTCCGAAGTTACAAATACATCAACATTGACACACAACTGGCAAAAACAATAGGAACCTCAAGAAATTCATTATACAACATAACAAATTGAGATTGTAAATAGATGAAAATGATGAACTTGTTTGTTGGGCAATTATTTATAGACAGCCTTACAGAGATAGAATGAGAGAAGGTGTTAAATATATTGTACATAAATATTGGTTGGCACATGCTCGAGTTTCACCAAATTCAAGGGATGTGATATGACGAAGAGTATCACGAAATGAATACGAAATCCATGCAAAACATATAAAGGAAATGAGACAAGTACAATTGTTCAATAAATTCAAGGAGGATCATTATGGAATTAGTATGTTAATCACTACATTTGTGCAACAAAAACCATGGTATGTTAGACCTATTACTATTCGTGACACATGTTGTTGTCGTTATCATGTGGAATTTGAATTATATTATGATACTTTTCTTGAATTTGTTAAAATGTTTTGGACAAATTCACCACCTCTACCCACAATACGTGAATTCATATCTCAAATTCTATGTGAGAGACATCACGATAAACTATTTTACAATAAGAAATGTGTCAATGGAAAACATTGTGATCATTGTGGAAATCTAGTTCTATTCTGCAATAAATATCCTATTGATAATGATCAGTCAATATCAAATGTAACTGTTGATTGGAGAAGATATGAATACATCAATTATGCTACAAGTTCTAGTGATGTGCTTTCCAAATGAATTGATTTGCGAGAAGATAAAATATGTGTGACAGATTTTCAGAAGAAATTTGAAAATGAAATTTATAAATACACCAAGCATTCACATAGAGCACGATGGAAATACCTTCAATTCAAACAGTCTCGTGAATTTTTTCCACCCGAAACAATTTTTTCTGTGGTTGATTTTGCAAAAAACTACACATTCGCTGCACAAAAGGAGATACAAAGTGAATACTATCATTCTGACCAAGTTTTGATATTTTTCCATGTTCTATATAGACATTCTCAGCACAATGTTGATGGCATTGAAATCACGTGTGGCAATCAAGATGTGATTAAAGAATATCATTTTTATATCAATGATGATCATACACATGATACACATTTTGTACAACATTGTATTGAAAATATTTTGTATGAATCATTAAAAAGACGTGAAGTTAAATTCAATGAAAATTGGATATGGTTGGATGGATGTGCGGGACAATTTAAATCTTCACGATCATTTTTTTTGTTATGTCGACTTCATAAAGCATCGAACATTAAACATCGTTGGAATTTCTTTGAAACTGAACATGGAAAAGGTGAACATGATGGTGCAGGAGCATGTGTAAAAAGAGCATTTCAAAGATGGAAAATGAACCATTCTTCCACGCAATTTCATTCAGGTGCATAAGTTTTCTAATGGTGTAAATTACATCTAAGCTGTGATTATAATCAACATTCAAAAGATGTCTGCAGGTATCTACACAATTTTTTTTTTATATTAATTGTCAATTTAAAAAAATGTTTTTTGCAAGTCTAACATTAAAGTATATACACTAACATTAAAAGTTATCATTTGTGATTTGTCATATATTGTGTAGGTTCTTTTGGCTTAATGGAATCCAAGATATAGATAGATCAATCCCATACGAGGCTGGCACCATACATGGGACTAGATATTTACACTCTATTGAAACAAAATCCTTCCAAAACATGTTTGCATTTGACAGTAGAAAGCAATCATGTTTTTTTCATATTTGCACGGAAAACGTTGAATCTATGGAAGTCTGTGAAAACATAACGAACAACTATGTAAAAAATTGGAAACACACAGAGATTAATCCAAAGGAGAAAATGCCACTTGCAAGCTTGGAAGAATTAGAATTAGAAGAAATAGTAGTATCATTTGATGGCGATATGATTTCGAATCTTGTTAGAGAAGGTAATGTAATAAACTAAAAACAATGATTGTCCGTTTCATATAAATTATGTATATATAGAGTACAAATTCTTTGTTGATTGTTCATTGTTGTCCATCCCCTTATGTGTCAAGTCAATTTAATTCATTTAAAAACCTTGACATCAATTTGAATGCACATGAGATGTTTTCAATGTGATTGCACCCTTAGACAACAAATAAAAGGTGAAATATTCTTTGATGCGATGCACTGAAAGAAAGATGAACTTATTGGAGGACTACGATGAAAAAGGATTTACATATGAGAGAGGATCCATCATTTTAAAAGATTATTTTTTTCAGTAAACCCACGTGACTGAAAATTATATTTGCTTTCAATATTATGAACTTGATGTGATATGTTGTCAATATATTCATTTAGTATGTGCATCTCGAATAAAATTAATACAAGTTTCATCGAAGAAAAAAACTAGAAAATGTAAAATGTCCAAATATGACCATGAACGAATAATTGAGGACGGCATTCCATTGCGATGTTTTTAACCAATTATCTTTCAAATTATATCCATCTTCTGCATTACACATGTACATTTTGGATATATTTTATTCTATCATTATTAGATTTTTATTGAATCTTCAACCAAACATTGTTTAATCTTCCTTTAACAAGGCAGGAAACAAGTGGTTGTCTCCGGGATGCATTTGATGTATTTGTTGTTAGATGTGTGTAGGTCTATAGGTATCTAAAATATTGTAAAAGGTTTTCATACTCTAGAGAGGAGCGCATGTCTCTTGCAGTTGGAGCTTATTGTTACGCCACAAAGTTTTTGCGACGTTACAAGACCAAACCTAGAGCAAAGAGATCTTGCCTATAACATCATATTTCAAAAAATAATTCTACAAGCTTTGCAAGGGGGGTGTTGAGGGATAAAAAACATTTTGGGGTTAGTTGGGGCATGATGCCCCCCTTCCACTCACTATTTCATCAAGGAATTATTATTTAATGTTTCCTTGTAGACTCATAAAATAAGGGTTCAAATATATACATTCTTTAATTTTTTTCTCCTATTCCATCAATCTCTAATTTGCGATGCACGCTTTTCTTGGAATGATTTTTCTAGCAAGTAAAAAATGAATACATCAAGGTGGTTGTAAAGTTTGATTTTGCACATACATTGATTGATGCTAAAAATAGTTGAAAGAACTCATGAAAAAATGTGACATTTAAAGTTGTCATCAATCTTACTCCTTGTTAAATATTGATATGTTATGCTCTTCTAGCTAAGTTAAACGATGATTTTATGATGGATTTTTTTTAATTTGTCAAAATATTTTATCCACATTTAACTTTTGTACATGAAGAAAATGTATGTTTATTTTAAATTTGTAAATTGTCGATTTTCAATTGTGTACATGTATTTAATTATCTTAGATTTACTTGAATATATCATATAATAGTCCTTCTCATATACTTTACATTGTGTCAATTAACATCGGTTGCAAAAATGTTTAACATAAAGACTTTTCATTGCTTACTCCTTGTTAAATGTTGGTACATGGTGTGCTCGTAGCTAAGTTAAATAGTGTTTTTACATAATGTCTAATTTTTTAATTTGTTAAAATTTGTTGTCGACATTTAACTTTTTTGTGAAGACAATGTATGTTTATTTTAAATTTGTATAGTGTTAATTGTCGATTGTGTATATATATCAAGTATTTAATTAGATTTACTTGAATCATTCAAGTGTACAATTAATAGTTGTTTATATGATCAAATGGAATTGAACAAATTATTTAAGGTCACATTACTGAAATCATGGAAAATGGAGATAACGATCATTTGATTTTTAATCACAAACAAGAACTCCAGGATTGTGAAGCTTATGCTAAATTATAGCAATGGTTATTTACAACAAACCGATGAAAATTCATCAAACTATTGTCTAAAATCATTGCTCTAATTTAGCATAAGATTCACAATCATGGAATCCTTGCTTATGATTAAAAAACAAAAAATTGTTTATTCCCATTTTCCATGCTTTCAGCAGCATCTATAGTTCACCAACTATGAAAGTGTTACCTGAACATTAAACATGCATCGTACATTAGTTAAAAATTGAAAGTTTGAATCATTTATATAAGATTCAAGTTTATTGCATACAATCTACGACACACTTCCAAACAAACTTGAATTGAATTTACAAACTTGATCTTTTCCATTCAAGCATAGTTATGATGAGATCATATTTTACGAAACATGTGTATGTAACATACATGTATTTTAAACATTAAAACATGTGTACTAAATACATGGATTAATTTGAGCATTACATGTACTCTAGAGATTTAAACCAATATCCTAAAACCATTTCAAGATTGAACATTAAACTTTCAATTTAAACACATTTACATTAGAACATATACGTTACAAATTATATAAATCATAAATATAAAATTAAATAGATTTTACATATAATCTAGTACTACAACATTTCCATATACAAATAATTTATATAATGAAAATATAGAAGTTCGACAAAAACTAACTAGACTATAAGAAATTGTTTATGTAACACTCAAGAACCATTTAGTACAAGCTATGGATCATTTAATGGGATTCAATCTTGACAAAATTCAACTATACTATTAAACTAGATATAAGATTGACTATCATTATGAAAGAAAATCGTAACTTGTACATGTATTTAATAATACATACATTCATGAACATCATGCAAAATCATATTCTAAGCATTTACCACACAAAAGTATGCTATGTAATTAAGCCAAAAAAAAGTTAGATCATCCAAAGCAAATACACAATATGTAAGTTCAATGTACATATATAATCCAAAAATAAAGTTCTTGAATGTCCGGCAAAACAACTACAATATATGTATCAACATGCAGATATATGCAATATAGTATAAATTTCAAATGGCCAAATCAAAATGGTAGTATGGGAAAACATAACAAAAAAATACCAATAAAAAAATTTCTCTAAATCAAAGTCCACCAATATCCTCTAATGTGGTCTTCCCTTTGTCTCGATAAGTTCCAACCTAAAACACGTATAAAATAAAATTATGAATCCCATAAATTATTTAAACAATTTTAAACTAAATTCAAAAGCTAAAATATTAAACTTATGAAAATAAAATTGAAAAGAATAACAATTATAAATATAATTACCTCACTCCCAATGTCCATGTCCATCAAAGGACCAATATCCTCTGTTGTGGTCTTCCGCTTGACTGGACAAGTACCAACCTATAACATGTATAAAAGAAACTATGAAGATCTCATATTAATTAAACAATTTTAAACTATTAAATTCAAAAACTTAAATAAACTTGTGTATTAAAAATTTAAAAATTAATAATTTATAAACAATTACCTCACCACCAATGTCCATATTTCCCCGTGTTTCCTGAAATTTAAATTTTGTTAATAAATAAAACATTGTGCAAGTAAAATAAACTAAAATTAAGCAATTCACTTAAAACCAAAACAAAAAATTTGAAAACATGCTTACAAGAAACGAAATATCATCAAAAAAGTTGGAACCTAAATGAACCTACATTGATAAAACCATTTTCAATTTCAAAATGTGTTCACACTAACAATAGGATACATAGATTACTTAAAATTCTAAAAAAAATACAATATATTTTAAACATAAATATAAATATGTTTAATATATATACCTCTCTAAAATGCTCTTCTACATTTTCACTAGTGGACAGTAGAAAATCATGTTCATTCAACAATTTAGAAAACTACAATCATAAACATTTGCATAATGTATTTATTATTATATATCAAAATATACTTAAAGTCATAGATATAGTGTAATGAAAAGTTCAATTCAAAATGAATAAAACAATTAGATATATTGTATGTACATAAACAACATACCTCTCATATACTTGATGTGTCATGGGATAGGACATCTGAAGCTATATTGCAACAGACTGTAGCATAAGCCCTAAGATATTCAATGTTCATTGCATCTACCTCATCTTTGGTTTTGTAAACAAACTTTTGACGAATATTGGCTCGATCCCTCTCTCGAACCAATCCCACATCAACTCCTACAAATGTCGACGTTAAACCTTCGGCAATAGAATCCCTTGCAGCTATCCCAAGTTGGGATTTGGGATCCATCTCTGATTTTAAATTCACAAGCCTAGCTAGGAGAGATATTTGGGATGGAGTTCAAAGAGTTGTGGGATCACTAAGAGCACCTTTTCGATCATATATTCACCCCTTTCCAACTTCATAAAAGCTAGAATGAATATCGGTATAGTCTAGCTTCATATTTTTTTTTTAAAACTCTGCATAAAAAAAATTTGGTGAAATAATTAGGAACCTCGTTATTCCATGGAAACATACCATAGGTTGCAATGAACCAATCATATAATAGATGTGGAATTTTAGGGTGCTTGAAATATTGCACTTTCAACATTTTTCGCTTTAGGCCTTCTTTGAATTTAAACATTGAATTGGCTTATTCTTTGGTCACTCTCTCCTTCACAATAGCCCACTTTTCCGGACCCATCACTTGTGCCCTTCTCCTCTGCATCAAGTCAATAAAATTGTATGTAGTTGGTCTAAGACCCTCATATACCTCAATGAATTTTTTCAATGACTGCAAAACAATCTCTAGACTTTGTTTTCTCTCTAGAGGGAGATCCAAACTAGAAAAATCATGTTGCAACTTGTCATAGTGAGATCTACAGCTTTCAAGGGTCATTTATTGAACACCACTTTCCCATGGATTCTCCTTGGGTATATCAGATGGATAAGTTGTTATGGGTGTACAACCCACATCTATTTCAGCATATGCCCTCCTTGCTCAACCTTCGTCCCTCTATGTAGAATTACGAGCCTCTTTTAAACCTTGTTATGCTTCAAAGACAAATACAGTTGTGTGTAAACATACAAACATTTTGAACACAAGAAAAATTACAATTGATACATGTATTAAAACATAAATGTTCATACCAACAGAAGGTCGAGATTGACATTCTCCCATAGAAGATACAGGGGGATCATTTTTGCCCCTTTGGCCTAACTGGTGATCAGATGAATGTGAACTATACAACAAGCTTGAATCTCGAGGTGAAGCCGACAACCTTCGATTATTAGTCGAGACACCAATTCCTGATGACCGTGATGACCTCCCCTTAGCAGATGTCGTTGTACCAGTAGACTTTATACACTTTTCCCTCAAAGACCCCTCTCTTTCCATTTGATAAAATGTCTAGATTTACACAACTATCAACTCATAACATATTCAAATTTTACATGTTTTGATATTTAAACATTCCAAACATTTGACATCCATACAAAATTTTACATTTTGATTTTACATTCCAAACATTTATATACATATAAAGAGTAATTTTAGTATTGAAACCAAATATGTTTGAGGATGTCTAGATAAAGGTTTGTGGAGTGATTATTGATAAGAAGTAAGAGACCAATAAATAAAAATAAATAAGGGGGAAAATGCAGTGAAATGATCTAAGATGGAAAATATTTTAGATAAAGAAGACTAATCCCATAAATCTACCTAAGGGCCTCTATTATAGTTTTCTAATGGATCCACAATCAAACTACCTAGCCCTAATAAAATATTGAACTAATGATCTTAGGTAAAATAATAATATTATATTAAGTCATGTAGCCTAAGGTTGTCCAAAGAGATTTGCAAGTATTTTAATTCACTAATAAGAACTTGGTTGTTGTAGTTGAGAATCCTATAGTGTTAAAGCTTGATTGGGTCCAATAATGAGTTGTGTAGAGGGATGGGTGAAAGGCTTAGGTGTACTAGTAGTTGTGTAAAAGGATAATTCATATACTTTTCATAATTGGAGAGGAAGTAGGTGTAAAATCAAGTGTCATAAGCGCCTAACACTATTTTTGGTAACGTATCCCTAAAACCGAATGAGAGGATTAAAGGGTGGAAACTTCATAAAAGACTATGTCAAAAAATGAACTAATGGAATTCAAGTAATTTGACACTGTTGATGTCCATCATTATCTTAGCAATAATACGGTGTATTCATCCTAGGTTGCAAGGTACGAGGAGTAGTATGGAGTTGAAGGTGCAAAGATTGAGATAAATTAGGTTTTGGTAGCTACCATTGTTAAGTATAAAAGTCATCAATTCATCCTTAATCTAATAGTTAGGAGAGAAACATATATCAATGTTTTCGAGGATGATAATGATTTAGTCATTAAGAAGTAGGAGAATTAAGCCATCAAATGAGGCATTACATAGAATTAAAGTTTGAATAATGATTAGGAACTTGGTTTTCCAAGGAGTAGGGTTAGGATTGTGACAACGGAAAGGACATCTAGGTTGAAGGTGAACTACATGCAAAGAGAAAGGAGAAATTCTTGGTCTAAGTCAGCATAATAAATAAATTTAAAAAGATCGTGCTTCCATTCTAAACACCTTTACTAAACCAATGATAAATTTGAGTGTAAGCACCTTAAATTCAAATTCTAAAGAAATGAAAAAATAAAAATAAAAAATAAATAAAAAATAAAAATAAAAAAATAAAAAATAAAAAAATAAAAAAAATATATATATATATATATATATTAGGAATAAATAATGATAAGGCAAGAAAGAAATAATAATAAATATAATAGGAATAAATAAGAGCACTAAAAATCGGTGGAACAACGTTTTACCATTAAACTATTCATTTGTCAGCATTGTTTCTCCAAAGATAAAGTATAAGAACAATCATCGCCATTCATCAACCTTGATTCTATTTCATTACAAGGACAAAATATGGACAATGTGCTCAACTTGAAATTGACTGCATAACTTCTTCAATACAAATTTTCAAAACTTCAAACTTGTCATTTCCTAAAAACATTTATGTAGTAATAGTCAACATGACAATTTGAACTTATAGTCTGATCGAGATGCATTAGTACTAGACAAATCCAATTCATACATCCTAAATAATCATCTCTAATCCTTATTCAAGACTGTTATGTCATATTAATTTTTTTGGTCAATATAGGAACTATAATAGAAGGCAAGCCAATGCAAACGAAATAAAATACGCAGTGGATTTCACTTAAAGTCATAAAAAATTATATTAGCAGTCGGAAGGGAAACTCCACTTTATCAAAGGATGCACAATGATGATCTTGAATCTCGGCACTCTAATCGTCCATTTAAACAATTTTTTAAAATGCATCCAAAAATATTTATCTTTGTCCACTCAATAAATGCAACTGACTTGAGATAGAATCCATGTACAATGGTTTTAAATGCAACTAGAGGAAACTTTCAGAACATTTGATTTCTTTAACTCTAAACACCATTGATCACCATAAAATAGGACACAATAGGAGGTATAGGATTTAGATCAAACACGGGATTTCAATTTTGGTGCTCACTCAACCATTGTCGTAATGAGAATTCAACATATATTTAAAAACATTCCCTTAAATAATTTCACATAAACCATCAATTTGTTTCAATCACAGTCAACCAGTATGGTAATTGAACTACGGTTTACAGTTTCAGGACTGAGTAAACAGAAAATCCACAATATGTATCTTAAATAGACTTCAATCCTTCGAAACTCATAATATTTATATCATAATAATGAATCGGTAATGAAATTTTCCAAAATAATACACCATCGTTATCATTATAAATAAGAAACCCAACTTCATAATGAATTTATGTGAGTCATGGACACTATCAATCAACCCATATAATTAAAATTCATCCAGCATAACAACTTTGGGATTTATATTATCTTAGGAGCACCAAAATCACCACAGGCCAAACAATCACATAGAATCGATAGCAGACTTACCTGGAGAAATGAAGGCTGAATCCAGCTCTCAAACCAAGCTCCAAGCTCCATGTCCAAATGACCTCCTGACTCCACAGCTACTACATGCATGTCTGGAAGGTGGCAGAAAACAAAATGGCGGGGTGGCATAGTGCCGGAAAAAAAATGACGAGGTGACACGATACCGAAATGGTGAGTTGGCACGGTGTAGAAAGCTCGCCAATGTGGCAGGGTGGCCTAGCCGACAGGGTCCTGGCAGACGGGGTCGCAGTAGCAGGGCAGCCCTACACTATTCGGCATAAAAATGAACGACAATGATCGCAGCTGACCATATATGTATAACCTTGTTCAATCGAACACTTTTTTGGTCGAATAACTATTCGACAATATTTTGGGGGAAATTTATTTGGCCAAACAATTGTTCAGCTGAACAAGTGTTCGGTCAAACAATTGTTTCGCCGAATAACTTTCCAAAAAAAAATCATCGGCAATGCATCGCACACATTTCTAGGTCGTCGTTAGTTTTAATGGTCAACCGTGAAAGGTTATTCGGCCGAACAATATATGACTTTATTCGGCCGAATAACCTAATTTATTTGTCCAAAAAAAATTTAAACATTCAGCCGAATAACATCTGCTATGCTTCTCCACCCCCCAATTCTCACGAAATAGACACCCATTTTCGCGATTTCACCCTCTAGGTGATTATTTTGGATTGAAAAAAACATATATATAGATAGGTAGGCGAGTATCAAATATGAAACATACAATTTACTACTGAAATTTGTAAATTTTGGTGAAAATTATGATAAAAAAAATATTTTATGTATATATAGGCGATATTAGAGACTAAAAATGACCAAATAGCGTATTTATTTTTTGAAAAAAACCCAAAAATAGCCAATTGGGGAAATTTTGCCCCTAAAAATTACCTTGTAATTCCAAATAGCGGTTTCCTAACTATAGATGCTCTTCCCAACATCAAAATCCTTAATTACCTCATACACATTATCAATTGGTTGGTAGAAGCATTCAAGTTCTGTATTGTGCAGAGAATACAAGTGATCGAAGGAAAGAATGGCAGAAAATAGCACCTTGAACTAAATCTTTGCAATGGCTAAACATCTGCAAGTATTGTGAAAGTCAATGGTAACATTGTATTTACTTTGGAGCATTATATTCTTGTTTTTTGCTCACCCTTAAGAATCAGGGCTTGAAGTTATTCAGATTTGTTGGTTTTATAAAGTCTACCTAGAAAGATTAGGTTATGTAGTGCTCCCTATGATCATAAACATTGTTGTAAATATATCCTTGTATGCGAGAAATGGGAGTGATTGCATTTTTAAATGATATCATCTCGTGAAGGCATTTTGCTTGATAGAGATGTGTTTCCACCATCTGCTTGAAATAAATCCTTTGTATGCAAAGACTATAGACCTACCTACAACCTGAAGAGATTGAGTCTATATACATCGTTGACTACATTGAAGTTGTTGCATCAAAGATTGACACACTGCATTTGCTGAATTGGAATGTTGAATAAGGTATTGGAGCATTAATTGTCTATGTTGATCATCATTGGAATTGGTGTGGACTATTTCACGTCCATTGTTGTGCTACATATTGGAGACTCTGAAGCTGTGATTTGGAGTGGTTGTACGTCATTCTTTGGACTATTTTTCATTATCACTCAGGTAAACCATTGATTTTTGGAGTCCATTCACATTCATATTTATAACTTGCAAACTGTGTTTTGTAAGTTCACTTTCAAATTGTTGAGTTGTTTGTAAACGGGTGCGTTCTCGACTAAGACCTACACCCTTCATCTTCTGATTCTTGTTTGTAAAAAGGGCAGAGTTGCAAGAATCCCTTCATTATTTGAGAGAGCTGCATGTTTTCGATGGCTAGAATAAATAGTTTGATACAAGTACTAAACACTCTACTTCTCTCCTATGTCGACAACACTCTCATGATCGACAAGAACACACTCACTCACATTCAATAGTGTAAAAGATTCACAAGATACACATGAGTTTTTACAACTTGAGTCGTAAATTATACTAGAAGAAACACATTCTAAACATGTTCATGTCCAGGATAATCCTCTTTATGATTCCATTCAGCATCATGTGCAGAATGATGCCACTTCAAAAGCACATAAGCAAATCAGTGGCCCCAGTATAGAACTATAACAAAATGAAGATGAAGTTATTCATACAGAGGTTCCACTTCCACTTCTCGAGCTGATCATTAGACCTTGGGAAGATATCGTCCACAACAAGCACAGAACTGGTCTTGGATACGACATGGAAGTGACATTTCACATTCCCAATTTATCCAATCCAATCTAGTTTCAGAGTGTTGGATTCCTCAACGAAATTTCATCTTCATCCACATCAATTCATAGTTTGACATGCCAACATTGTGATCAACTTGGCCACATGAAATATCAGTGTTTTGATCTTCATCCTTGCAAGCATTGTGGAAAGCATACCCATTCTTTAGACAAATGCTTCATTATGAAGAAATTTGCAAGATAGAAGATTCACTGTGGATGGGTTTCTTCTTCGCAATGGTCCTCAACAACCAAGAAGATATATATGTCATACCGGAGAGATCATTCATGATTATTGACACATCTTGCCGTTAAGACATTCTCTTCTCCTGGCATTGTTCCTAATAGGGGATAATGATAAACAGTTGGAAACAAGCAAACCTGTATAATATCTAGAGCCTTGATCCCACCTGTTACCGGGAAAATTAGCAGGGCAAATTCCCAATAAGCACAAATAAGAATAGTGACCCAATGTCACCTCGGTCACCGTTCTAACTTCTTCGGAAGTCGAAACCTCCAAGGAGAAGTATCCTTATGAGATCCTGTAGAACACTGAGACAACCAGAAACTATATTTTCTATGCAAGTTTTAGTTAGACCAGTGCTTAAATGGAGTCAACTGATCAATGCCAGTCAGTGCTTTAACCAAAAACCCTTAGTTCATTCAATGAAGGGTAGGAGAACGTGTATGCATGCACTATGATAATCAATATTGGATCAAAAGACTATATTGCTAAAACCATCAACCGATAACCAAATACGCATCAATGTCATTCGTTAATTATATGTAAGCCCATAACATGAGAGACTAAGTAATTAAAAGTAAAAGATCATAAACAAATATCAACCAAGTATAGTTTCCAGATCTGTACTTAACACATTTATAGCAGCATAAGTAGATAACTGAAAGATGCAAGGATTATCATTAAAGGTGTGAAAAAAAAACTATATTAATATAGCAATGAGGTATCATCTTTACTCATCAAGTAGGTACATAGATTTATGTCATTAGATAGGTAAAATAAGTGGTAAGCATATAATTATAGAGTTGTAGCCAATGTCAAATCAGTCCCAGTAGTCAATTATGGAGTAGGTAAAAGCTATCCCCGATAACCAGCATTGACTATGTTAATATCAAATCAGTACTAAGATGAATCATCCAAATAGAACCTCAATGTATACAATTTCTAGATATGAAAATAAATTCCTAAGTTATGAAAATCAACTTATTACTCTCCAGATCTGTGTGTACATAAGGTAATAGCTTGATCATTCACAACCATATATACCAAATATGCAATTAAGTGATAGTTGTCGATGTCGTGAACTTGATTGTAGTGTAAGAAAGTGCTTATATCAGATCAGTCAAAAATCAATATCATAAGCCAAAACTCTAGGGCAAAAATGTTAATGTCAAAGTATATGTCGAAGAGCCAATAACACCAATGTATTATTCAAGAAACAAATCTAAGTGTTGTTGCAATTTAGACTGTGACTTAGCTTTATCCTCTTCAACATTCAATATGGATCCTTTATTGACAATCAAATATTAATTGAATGCAAAGGTCACAGTTATCAGTTTCAGCATTTAATGAAGAATTTACAATGAAATAAGATCAATAACTAACTGTCATAAATAAAATGGTCACTGAATGTAGCAGCAAAACTAAATGATGTAAAAGAAACTAGTCACCAATATGTAATTTAGGATTATAACAAGGACTAAATTAGCTATGGCAATATCTTAAAATAAACTAAGAGAAACAATGTGTGCAAAAATGACTTTTCTAGACTTACTGTAGATGCAATTTTGCATTACATACACAGTGAAATACCTTTTTAAAAGAAGCACAAAAATAAAATATAACAAGGAAATTAACTCGAAAATTTATATACAATTGACTAGGTTTAAAAAAGGTTAGCTTGATTTCCTTGTTCTTGTGATTTGTGGTGTGGAGATGAAGAGAGGAATGAAATGCATATGGTCTGCAATTTTGAATTGCAGACCTGTGCACAAGTAAAAGGAAGGCTTTATTAGGGGCAGAAAAGGATGGGAAGGAAACCAAGAAGGGGAGCGAAGGAGGTAGGGAGAAGGGAAGGAAATAAAAGGAAGATGGAGAGGGAGCTGGAATGGAGGAAGAGAGATGATGGAGGGAGTGGAGATAGGGAAATATCGTAGGGTTGTGAGGTGGTCCAAAATTTTAGGGGCCAGAATTTAAGGGGCCGGAATTTTAGGGCCCGGAATTTAAGGGGCCGAAAATTTCGGGAGGCCCTAAAATGGCCAAAAAAAAATATTTTCGAAATTTTTTGAATTTTAATCAAAACAATGAGCTAACATAATATTTACAAATTTACATAAACTCGTAAAATTTAGGTTAAAATGGTAGATGAACAACTAGGGCATCAAAAGAAAACTACCTACCAAACCCTAGAGCATCAATGGGAGGAGATACTTTCCTTGAGATGGTACTTGGCAAGCTTGTCAACTAGGGCTAACCTCAATAATCTCTAAGATTCATTAAGGAATCCTAGTCTTAGTAAGACTTGAAGACCTAAAGCTCAAGCTTGGATGCTAGGGTGACCAATGACAAAAATGAAATGCAAATCAAGACAAAATGAAGCAATAAAGGATTCCATTCAACCCTAACAAGCATCACTTTCATACATTTGACATAGAGACATCAAACAAAAAACTATAGATACCTCGAAGTGCATGTGTTAAGAAACAACTCTAGCTTCACCTTAGCAATGGCATGAACAAAAGAAAAACTTCCAAGAAATGCTTCAAACTTGCAAAATATCCTTCATCAAGGAGAGCCTTCCTTCAAAGAGCCATAGTTAGGGCAAATAGCAGACATAATGATCTTATCCCAAAAGTTGATGTCTAAAAATGAAGTGAGGAGATCTTATTTATATGATCTCACACTCACTTTACACAAAATAATGTCAATTTAATATTTGAAAATGTCAACTTAAAAATATAACAAAAATAATATAAAATAATCTAAAGATGGCCTATTGTAGGCTAGCTGGGGTATTTTACCCACTAGGTGCTAAAATATGCTAAACAAGGCCAAATTTGACTAAACGAAAGGCCAGACTGTATAGGGGGGGGTCGTCATGCCCCAACTAACCTCAATAGTGATGAAAACCCTCAATGCCCCCCCCCTTTTAGCAACCAAATAGTCTGCCAGGAGGATGACGCCATCCTCTGAAGGAGGGCTCCTAGAGAGAGTGCTGCTGAACTGGAGGACCAGGAGGGTGCTAGATGTGCTTTGGAAGATAAGAACGAGCCTCAGCATTGGAACAACTGCCGCTGGAGTGTTGAAACAAGGTGGGGGGCATGTGACCCAATGACCCACCCCTAGAAGACCCGCACACCAACCTCATGGTTTCAAACCCTTTCATGAGGCAGTCAGCGATGCCATTAAGCCATAGTACTTCCAAAAGAGAAACCAGAGGGTCTGGTCATGCCCCTACCTCAGAATGAGCTGGCTAAACACCCCTCCTGGTCAGGAAAAAGACACCCTCTCCATGAGGTACCTCTACAGGCGCGCTGGTGTTGGTACAATCGTAACACTAGCTCCAATTGCGGGATGAGTACTCCTCCTGAGGGTGCTCGAGAATCCAAGAATCATCTGGGTACCTGTAGACCTTTGTCTTTAGATAGAATCCATGATGAAACCTGATAAATCAAGAAGAAAACATGTACCAAGGTCTCCATCATGATGAAAAATGAGGATTGACTGGCTACGGGAATCTGTGAGTTGAAATACTGCTTCCATGGCAAAGAATCTCTTTCACAAGCCCCATTTATCCAAGTTTCCATCAGACTAATGTATGGACCATCTAGTTGATGCGTTAAATAATAATTTTGTTTTAAAATTGCTTAGTTTTCCATTAGAGAAATCACTTCCGAAGGTGGGCCTTGCAAATCTTCACGTACCAGCTGTAACCTGTTTGGACAATCCCTTGAAAATACATGCACATTGTTCTTCTTTATAATTATCGTGTTAGTATCCCTAACGATCTTTGTCATTTCAAAATTGTCAACTACATGACTACAGCCTTCACATTTCAATCGGAAAGATAAACAATATAAATCACGACATTGTGAAAATAAGATCATACCAGCCCACATACCTGTATTGTCTTCATTGGAAAGTATTGTTGACCACTTACCGATATTGGACAAGAGGGGTTTAACATTTCTCGTAGAATGTAGTTGATTGAGGCTTACCATGAACTGAAAGACACTGGAGAAATTTTGCACAAGAGCATCATCAATAGGTACCACATCTTGCACCACTGCATCCTTTAGCAAAGAAAAGGGATTGATCCATTCTTCATCGGGGAGAGAGCAAGATTCTTCATTCATACACATGCTCGAGGGGCGATCTATTATAATGCTATAAGGTCGTGATGAATCGTACATCGGTGGACCAATGAACTTCCAATAATCATCGTTTTCCGCATTCATGTAACTTTCTTCAAAGAGAGCCAACATATCATAAGAAACTGTAACTTGAGGATTTGGAGCACTCACCATTTATGTACATTCTTCAGTTTCTTCAACTGAGGCCTCTTGCTCTTCATCTTCTTTAACTACTTTACTTTCCTGATCCTTAACAATAGTTTCTTCAAGTAGAACTTCTGAGAATTGATGCTCGTGGATTTCTTCTCTGAACAAGTTCCTTGCATGTTCAACACAAGGCATCCACCTGTCGCAGTGCTCAGAACCCCAGTAGCTACATAAGACTTCCATCAATTGTGCAAACGATGATATTTTCGCTTTTTCCAGATCCACAAACCAAGCGAGATCCTTTCCTTCTAGGTGATGAACGGATGATCTCATGTAAATGCTTTCTTCCTTTTCAACGTGATTTTCTTCAGCCATCGTCAGGAACCATTCAACATGGATCCAAAAGTAACCATGATCGCCATTAAATGTCCTCCAAAAAAGCTTGGGTAGCTCATCTGAATGTCCTGGAAACCCTGATAAATCAAGAGGAGCAAAAGCTATCTCCTTTTCTGCATATGTAGGATATTCAGGATCCTTAAATTCAAATGGAACATCTTTTTTGCAAGAAGAAGCCATGTCACCCGATCCCCTTGCCTTTGTAAAGTACTTCTGTTATTTTCTTCAGTCGGAGTCGCCAGGAGAGACCTGCGAAGTTAGCTTAACAAATCTCACCAAAGTACCAAAAAAACAAGGGCGTACCTAAGATGATCGGGACTGAGTTTTGAATCAACCAGTGGAGTCGCTTTAAAGAGTGGAGTCGCCAGGTAAGATCTACAAGGTTAGTCTTCAACAATATGTTCAAAATACCAATCAAAATCTTACCTCAATATTCTTACCAACTGTCATTTTTCCAAGGATGTCAATGACTCCGGATAAACCACTTCGATTTACGAAACGTCCTCGGCAACGACGCCAAAAATGTTACCGGGCAAATTAGCAGGGCTAATTCCCAGTAAGCACAAATAAGAATAGTGACCCAATGTCACCTCGGTCACCGTTCTAAATTCTTCGGAAGTCGAAACCTCCAAGGAGAAGTATCCTTATGAGATCCTGTAAAACATTGAGACCACCAGAAACTATATTTTCTATGCAAGTGATAGTTAGACCAGTGCCTAAATGGAGTCAATTGATCAATGCCAGTGAGTGCTTTAACTAAAAACCCTTAGTTCATTCAATGAAGGGTAAGAGAACGTGTATGCATGCACTATGATAATCAATATTGGATCAAAAGACTATATTCCTAAAACCATCAACCGATAACCAAATACACATCAATGTCATTCTTTAATTATATGTAAGCCTGTAACATGAGAGACTAAGTAATTAAAAGTAAAAGATCATAAACAAATATCAACCAAGTATAGTTTCCAGATCTGTACTTAACACATTTATAGCAGAATAAGTAGATAAATGAAAGGTGCAAGGATTATCATTAAAGGTGTGAAAAAAAAACTATATTAATATAGCAACGAGGTACTATCAGCTTTACTCATCAAGTAGGTATGCAGATTTATGTCATTAGCTAGGTAAAATAAGTGGTAAGCATATAATTATAGAGTTGTAGCCAATGTCAAATCAGTCCCCGTAGTCAATTATGGATTAGGTAAAAGTTATCCCCGATAACCAGCATTGACTATGTTAATATCAAATCAGTACTAAGATAAATCATCCAAATAGAACCTCAATGTATACAATTTCCAGATATGAAAATAAATTCCTGAGTTATGAAAATCAACTTATTACTCTCCGGATCTGTGTGTACATAAGGTAATAGCTTGATCATTCACAACCATATATACCAAATATGCAATTAAGTGATAGTTGTCGATGTCGTGAACTTGATTGCAGTGTAAGAAAGTGCTTATATCAGATCAGTCAAAAATCAATATCATAAGCCAAACGTAAAACTCTAGGGAAAAAATGTTAATGTCAAAGTATATGTCGAAGAGCCAATAACACCAATGTATTATTCAAGAAACAAATCTAAGTGTTGTTGCAATTTAGTCTCCGACTTAGCTTTATCCTCTTCAACATTCAATATGGATCCTTTATTGACAATCAAATATTAATTGAATGCAAAGGTCACAGTTATCAGTTTCAGCATTTAATGAAGAATTTACAATGAAATAAGATCAATAAGTAACTGTCATAAATAAAATGGTCACTGAATGTATCAGCAAAACTAAATGATGTAAAAGAAACTAGTCACCAATATGTAATTTAGGATTATAACAAGGACTAAATTAGCTATGGCAATATCTTAAAATAAACTAAGAGAAACAATGTGTGCGAAAATGACTTTTCCAGACTTACTTTAGATGCAATTCTGCATTACATACACAGTTAAATGCCTTTTTAAAAGAAGCACAAAAATAAAATATAACAAGGAAATTAACTCTAAAATTTATATACAATTGACTAGGTTAAAAAAGGGTTAACTTGATTTCCTTGTTCTTGTGGTTTGTGGTGTGGATATGAAGAGAGGAATGAAATGCATATGGTCTACAATTTTGAATTGCGGACCTGTGCACAAGTAAAAGGAAGGCCTGATTGGCGGCAGAAATGGATGGGAAGGTAGCCAAGAAGGGGAGCGAAGGAGGTGGGGAGAAGGGAAGGAAAAAAGGAAGAGGGATAGGGAGTTGGAATGAAGGAAGGGAGATGATGGAGGGAGTGGAGATAGGGCAAGATCGTAGGGTTGTGAGGTGGGCCAAAATTTTATGGGCCGAAAATTTCGGGAGGCCCTAAAATGGCCAAAAAAATATATTTTTGAACTTTTATGAATTTTAATCAAAAAAATGAGCTAACATAATATTTATAAATTTACATAAACTCATAAAATTTAGGTTAAAATGATAGATGAACAACTAGGGCATCAAAAGAAAACTACCTACCAAACCCTAGGGCATCAATGAGAGGATATACTCTCCTTGAGATGGTACTTGGCAAGCTTGTCAACTAGGGCTAACCTCAATAATCTCTAAGATTCATTAAGGAAGCCTAGTCTTAGCAAGACTTGAAGACCTAAATCTCAAGCTTGGATGCTAGGGTGACCAATGACAAAAATGAAATGCAAATCAAGACAAAATGAAGCAATAATGGATTCCATTCAAACCTAACAAGCATCACTTTCATACATTTGACATAGAGACATCAAACAAAAAAGTATAGATACCTCCAAGTGCATGTGTTAAGCAAACAACTCTAGCTTCACCTTAGCAATGGCATGAACAAAAGAAAAACTTCCAAGAAATGCTTCAAACTTGCAAAATATCCTTCATCAAGGAGAGCCTTCCTTCAAAGAGCCCTAATTAGGGCAAATAGCAGACATAATGATCTTATCCCAAAAGTTGATGTCTAAAAATAAAGTGAGGAGATCTTATTTATATGATCTCACACTCACTTTACACAAAATAATGTCACTTTAATATTTAAAAATGTCAACTTAAAAATATAACAAAAATAATATAAAATAATCTAAAGATGGCCTATTGTAGGCTACCTGGGTATTTCACCCACTAGGTGCTAAAATATGCTAAACAAGACCAAATTTGATGAAACGAAAGGCCAGACTGTACAGGGGGGGTCTTCATGCCCCAACTAACCTCAACAGTGATAAAAACCCTCAATGTCCCCCCCCCATTTAGCAATCAAACAGTCTGCCAGGAGGATGACGCCATCCTCTGAAGGAGGGCACTGCTGAACTGAAGGACCAGGAGGGTGTTGGATGTGCTTCAGAAGATAAGAACGAGTCTCAGCGTTGGAACAACTGCTGCTGGAGTGTTGAAACAAGGTGGGAGGCATGTGACCCAATGACCCACCCCTAGAAGACCCGAAGACCAACCTCAGGGTTTCAAACCCTTTCATGAGGCAGTCAGCGATGCCATTAATCCATAGTACTTCCAGAAGAGAAACCAGAGGGTCTAGCCATACCCCTACCTCAGAATCAGCTGGCTAAACACCCCTTCTGGTCAGGAAAAAGACACCCTCTCCCTGAGGTACCTCTACAGGCGCGCTGGTGCTAGTACCATTGTAACACCACCAAAATCAGAGTTGTAACCAGAGCCAAAGCTAAATCTATGACTATCCATTTAGTAGAATATTACACCAAATTCTACTAATATTTCATAATGTTCCAAGAACCCTTAAGCCTTCGAGCCAAGTTCTAGAGTTTGTGGTGACTCGACTTAAAACCACTCATTTAGTAGAATACAAGCAACTTCTACTAGCCTTTTTTAATGTTCTGGGAACCTCTGAGCCTTCGATCCAAGTTCTAGAGTTTGTGGTCATGCTTAAACCACCTTCATGGTTCATGATTTCATAGTTGTTGAGATCGAGAGTTTGTGTTCAGCTTAAAACCACCCACTTAGTCGAAGACGTCAGCTTCTACTAGCCCTTTTGGTTTTTGGTCAGCCAAAACCACCACTTCAAAGAGCACTTGTATTTAGCAAGAGATGTCAGCTTCTATTAACTTGCTTGGAAAGTTTGGATTTTCAAGTAGGAAATGTTCAGTAGTGGTAGTTGTCCACTTCGAGTTATTCAACTCTCTTTTCTTGGACTCACAACCCTTCGGATTAAGGGGGGAATTGTCGGGAACCTAATCCTTGGTGTGAGGAATATTATTGTATTATTGCCTTCTCATTCATGCGAGAAGAAGACTAAGAGTCACAATGAATGGGAAGAGCCATGAAGGAGTCTAAGAGACCACTTGGAAGACAAACAAGGGTCATCTCATTGTATAAGTACGTACATTTGATTAATGCGATGTGTGATTAATGCCTATTATTCTTGTCTTTGTGTGTAATTGCCTATTTTCCATTTTGGGCACCTAACACCTTCCAATTTTGAATTACAAATGTTTGGATAGGGCCTTCTCATTATGGTCTTCATTACAAATGTCAAAAGGCAGTTGGACTATGTTCACTAGGAATCAATTTTTTTGCACACCTTTTATGACATGCTAGGCAAATAATTGTGAATGGATCCTCTATTTCTTCATTCTTGAACTTCAAATTTACACAAATGAGTTGATCTTCCATATAGGAAAGGAGTTTCTCTTTTAAATCCCTAAACAAATTCCAACATAAGGGACTAGGTTCTATGTCCCAGGCTCAAAGAAGTTTAGAAGAACAAACATAGATAAATTGGTCCTTGATCATGTAAATGAGCTTATTCCAGGCTCCTTAGTATTCAATTTGGGTGTTTACTCTCAAGCAAGACGGTGATCCGAATTGGAAATTTTACAATTTAACCCTTTAAGAAGTATAAGACATATGATGGATATCATTAATTGGGAAAACGCATCATTTTGGAGGAACACATAAATAAACTATCGAGGCTTGATCCAATCATTTAACATAGCTCTATAGACTTAGAACTATGTGGAAAACCTCAAGTAATCCTAAGACAACTTTATTTCTTATAATCATTCTCGTATCATAAGGAATCTTCCTCGTGAACCATTGTGCAGTTAACCTGACATACCCACCACAAGTGGCATTTTTGTAATCAAGTTGTGTCTCTTAAACACTTTTTTTGGTTCTACCTTTGCTAGATCTATTCAACAATGGATGTACAATTTTTATGGCCAATCTTATGATCCTCTATTTCTTGGAAAGAAATCCTCTTAGGGGTTAATCTTCTCTAAAAAGTGGACACATGGCACTAGTTAAGAATTGAAACTTTGTATTTCATTTGGAGAGAAATAAGTGTTGTTGATCAATGCCTGCTTCTAAGGCTTTTCCCTTGGCTGACAGAGTTGCAAGTGTTAATTTATCTTTATAGATTTTAGTGGAGGTCCATATATTTGAGATGGATGTGGCCCATCTACACTAGCTCATGGACTACAAAGGGAGGTTTAAACTATGAGATGAGTGCCTTGGGATGCCTCTCCTACTCTAACTTCTAGTTCTCATCAATCAAAATGAAGTGGTAGTCGACCATCCAAAGACATGTTTTTGATGCATTTTTAACTTCTTTTATAATCTTTGCACTTGGATCTTTCCCTAACTTTTTGTAGTTGTCACTTGTCATGAGGTGCTCATGCATTTCGTCCTGATATTCATGTGTATCCATGACAACAGTTGCATTTCCCTTGTCAACATTCATTATCAGTATTTCATTGTTTGATTTTAGGTCTCTTAAAGCCAATGCTTCCTTCTTACTGATGTTCGATTTTGGTTGTTTGGTCTTTCCTAATAGCGATTTGCAACCTAGCCTAACTTCTTTGGCCTCATTTTCTGGCAGTGTTCTAATGGAATATTCTATCACACATATCATACATGAATTTATAAATTTCATGTATTATATAGAACATTTGTCACAAATATTAATGGAAAATGAATCAATAAAATTCAATTCATCTCTTTCAATTTTTAGCTTTTTTCCAGTGTTGCATGGGTACCAGTACCGGGGGGTCGGGTACACGAACCAGTACTGGGTACATGTATCAGGTACTTGGATGGTACGTACCCATCCGTACCTAAATCCAATCTCACATACCAAATACTTCATTTATGAAAATAGGGTACTTGCATGGATTCTGGTACATTATACCGCGCATTTGGGTACACGTGTGGTACGGCCGTTGGGAAATTTACCTTGGTTCACGAGTCAGGGGGGTCAATTCTCAATGTTTGAAGTTTAAATTTTTAAAAATTAAAAATTAAAACACTAAATCACATGTTATGTGGGCCCTTGTTCCTTACATAAACCCACGTGGCAGTCCATTTCTCATTGCTAGTGCTCCATGCTAATTGTTCCAGCAATGCCTATCTAGAGAGCTTGTTGACAGAGGACCTTAGTGATGCTGATGACATTGATCCTCAGGATGTTGATGACATGGCTTGAGGAATCCAAATCAGCTATCTTGTTCATTTTGCAATGTTTATTGTTTTGAACTTTCTTTTTCATGTCTGGAAATGTCATTAGGAAAATTTTGAATGTAGTATGACAATGAAGTTTGAACTCAAGGTGTCATGGACATATAATATTTTATGTTATTAATTATATTAATATAACTTCAGTCTTCCAATATTCCGCTTGATATCTACTATGAGTCTATGTCACATGATTTATCAAATTTATTATTTTGTGTTTCAAATTTTCAATGTGAATGTTCATATGAATCATTGAATTTAGACATATCAAATATACATGTATGATGTGACTGTGACATTTATTTTTATAAATTTTAATATATATATATATATAGTACCACCAAAGTACCCAAGTACCCTATTTCAAAAAGTGGCGTCCCCGTCCCCATACCCACGTTTCCTGACAACTTAGTTTTTTTCTAAATCTGTATTTTGTGTTGAAATATTGTAACTTCTAAGAATATTATATTTGTACTTTATTATTCCGGATATGTTTCATTCCTCCGTAGAGATCTTATTGTATATCCGGAAATGTTTATTCCTCCGTCGGAATGTGGTAACTTGGGTTATTAGACTTCCCTAGTGGGGTCGGCCCAAAGTCAGTTGTATGGGGTGTTTAAGTCCCCTAATGGGGTCGGCCCAGTCAGCATTATGTTGAGTAGTTAAGTTGGGGCCGACCTAGCTAAGGTTAAAAGACAAGTGAAGTAGTGTATAAATAGAGGTGTGTTCCTCATTTAACACACACACTCACTTGTGAAACTTGCATAGGAGAAGGAGAGATCTGCAAAGGAGGAGAAGGAGCTCATGTTTGGGGATTACATCTTTGTATTTGTTGGTCATATATATTGAGGAAGCTTTGCTGGCTTTTCTAACCCATGAGGGTTTCCCAGGATAAATTGTGTCTCTTGTGTTGAAGCTATGCTTGTTGTTCTTTCAGTGATCCTGTATATGCTATTGTTGTGAAATTGAATGTAATACTGATGTTATCTATCTTAGCATATTGAATTTTAACATTTTGTTATTTGTGCATACATATTCAAAGTCCAAAAATAAATATTACTTGCATCCTTTATTTCTAATGGCAAGCCTTACTAAAACAAAATTATTATAATCAATGAATAAACTAAACACAACCAAACAAAACAACAGGTGTATCTTGTTAGTTTTTCATCATTTAATTCAATAGATCTAGGATCTTAACTGAAAGAACAACATGTACAGCATATCAAGCATAAGAGACAAGAAAAAAGAGACACAAAACATTTCACCGAGGAAAACCAATAAGGTGAAAAACCCCTCAACTTCCTCAAAGATAGAATAAGCATCAATACAAGTATTACCATGATCAAACCCAAGAGATAGATATCTTCAACAGCATACTCCTCCTCCACTTGTGCGCACTCCTCCTCTCTCTCACTAATGCGAAGTGAGTGAATGAGAGAGACACATTCTATATTTATACACTAAATTTCACTTGACATTTACTCAACTAGGTCGGCCTCAACTTAACCACTTAACATAATGCTGACTGGGCCGACCCCTACTAGGGTGGTCTAATAACCCTTTGACCCACATGACTCATACAGGGCCGACCCCGTCAAGGTGGTCTAATAACCCATCAAGTATAATTTACGACACTTACAATATAACTTGCGACACATACAAGTACAAGTGACGACACTTCCAATCGGAGGAATAATACATCTCTGTTGGGGATACAATAAAGTACAAATACAATATACAAGTGAATATCTTCCGAAGTTACAAATACATCAACACTCCCTCTTAACTAGGAAGGTATTCTCTTGACACAAGTCATCAATAGATATAGGCACAAGTCTTCAATTCTGGAGCTGGATCATCACTGGATCACAGAGCATCATCATCATCACTACTATTGTACTCGACATCTCGATCACTAGGCTATCTCTGAATTCTTCTCGTCATAGGAAGTTCTATAGAGACAACACTTTTTCATGCTGATTGTAGGCCTAGCCTCCTATAGGTCTTCAACATCTTTGGCCATCCTGTGGGTCTTCATCATCTTTGGTCATACTGTGGAATCCTCAACACTGATTACATGCGTCAACAAAATCTTGAAAGAGCATCCTAGCACAGACTATAGGATCTCCAAGGATATTTTACATGTGACCGTCACAAAACCTCGAAAGAGCATCCTAGCACAAACTATAGGATCTCCCAGGATCTTTTCTATGTGACCACCACCACAAAACCTTGAAAGATCATCCTAGCACAGACTATAGGATCTCCCACGATCTTTTACATGTGGTTAGGAAAAACCTTAAAAGAGTGTCTTGCAACCTACAATAACTCTAAAGAGCATCCTAGCACAGACTATAGGATCTCCAGGGATGATTATATGCCTCTAGTAGCAAAACCTCGAAAGAGCATCCTAGCACAGACTATAGGATCTTCCAAGATCTTTTCTATGCTACCTGTAGAAAAACCTCGAAAGAGCATCCTAGAACAGACTATAGGATCTCCCATGATGTTTTCTATGCTACCTGCACAACTTGTCCACGACCAATCTGTAGCAAAACCTCAAAAAGTATCTGAGCACAGACTATCGGATCTCTCGGGATCTTTTCTATGCTGCCTATACAATCTGCCCATGGCCAATCTGTAGCAAAACCTCGAAGAGCATACGAGCACATACTATCGGATCTCTCAGGATCTTTTCTATGCTACCTGTACAATCTTCCCACGGCCAATATGTAGCAAAACCTCAAAGAGTATCCGAGCATAGACTATCGGATCTCTCGGGATCTTTTACATGCCATCTGCACAATCTGTTTGTGGCCGCAAAGTATCATCCTGATACTCATGATCATACCGATCATCATACAGTGCACCATCCTGATGCACATCATCTAGAGCATCGACCTGATGCTCATCACACATGATCGTCCTGATCATCATACAGTACATCATCCTGATGTACATCATCTAGAGCATCGACCTGATGCTCATCACACATGATCAAACTGATCATACAATGCATCCACCTGATACATATCATCACATATGATCCAACTGATCATACAAAGCATCCAACTGATGCATATCATACATGATCCAACTGATCATACAAAGCATCCAACTGATGCATATCATCATACATGATCCAACTGATGCATATCATCATATATGATCCACCTGATCATACAAAGCATCCAACTGATGCATATCATCATATATGATCCACCTGATCATCGTCATACAGAACATTATCCGTAGCATCATCCTGGTGTTCATCACACAGCGCTTACATCCACAGCCATGGGAAGGAACCTCCTACCACCATGCTTGGAATGGCTCCTGCAGATGTGTCCCATCACTTCTTCCTCGAAGTATCTTCTATCTGAAGAACACCAAGCCTTGCTCTGAAGTACTCAAACTTCACTCTGGCTAGTGGTTTCGTCAACACATCTGCAACATGCTCATCTGTCGCAACATACAGGAGCTTCACTGCTCCTCTCTGCACCATATCCCTGATATAGTGATATTTGATCTCGATGTGCTTCGACCTGTCATGTAACAACAGGTTCTCTGACAACTTCACACAACTCTGGTTGTCACAATAGATACAGGTAGCATCCAACGGGAGATCAAATAACTCAGACAATAGCTTCCTAAGCCATACTGCCTCACAATTGGCCGAACAAGCTGCGACATACTCTACTTCGGCTGTACTCAGTGCTACGCAGGACTGCTTCCTGCTAAAATAAGAGATCACACCTGATCCCATACTGAAGCAGCACCCCGAAGTGCTCTTCATATCTGCAACATTTCCTGCTCAATCTGAATCAACATAACCCTCTAGGTTAAACTTTTGATTCGCATCATACTTGAGCCCATAATTAATTGTACCCTTCAGGTACCTCAGAATATGCTTTACAGCAACCAGGTGAACACCTCTAGGATCTGTTAGGAACTGGCTCAATGTATTCACCGCAAAGAAAATATCTGGTCTCGTGTCCATCAGGTACTTCAAGGACCTAATCATCTGACGATACACCATGACATCAACCGGATCAAATGAAGCATCACACGGAAGCTTCAGGTTCAATGCCATAGATGTGGCCATGGCCTTGCATTCCATCATCCTGAACCACTTCAGAATCTCTACTGCATACTTCCCTTGTCCAAGGAAGATTCCATCTGCACTCTGCCACACCTCCATGCCTAGAAAGTAATGCATCATCCCCAAGTCCTTCATCTCGAACTCGGCAGCAAGCTTCCTCTTCGTATCGGCAATCAACCCATCCTCACCTGTAACAAACAGGTCATCCACATACAATAGTAGGATCATTGGATTGCCTTCCTCAACCTTGTAGTAAAGGTTGGAATCCGCTTTACTCTTGGTAAAGCGAAAACTGGATAGAAAGTTGTCTATCCTCCCATACCAAGTTCTAGGAGCTTGCTTCAAGCCATACAAGGCTTTCTTCAATCTGCACACATATGACTCCCTGTCATGTGTCTCAAAACCGAGTGGCTGCTCCACATACACTTCCTCTTCGACTACACCATATCCATCTGGTGTATCTTTCATTTCATCACTACAGCCAAAGCAAGTATTGTTCTGATGGAAGTGTATCTGGCTATAGGAGCAAAAGTCTCTTCATAGTCTATTCCCCCTTTCTGGGAGAAGCCACGAGCTACAAACCTCACCTTGTATTTCTCTATGCTACCATCTGCAGCATGCTTGATCTTATAGATCCACTTGGAAGTCACAACAGACTTCCCATCTGGTCTTGGGACCACATCCCAAACATCATTCTTCAGGATCAACTGGAACTCTTCAATCATGGCATCCTTTCATTACTTCATCCTGGATCCTGAGAACTTCAGATTCTTCAATATCTTCAATAGATAGTTTTCTTGAACTTCGTTGCTGGAACAAATGTTGTTGTCCTTGTAGGTGATTGTACACGATCTTTCCTACAAGTCAGATTCAATTGCATGATTAAAAACTTCTCATAGTTTTTCAAAAACACATTCTTATGCATAAAGACATATGTCATACAGTCATACAATTATCTTTAGCCAATGCTTCAATACAACATTTATCCATATCCCGTAACTTTCTAGATGCCTTCCATCTCTACCAGAACATTGTTAAGAGTTTGCACTACTCCTAACATGTCAGCAAAGAGGTTTCATTCTAGATAAGAAGCAATGGAGTGTTGTACAGTGCCATAGGCCACTTACCCATTACAAGCATATTAGTAGTATACTGTTCATTAATGCAATTATTCTAATATGCATAATACACAACCTAAATTTAGGAACATAAGTATGTACATGAATGAACAACATCATTTAAGTAATCATATATATAATAAATGACAATTCAAATACTTATCTTTTTTTAGTTGTAGGGTGGACTCCCTCTCAATCTTTGCTTCCTTGCAGGAACTACTGGAGTGTGCTCCCTCTTGATCTTTGATTCCTGGATTATCTGTCTTTGAACTTATATCCATCCTGGACCACTATGCATGCTTAAGTGTGCACTAGTGTCATCATGGTGTCATCTTCAAGATCTCATACATAATCATACATTCATTAGTATAATCTCAATACTATCAAAACATTATGATTCTAAATAATCTTATGTATGGTCATGATCATTTCATACATAGGTAATAAGCGTTAGTATTCAAAGTTTCAGGGAAGACTTCTTTTACTCATGCATATTCTTATTTGACCATAGGACTCTTCTGGTTAGTCATATCATCAATCAAAGTAAGAAACATAAATGCATAAACCGTTGATATAGGAAAAACATACATGGTTATCATGTTTGCTAGTTATGTCTAACATACCCAAACAATGTCTTATTGTTCTCTTTGTTGAGATATTGTAACTTCTAAGAATATTATATTTGTACTTTATTATTCCGGAGATGTTTCATTCCTCCGTGAAGATCTTATTTTATATCCGGAGATGTTTATTCCTCCGTCAAAATGTGGTAACTTGGGTTATTAGACTTCCCTAGTGGGGGTCGGCCCTGTATGTGTTATGTGGGTCAAAGGGTTGTTAAACCACCCTAGTGGGGTTGGCCCAATCAGTTGTAGTGGGGTGTTTAACCCAGTGGTAAAGTTGGGTCCGACCTAGTTAATATAAAGTACAAGTAGGAGATGTGTATAAATAGAGGAGGTGTGTTCCTCATTATACACACACTTCCCTCACTCAGAATGTAGCGTACTTGTGGAGGAGAGGTCTTCTCTGGTGGAGGAGGAGATCATGTCTTTGGTTTGCATCTTTGTATATTGTTGGTCATCTATATTAAGGAAGCTTTGCTGGGTTTTCTACCCCATGAGGATTTCCCAGGATAAATCTGTGTCTCTTGTGTTTATGATGTGCTTGTTGTTTCTTTAGTGATCCTGTATATGTTATTATTGTGAAATGGAATGTAATGCTTCTATTTTCTGTCTTAGCATATTAAATCTTAACATGGTATCAGAGCTAACCTGAAGGAAGGCAAGGTATGGCACTTACGACACTTGCTTTACTTACAACAATTTGAAGGTTAGGGTTTTATATAGCAAAACCCAGTCATCGTGGAACTTTCACTATAAATCCATTTTGGCGAAGGTTCATAATCTGAAACCTTTACAGGTCGTATATAACATCTCCAGGTACCTTGTGTCCAAAGGGCACCCTCAGATTCGTTGTACTTTGTGATTTATGATCAGTACAATTTAGGGTTTCTGCCTCTTCCAGATCTCAGTCAAAATCAGGTGATCTAGGGGAAAAAGGTCATAACTTGGGCTAGGAAGCTCCAAATGAAATTTTGTAAAATGTGACAGGTAGTACACAGACTGTACTATCTCAGAAAACGTTTTCAGAAGCCAAAGTTGAACCAGTGACACTGGGCACTCCGTACAAGTTCGCTCTCCTGTTTTGTCCCATAAACAGGTCACGTTGCAACACTTGGCATAACTCTCTCTTAGAGAATCCAATTGAGGCCAGACCTATCGGAATGGAAATATGACAGGTCAGGATACCACAGAAAACGTTTTCAGACCCTGTGGATCGAAAAGTTCATACTTACAACAGAAACAATCAGGTACATATTTCTGTCAAAACAGAATTATTTTTGGAGCACCTTCATTCATGGCTTCCGGAATTTAGGGTTTCGGAGAAAGTTGGAATTCTTGGAATCGGAGACCACGGCTGAAGTCTACTCAGGAAAATCAAAATTTAGAGACCAAGATCGAATTTTTTGGTTGGGAAGAAGACCAAGCTTGATCAAACCCCAGTTCAGGATTTTGATCGGAAAGGTGGAAAATTAGGGCTTCAACAAAAGTTGGAATTTTTGAAGTCTGTAGCCACGGCTAGAAGCTCCTCAGAAACATAAGAGTTTAGAGCCTTGGATCAAACCTTTTGAGTGGGAAGAAGGGTGGGCTTCATCAAACCCTAGTTCGGGATCCTAGAAGATCCAGAAGTTTCAAAGGCAATCTTAAGGGGTCAAATTTTGGAGATTTCAAAATTAAAGTATGCAAGTTTTGATCAGCTCAGCAAGACACATCTATCCATCTATTCAGAAGAGTGAGTCAAAGATTGAATTTTTAGGGTTTCTCTAACAAATCCTACTCAAGCTCCAGATCCAGTTTCAGGGGGAGTTGAGGCTAAGGCCTTACATAAGAAGACTACAAGAAGTCTCGACAGGTATGTCTTGAAATCTGATTCTTGATTAAGTTATTACAATCTCGATTAATGTTAGAATTGTCTTATCACCCTAATAAAAGTATGAATGCATGTGAATGATAGAAGACATTCATTGATTAGGTTTATATGATTGTGCTAATGCACTGTGGTGTTGTATGAGGTTGATGCTAACAAGATGCAGGTACATCACGAAAGACAAATCAAGTTCCATGACCATGATGACATGAAGACAAAGACTCATCCATAATATTTGATCACATAGAAGTTCTACTTACGAGGTATGTATGACTTTGTTCTATTATGCTTAACCTATGAGATATGCAGGTTCCAGCATAGGATCTCTAAATCATTGAAGAGAACAAAGAATATATTGATTAGGTATGTTAGACATAACTAAGCAGGTATACTAATCCAGGTATGTTTTCCTATGTCATGTTAGAATCTTACCTTGTGTTAGGATCCCTTATATAAGTATACTTTGTATGATTGGTTATGCTTATTCATAAAGTTAGTAATCAAGGGTTTATGCATATTATGTCTCTTATCTTGATTGATGATTTAACTAACCAGAAGAGTCCTATGATCAAACAAGAATATGCATGAAGACTTCCCTGAAACCTTGAATACTAATGTTTATTATCTATGATCATGGCTATACATATTCAAGATTATAATATACTAATGAATGTATGTTTGTGTATGAGATCATGAGGATGACACTAGTGCACACTTGAGCATGCACAGTGGTACAGAATGAATAGAAGTTCAAAAGACATATAGAAGATCAAGCGGGAGGCAACCACACAAACATAAAAGATAAGTATTTGAGTTGCCATTTGAAATAGTAAATAATATTGCTTGTAATAGGTTGTATGCATATTTGTATTCCTAGAATATATCATGCTGAGTGTAAACATTCATAGAGCATTGAACAGTATACTACTAATATGCATATGATCGGCAAGTTGGACAAACATTCCATTGTTGCTTGTCTAGAATGAAACCTCTTTGTTGACATGCTGAGCGATGTGCACACTCTCAATATTATGTTCTGGTAGAGATGGAAGGCATCTAGATAGCCACTGTATGCATACAAGATATGGGAAAGTGTTGTGCCAAAGTATTGGTCAAAATAGTTGCATAACTATGCAAATGATATATGTATGCATAATAGGTTATCATATCAATATGATTTGATGATTATGAAGTATTACTAATCATATACTTAATTTTGATTTGTAGGAAAGATCGTGACGAATGATGAACACTGAACAAGCAATGGATGTTCAACAAAAGGATTTACAAATCAAACACACTATAGAAGGCTCGTGGCTAGAAAATTCTCTTAGAAAGAGGAAGAGAATCATGACGAGATGTTTGCTCCAAGTGACTAGATAAGACCATTCTCTTAATGATGTAATTAAAGAATAAGTGTGAATCAGGTTCTGTATGGGTACCCAGGATCGATAGTAAATTGATGAGCTTAATGATCACCATGGGTGATGTGGATCTCAACCTTTGCTACAAGGTTGAATATGGTTTATATACACAGATGACATGGATGCAAGAAGGAACTCACCACAGAGTTCGAATGATATTGAGGATCATATCAGTAGACCCATCTGACGAGAGATGGCACAGATAGATGGCTACATAAATGAAAATGAAAGATCTCAAATTGATGCATTACTTCCTAGGTCTGGAAGTATGGAAAGACTCAGAAGGAATCTTTCTCAACCAGGGAAAGTATGCCGAGAAATATTAAAAGGACTTGATGTGTTGGAATGGCCACTCTCTATTAGCGGATGACTAATCAGAGTTAGTAACTCTGTACAGACAAATTATTGGGTCATTGATGTATCTAACGAATACTAGGTCAGATATATACTTTGTTGTGAACACCTTGAGTCAGTATCTAGTGGAAACTAGATATGTTCACCTAATAGTTGCAAAGTATGTGATAAGGTACCTAAAGGATACGATAGACTTTGATCTATGTTATCTTGGAGATCATGACTTCAGATGGCTACACAGATGTTGATTGGGTAGAAAGTGTATCAGACAGGAAGATCACATCGAGAGGATTTTATTGTCTGGGATTAGCCATGATATCGTGGTTTAGCAGGAAGCAGTCTAGTGTGGCTCTCAGCACAAGCGGAATATATGGCTGCTTGCTCTGCTAGTTGTGAAGCAGTATGGCTACAGGATTGTTTGACTTAGAGATAGACCCAACTGTGATCCTATGTGACAAACAGAGTTGTATCAAGATGGCAGAGAATCCAGTGTTCCATGATAATTCAAAGCACATAGAGATCTGACATTTCTTTATACAAGATATGGTGCAGAAAGGAACTATAAAGTTCGAATTTGTAACAAGTTACCTATGTACTAACCAAACCTCTACCGATCCGATGTACTAACCAAACCTCTACCTCAAGTAAAGTTTTCCGAGACAAACTTAATATAGTTCAGAAGGACCCTCCTCGAAAGGGGGAGTGATGTGATCACTCATGATGAGTTTTCCTGCATCGACAGTGAGGTCGATGATGAGGATACCTATATTAGTGATGCCAATAGAGAGGTTGGTGGAAGGTCCTTAGACAGGGTCTAAGTTGACAAGGGGATTGCATCATCCTTGAACATATGTTCTAAAAGGATCTGTAGACAAGATGTCTCCGAAAATAAAGTCCTGAATGAACAGGTAAGGGGATTGGATCGTCCTCGGACTTTGGTCCTTTGAATTGAGCCGTAGACAAGATGTCTACGAAAATAAAGTCCTGAATGAACAGGTAAGGGGATTGGATCGTCCTCGGACTTTGGTCCTTTGAATTGAGTCGTAGACAAGATGTCCCGGAAATAAAGTCCTGAATGAACAGGTAAGGGGATTGGATCGTCCTCGGACTTTGGTCCTTTGAGTTGAGCCCTAGACAAGATGTCTCCGAAAAAAAAGTCCTGAATGAACAGGTAAGGGGATTGGATCGTCCTCGGACTTTGGTCCTTTTAATTGAGCCGTAGACAAGATGTCTCCAAAAATAAAGTCCTGAATGAATAGGTAAGGGGATTGGATCGTCCTCGGACTTTGGTCCTTTGAATTGAGTTGTAGACAAGATGTCTCCGAAAATAAAGTCCTGAATGAACAGGTAGGGGATTGGATCGTCCTCGGACTTCAGTCCCTTGAATTGAGTCGTAGACATGAGGTCTCCGAGAATTGAATGATAGGACTGTATCGTCCCTGGACCTCGGTTCAAAAGGTACATGGTAGGACTGGATCATCCTTGGACCTCGGTTCAAAAGGTACATGATAGGACTGGATCGTCCCTGGACCTCGGTTCAAAAGGTACATGGTAGGACTGGATCGTCCTTGGACCTCGGTTCAAAAAGTACATGACAGGATTGCATCATCCATGGACCTATGTCCTAAAGAGAGCAGGATTGATCATCCTGTAATATGATCGTGTGTGTTGCAGGGTATGTTGCTATTGTGGATACTTGTATTGATGATGTGTATACTTGTATTGATGTGTATACTTGTATTGATCATGTGGATACTTGTATTAGTGAGGATACTTGTATTGATAATGTGTATACTTGTATTGGTGTGTATACTTGTATTGATGAGGATACTTGTATTGATGATGTGTATACTTGTATTGGTGTGGATACTAATACTGATGATCCAGATACTGTAGATGTGATGACGATGTTGATGATCGTGTGATGATGATGCTGATGATCGTGTGATGACGATGCTGACGATCGTGAGGATTCAGATGTTGATGTTGTTGTAACTGTTTGAGTGTTGCATAAGATAAAGACTCAGTACTGAAGATGTTGATGTTCCAGTATTGAAGATGTTCTAGTAACTGGTTGAGTTACTGATGATGTTGAGAAAGCTTCCAATGATTTATAGATGTATCATGTTGATGACTCCTTGCTCCTGTAGATGTTGTTATAATATCCTTCTCGTTAAGGGGGAGTGTTGAGATATTGTAACTTCTAAGAATATTATATTTGTACTTTATTATTCCAGAGATGTTTCATTCCTCCGTGAAGATCTTATTGTATATCCGGAGATGTTTATTCCTCCGTCGGAATGTGGTAACTTGGGTTATTAGACTTCCCTAGTGAGGGTCGGCCCTGTATGTGTTATGTGGGTCAAAGGGTTGTTAGACCACCCTAGTGGGGTCGGCCCAGTCAGTTGTAGTGGGGTGTTTAACCCAGTGGTAAAGTTGGGGCCGACCTAGTTAATATAAAGTACAAGTCGGAGACGTGTATAAATAGAGGAGGTGTGTTCCTCATTATACACACACTTCCCTCACTCAAAATGTAGCGCACTTGTGGAGGAGAGGTCTGCTATGGTGGAGGAGGAGATCATGTCTTTGGTTTGCATCTTTGCATATTGCTGGTCATCTATATTGAGGAAGCTTTGCTGGGTTTTCTACCCCATGAGGGTTTCCCAGGATAAATCTGTGTCTCTTGTGTTTATGTTGTGCTTGATGTTTCTTCAGTGATCCTGTATATGCTATTATTGTGAAATGGAATGTAATGCTGTTATTTTTTGTCTTAGCATATTAAATCTTAACACACTTCAATGACTTGTGCTTAGTAACCTACATAACTCATAAGCTAACCATTGTAGAACCAAATTATACATACCTCGTAAGTGGAGCTTCTATGTGATCCATGAGTCTTTGTCTTCATGTCCGCATGGTCATATGTTCTTGATCTAGAACTTGATTTGTACTTTCTTGATGTACCTTTCAAGTTAGCGGACAACATCAATCTCATACAACACCACAGTGCATTAGTACAATCATAAGTGTCATAACCCTAATCAGTGAATGTCTTCTATCATGCATTCATACTTTTACTAGGGTGATAAGACAAGTCTAACATTAATCAAGATTGTACTAATTTAAATAATATGAAGACAAACATATCATAAACTTAATCATGAACATATTTCAAAACATACATGTATCTCTTCAAGTCATACTTGTCGGGATTGCTTGTAGCCTTCTCATGTAAAGCCTCAGCCTCATCTCCCTCTGAAATTGGAACTTCTTCACTTATGCAGGTGTCCAATTCATTCTCTTCTAGGATTAACCCAATCCACTTTGATTTGTTGAAACTGGATTTGGAGCTAGATTAGGGTTTGCCAGAGAAACCCTAAAAATTCAAACTTTGAATTTCAAACTTCTGATTGGATGAAAAGATGTGGCTTGCTGAGCTGATCAAGTTGGTATACTTCAATTTTGAAAACTGCAAAATTTGACCCCTCAAAATTGCCTTTGAAACTTTCAGATCTTCTAGACAGGATCCCAAACTAGGGTTTGATAAAGCCCGATCTTCTACCCATCCAAAAAGTTTGATATTTTATTCTAAACTTCGATTTTTCTGAGGAGCTTCCAGCCGTGGTCACAAATTTCAAAAATTCCAACTTTTGCAGAAGCCCTAATTTAACACCTTTCTGATCAAAATCCCAAACTAGGGTTTGATCAAGCCCGACCTTCTGCCCAATCAAAAAATTCGATCTTGGTCTCTAAATTTCGATTTTGATGAGGAGCATTCAGGCGTGGACTCTGATTCCAAAAATTCCAACTTTCTTCGAAGCCCTAAATTCCCGCAGCAGTGACAAGCCAAGAATGAAGGTGCTCAGAATCCAATTCTATTTGATAGAAATATGCACCTGATTGTTTATGATGCATCTCTGAAATTACGAATCCACAGGGTCTGAAACTTCGGCCTGTGGTAGCCTGACCTGTCATCTTTCCAACCCCACAGGTCTGACCTCAATTGGATTATCTGAGAGAGAGTTATGCCAAGTGTCACAACGTGACCTAATTATGGGATAAAACAGGAGAGCGAACTTGTACGGCGTACCACGTGTCACTGGTTCAACTTCAGCCTCTGAAAAACTTACCTGAGAAACTACAGTTCGTGCTCTTACTGTCACTTTTTACAGAATTTCATTTGGAGCTTCCTAGCCCAAGTTGTGACATTTTTTCCTGGGTCACCTGTTTATGACTGAGATCTGGAAGAGGCAGAAACCCTAGATTGTACGGATCATATCTCACAAATTACAACGAATCAAATGTTGTGCTTCGGACACAAGGTACATGGGGATGTTACCTTCGACTTGTAAAAGTTTCAGATCCTGAACCTGCACCAAAAATGGATTTATAGCGAAAGTGCTACGATGACTGGTTTTTGCTATATCAAGCCCTAACTTCCGATTTGTCGCAAGTGCAACAAGTCTCATAAATGCCATAGCATGCCTTCCTTCACTCTAGCTTTGATACCATGTTAGTTTTTCATCATTTAATTCAATAGATCTAGGATCTTAACTGAAAGAACAACATGTGCAACATATCAAACATAACAGACAAGAAACACAAAACATTTCACCGGGGAAAACCAAGAAGGTGAAAAGCCCCGCAACTTCCTCGGAGATAGAATAAGCATCAATACAAGTATCACCATGATCAAACCCAAGAGATAGATATCTTCAGCAGCATACTCCTCCTCCACTTGTGCGCACTCCTCCTCTCTCTCACTAATGCGAAGTGAGTGAATGAGAGAGACACATTCTATATTTATACACTAAATTTCACTTGACATTTACTCAACTAGGTCGGCCTCAACTTAACCACTTAACATAATGCTGACTGGGCCGACCCCTACTAGGGTGGTCTAATAACCATTTGACCCACATGACTCATACAAGGCCGACCCCATCAAGGTGGTCTAATAACCCATCAAGTATAAGTTACAACACTTACAATATAACTTGCGACACATACAAGTACAATTGATGACACTTCCAATCGGAGGAATAATACATTTCCGTTGGGGATACAATAAAGTACAAATACAATATACAAGTGAATATCTTCCGAAATTACAAATACATCAACATATCTAACTCCATACCTTTTTTAATTACAATCCATACACGTAAACAAATCATGGAAAGTCATTTCATATCAAATTGAAGTCCCCTCACACATTGACAATGATTTTTATTGCTTACAAAAACCATGACAGTGAAACTCATATGAAAGTTTAATGTGCTAGGGTAACCAGATCGAAACATCACCGCTTTTGCATATCGTTTGTAAAGTAATTGGCTCAAGGACTCGATCTGGTTTAGCTTCAGTAAAATCTCATTCATAAATTCTTGTAGAGGGTTTTTAGAAAGAACTAAAAACCCAATTTCCACGTGTAATTTTCCATAATGTTTCTTTCAATAATTCAGAGATCCTTATATTGTGATTCCTCACTTATTTATTCTGAAAGGGGTTCTGTTATCACAAAATTCCAATATTTGCACTGTAAAGGATAACTTCTTTATAGATAACTTAGTTCTTGCTTTTGCAAATCAGGTTTTAGGTTAAAGAAAAAGGATTGTGTACTCCTTTAAGGAGAATAAAGCAGCAGACCATAAAGTTAATTTATTTTGCTGTCTTAATACTTCTTTAGAGATAACTCAGTTCTTGCTTTTACAAATCAAGTTTTAGGTTAAAGAAAAAGGATTGGGTACTCCTTCCAGGAGAATAAAGCAGCAGACCATAAAGTTAATTTCTTTTGCGATCTTAATATAGATTGTGTCATCTCCTAATGTAGAGTAGAGTTATTATGAATGTTAAATGAAATCTCACCATAGGGACATCCCAGTGTAGTGTTAGCTTGTCATCTATACCCAACACAAGCCAGAGAGAGCCCACATTGCATGACACCAATACCATCAGCAATGTTTAATATTGAAGTGAGGGAGGATGCTATCATAGCAACATCACTGATCTTGTAAAGTTCTATTATGCCAGTTTCATAATGTCAAATTATTTAAGAGTAAGTCAAAGAAAGATGCAGCCCAAGGGGTTAGTTTAACCAGTTGTCACCAATGTTGTTGGGCATTTGGCTAGTTCCATGTTGGTTCAAATCCCCTGGGGAAAGAGCACTAGTCTACATGGACAGATTTCGTAAATATGCCATCCACAAATGTAGGGAAGCATACCTTGGATTTCCCCACAAGGTTTTCCTTGAAAATAAAAATCAAAGAAAGATGCATACACTGCAATATAGGCATTTTGGGCACTTTAAAAGACTGCATAACACTGCAAGATTTCACTTTAAATTTAGCATATTGTTTGACAATCAGCCTCAAGATTAGTTTGACTCGTCTTCCCTTTGGAAGTATCCCTGCAACTACAAATTTGCAGACACGGTCATTCATTCCACAAATTGGCAATCGAAAACCACTTTGCAATCTTGGAAGAACACATTTGCAAAGGTTCAATTTCAATCCAAACTTGATCCTGACATTTTCAGAGGAATCAATATAATTCAACTACCAGTGATCGGTTAATAATTCAAACAATCATTTACACATCTCGTACAAAGTGATAATCCAAAGAATTTTATTGCAGGCCAGGCCATATGTGTGGGTTTTCACCACTAACATTACATGAACCAGAATCAACTTTCTACATCTTTATCATCATAGACAAAGGGTATGGAGGGGCAAAGAAAGATGAAATCTGCCACTCATCCCTCACAAATTCCCACCACAGAGTAGCTATCTTATCTCTCTTTCATAAGAGTTCCCTATCACAATTTCCTCACAACTTCAATAATATTCTTTAATTTATGTGTAACATATTGCCACGAGCATGTTTGTAAATCTTAAGAATGGCGCTGACCTAACAAAGAATCTCTCAGGAATCAATTATATCTGAAACTAAGAATGTAAAAGGCCAGCTTGATTGCAAGTGTCTCCTTTGAGCTGAGTCCCCCATGATGTCCTTCCCTCTGTTGCGAAGAATACAACAAACTGATTTCAGGATATGAATGCCTCTGTTTTTTTTTTTCTGATAATGCAGTTCCACAAAATGCACGTCACCCTGTCTTCAAAGGTAAGAAGATCTTAACTTAATTCTACTTAAGACTAAACAATCTTGACTTTTCCCTCAATAACTCCCATCTGAGATTACTCATCATCGAATGACCATTTGAAACACCCAATACACCCTCAATCAGAGAAACAACCTGAATCTGATTTTATTGGTAACATACATAGATTGACTTCTCGCATAAGCTAACAGATATGCATGAGAAGTACTGTCCCTTTGGGGACTATACCATGTACTTATCCTCCTAAAAAGAATGAGCAGATACAATCTATACATAGGTAATCGAACTCAAATCATGCTTTATCTGCCACAGAGAAACAGAACAGGCTGGCACCTGGCACCTCTGTTTTATGTAGTCCTAGCCTCCTAGGATGTTGGTACAAATGTTCCAATATATCCAAATCCCATGACGAAGAACGCTGCAGCTTGCAGATAAAGATAGATATAGAAGTGATTTTTTCCAAATGCAAGATCATAGGATGCACAGAAGAAGAGATAGACACCAGCAAAGAGTTCCAAGACGTGGAGCCTGTAAAAAGGAAAATCAATTAGCCTCGGGCTTTAAAAACAAGTCGGTGATTAAGATGACTTGTAAATTTTTTAGGGGATAATAAATACATGCTCGAGTAGAAGACAATTGCAGAATATGGCACAATATATGGGCATAGGCAATACCTTTCTCCAATTCTTGAGCGAGGCTTTTTAGTCTGCTTCCCAGATTTATGCTTCATGGCATCTCCAAGCTTCTCTGTCACAACCCATTCATTGACACGGCCAGCTTCTAACAATCCAATGAGAGTTGCCTTGGTTCGGTGCAGAGACATCACATTTTCAAACAAGATCCAGAAAACAAGCAAATGCAGAGATCTGAAACAGCCAACATCACATTTAATTAGCTTTCCTTGATCAAGTGAGGGTGATTACCAGGATATATCTTTTGACTTTTATATGCATTACAAGGAAAGTATGGATGAAAAGAGGTTGAGGCTACTTACTTGGGAGTGCTTACTGCATTTAATAGAGTGATGATTGAAGGAATGTAAACAGCCCCCCATTTGGGTACTTGGACTTCCGGAACAAGTACAGTTGCAGGAATCACAACACAGTAAAAGGTGAATGTGACAAGGTGAGCCACAATCTTCCTTACAAAGAAGAAGGCATAAATGACATGGAACTTCTTCCACGCTGTAACTTTCTGCAAATCCAAACATTACAATCGCCATCAGCAATGGTTTGAGTCTCAAGTTTCAACTAAATTATTTTACCCAATCAACATATCTCAATCAAAGCTCTAAACAGGACGAAGGTCGCTGCTCTGGTGAAAACAACGGAAGTCCCAGAAGAGAGTTTGGATGATTATTAACCTTATTTCTAAGGATCTCCATGATCATCTTTCTAAACAAATTTGCTGGACCACAAGACCAACGGTGCTGCTGATAGCGGTATGCTTTGAATGTACTAGGTAATTCATTCTTGACCTGAATGGATTCAAAAGTATTGTCATGAAAATGGACGACATTTCACATAAATGCCAAAAAGCGAGATCTGATCAGTAACATTCACATAAGCCTATGATTCTCTAGCAACTCAATAATTCTTAAGTTGGCTAATTTCAAGAAGAAATCCTATCCAGTCGGGTTATGAAAGGAATTTCAAGATCAAATGGTAATTCCTGAAGCAGACGTTAAGATGGTTTGAAACTTACAGAAAGATCACCCACAAAAACAAACTTCCATCCCTTCAAACTTGCCCGAACAGCCAAATCCATGTCTTCCACAGTTGTGCGGTCTTTCCAGCCACCAGCTTCATTTAGAGCATTGATTCGCCAAACTCCAGCAGTTCCTGAACACATCAACCACATTATCAGTTGTGAATTAATTTAGTCATGGTTCCTCCTAGATTATTTATAAAAGATTGAAAAACAGTTTAAAAAAACATCTCTTGAGAACTGCCTGAATTAATCCTCGTGGTGTTCTAAATGAATTGATCTTTCAAAACAATGCAAGTAAGCAAAAAATAAAGTTGAATATTTACCATTGAACCCAAAGAAAGCGTGGGTAGAAGAGCCCACTTCTTGTTCCACAGTGAAATGATAATCCAAAGACATCTCCTGCATTCTTGTCATCAAGCATTCATCCGAATTCACTGCAGAAATAGTCACAGGTGTTTCAGAATCCAATCAAAACAAAATAATTATAATTCAAATCAAAGAAAACATGCAAAAGGCTGCGTGTGTGTTGAAGGGGTTTTTCATAGTGGTTTCTGCAAAAATATCCTCTGGTTTTATCAATGGAGTTGTGATTTAATGGGAAAGATAGCGTCAGCCATGCCGGAATTTGAAAAAAATAAAATTCATGGTTACAATCAATTTGGTTTTTTTCATGTTTTTTTCAAGTTGTACGGGAAAATCTAAAAACCCTTCGTTTCACTATGACTACGGGAAAACCTAAACACCCTTGGTTTCACTATGACCCCAGTGAAACCATAACCCATCACCATATTCCAGTAAAAATATTGCCGAAATCATGGCTGGAAATTGCTGCATTTTATCTGTCGTTTAGGCTAGGGCTAAAGTAAGGGAGAGTAAGCACTTCAAAAAGTAATATGGTTTTAGTTTCTCCAACCCTCAGGGTACGGTTTTTTTTTCCCAAAACTACAGTAGGTACTAAAAAAAACCATTAATGCCATCAATCTCAAACAATTTGGCCCACGAGAAAGACTAAATGCACGATAAGATCCCACTTTAAAAAAGAAGGGGTGTGTGATACAGGGCACAGTAACCGTGAAAACTTTATAAAGTCGTACTCACTAGTTGGTCAAAACTTCGCCACCTCAACACAATTGGAGACGAAGCACACCCACCAAACACGTTCAGACAAACAGCCCAACACAGTAATTTGAGCCATGTGCACATCTAATTGGGCACTGAGCACACCTTCTCACATGACTCAAGCTTGGTCCTGGCACCCACATGGGGATTTGCACAGGGCACACCAAACCTATTGTACTTTTCGCGGGATGTGGCCAGTGGCCACCAAACCTGGATATTGGCATGGGTGACTGTCGGTAACAACCTGTTTCTGAGGTCATGCTTTCATCGCGATAATCACAGCCGGGCCGGTTGACACTGGTCTTCCAGGGACATATATCCTGATTCCTTATCATCCAGGGATTTAAATCCATCTAATCTATAAAAACCATAGGCTGGATAGAATAGAGAAGTAACTACTCCCAAAATAGTTTAAAATAGGCTGGATAGAATAGAGAAGTAAAACTACTCCCAAAATAGTTTAAAATAGGCTGGATAGAATAGAGAAGTAAAACTACTCCCAAAATAGTTTAAAATAGGCTTGGATAGAATAGAGAAGTAAAACTACTCCCAGAATATCAGGGGAATACACATGGTCATTATTTTATTAACATAAATATTTATCTCATGGCCAATTAGCTGAAAATACTACTGACCAAAAAACTAATAAACAATCTAGTGAAAGACTTGTCCTAAGGAATTAGAGCTACTAAACCTTACGTCATAAAGAATTAGAACTAATAGAAACTAATGCATCACATCCCAAAAGATTGGGACTAATAATAATTATCATAGCTAAATCCCACCCAACATACTAAAAAACCGGCCAAAAAGCCCCCGGCCCTTCAGAGTGTCGGTGCATATGACTTCCCTGTTGCTGACATTGATCAAAGGACACGATGACTCTGAACATTGGGACAAACACTCCAGTCATAGCCAACTGTCAAGTAGGTTAACATGCTCATGCAACCCAATGTAGTAATTTCAATGGATCAGGCTGCACCGACCTGAAGATTCCAAAGGAAATAATCAAGCCTATTTTGAGTAGGCACTATTTCCCAAGTGCCTGGATTCTACCGCTGTAATTATACTAATTACATATACTAACTGCAGGGCTTCGATGAAACATCTCACTTGGGGTTCAGGGAAAGGTCATTGCCTTGACCTCCGTGCGCCTAATGTGACTCAAACCCCACCTGAAACCTCTAAGTCGGAGATGCCCATTATCAGCTCAACCTAGTTGTATCCCGAGTAAAAACCTCAATAACAAAGGTTAGTTTTCATGGATTCAGTTTCGCATGATACTCACAGTTAAAATAAAGGAAACCACTTGCAGAACTGCAAAAACCCACTTCAATTAAACCGAAAACAAATTTTGGGATAGCCCATGGTTTGTACCGAATTTCCAACGGGCCTGAACAAGAGCCAGTTCAGGATTATGCATCAGGAATGGAATCGTTCGCCACAGGTAGTCTGGTTCTGGCTGGAAATCTGCATCGAAGATGGCTACATAGTCACATTCCCTCACATAGCTGCGTTTCATCCCTTCTTTCAGAGCACCCGCCTTGTAACCATTCCTGTTGTCTCTGATCTCATATTTGATGTTTATCCCCTTGCTAGCCCATCTCTGGCACTCCATTGTTACCATCTCCTGCAACAAAGCAGTCCCTTGAGAACATCAGTCAAATGCTCAGAACTTCCACTCCATGACACTCAATCTATAAACAAAATATACCCATCAGAAAATTGATTAGTATTTCCAATCTGTTACACATTGCCTCGTGATACATCAATAAAGCAGAATCCTATGGATTTATAGTTAAAAACTGTCATCTATCTCTTAAATATCAAATCACTAGCTTTGCATTTACTAGATCTATAAAAAAAACACAATAACTAGATCTACGTATCAAAAACAAATTGAATTTGATCAAAGCATGAACCTAAATGATGCATCACAGTCAGTTGGTCACAAGGAACTATGTAAAGCTCTGAGCCAATGAAAACTGAAGAAATGTAGGCAAATGAAACAGACAGTAAGTTCTCAGAGGCGAAGCAAATGCATCAATACTAATCTCACAGATTACAAGCAAAGATAGGCCATGAAACCTTGATAGTTGGGTCAGTAGAATCATCAAGAACTTGAATGATGATCCTGTCTGAAGGCCACGAGAGTCCACATGCTGCTCCAATGGAAAGCTGGTAAACCTGCATCGATCCATCCACCATGATTACACCATTTACATATACAACAAATCACACACCAAATTCTCCATCCTATTAACATATAATGTATAACAACTACTACCGAGCCCAAACACAACAATATACAAAATTCAAGCCTGGGAAGTGGAGATCTGAACCTCTTTTTCATTATACATGGGAATCTGCACTAGAACCATTGGGTATGCACTGTTCCCAAGCTCAATATCATCTCTTATAGGCTCCCATTTGTATCTCTTCTCGGGCCTCTTCCCAAACAGCTTCACCAACACTATAACAATAGCCATGTACACCCTCTCAATAAACAGCATCAGAGACATTATCAAGCAAATAGCAATAGCAAATCTCAGCAACGGAGCGATAAGGGGCGCCCTTATCTGCCCCCATATCAATGAAAGCTGTTCGGTCATGTCATTCCCCTGAAATGACTCTGGAAGAAGATTTCCAGAAGATAACCGATCCATATTGAATCAGAAAACCAAACTAGCCACCTAGATCCTCTGAAACAAAAGATACCAAAACCCAATATATCTTGCCACAAGTCTGGATCTGGGCTGCCTAGGTCTGATAAGTATGAATACCAGAGATCTTCCTCCTATTATTCTCCACCCTTTCCTCCTACAAGCCCATGGCCTCTGAGTCCCTTGTTAAAGAACGTAGACAACAAAACAAGTATTGTTAGGCCAGACAGTTATACCCCACTGAATTTGGCAATGTGGGTTTTGAAATTCATTCACTGGCACTGCCTATTCTTATTTGGGCATGGAGACAACAATAATCCTGATCAGTCAAAACGGCTCCACTCCACTGCAGAAGCAATGAGATCTGGACACTTTCTGTAATGTAGAGCCAGCCGTTTGACATGCAAGCCAAGACCTTCTTCTGTCCCTCAAATAGTCTACTACCTGCCTTAATGCCTCTTGATAGCAAGTAATAGTTTAAGTGTACAAATCCAATCTGGATTTGGATTTTATCACAAACAACAAGACAGCACTGTCTGCAGTAGCAATGTTGCTACTGCTGCTTATTGTTGGTTCACACAGTGCTGAACCTGCTTTGGCATTGTAGGGGGACTCTGGTCCTTTTGTAGCTAAATGCCCGCAGCCTCTGATAGCTTCTGCCCAACCGCTGTGATGAGCCAAGTTAAGCTAACAGAGAGTGCCTGTAGCTTAGTTTCTAAGATTGGCAAGGTGGCCTAGATTCAACCACCACGCCACTCAACTCATGCTGACCTAGTCAGATCTTATTCATTTAAAACCAAGTGGGTAGAATAAATAGAAGGCAGTAGCACCAAAACGTGGGTCCTCATGATCCCGGATTACTGCCATGGCTGTTCATACAATTTTAACACAAACCTTGCACATTATTACTCCTAAAGTTATAGATTTGAGATAGTGTAGTAATGAGAATATTTTTTAATAGCTGGAGTGGGGTCAATCTTTGTGATTTTCCACACCAGCAAAACCTGCACTAATTGTAGGAAAGTTTAGTAGTAATAAATTCGGAGAGATCTACATAGTCCGACCGACAACAGAAAAGGTATATATTATTGCATTTCAAATTTCAAAGTTCAAATTTTGATAATAATCATGGTAATAATATTACTTCCTTCTATTCCTTTCTATTCTCTTCCATCATTCCTTCATTGTTGAAGCAGGTTAAAAGGGCAATGAGGACTCAATAAACATTTTAGGTTGGAAAGCAAAAGCATCATTGTATGAATGTGTAGATTTCCAAGAGATCCAGGGTCAAACGCTCAAATATATGACAATAAATTATAATGGGAAACTTATTTTTGTCTTTCATTGTTTTGTGTGTGGTGGGGTGGGGTGGGTACCCCAAGATAGGCCCCAGATCTTTTTTTTTCTGCCCATTACCTACTCCAGCTGGTAATTCACTTAAGCCTCTGGAAAATCTCAGAGTGTCGGCAAGGTAGTATTCAAGGGCATTAATATGGTTATTAATATGTAAATTTGGAAAATAGGTACAAGATTCTCTATTAAGATGAATAACCATTTATAATTTCTTTTATGTTTTAAAATAATAGGGAAAGTATTGTGATTAGCCCACTAATTTTGTTAAACAATGGTTGTGTGATTTAGGTGATTAAACTTGAATTAATCTTGTTGTAAGATTTTTAGTAGGTGGAGATGACGTTAAGGACAAGTAGTAAGTCCTTTTGACAACATAGAAACATATGTGATATATGGTCATTAAAGTTGTGGTTGGTTTAAATCTTGGCTAGCCTTATGTGCCTAGGCTCTTGGGGCAATGTGGGCATGTCTGGAAGTTATAGTAGTAGCTTAGCTACTCTTGGGGCAGTGTGGCATGCGTGGAAGTTATAGTAGCATCATTTGAAATCAACCAAATATCACACAAGTACAAGCCCAACGCCCAACCTATTACCAATTCCACCATATACAATAAACAAATTAAAAACATTTACAAAAAACTAATAACTAGTAATCACTCAATATAGTTATACAATATAGGTAGTAAAGAGTTGTAAATAACATAAATGTTGGTAGATGTATAAAGAAATTATTTTTAAAATTAAAATATAAATAATTAAAATATAAATTAAAAATATACATGAAGTATATAGTTACATCATTACTTTAAAAATAAATTATTATTATTATTATTATATAAACTAAATTAATATTATAAATAAATAAAATTTTACATTTAAACTTCACAACAAACTCGTTATCATAAAAAAAACACATCACTCTAATTTATATAAACCTTTATAATAAAAAATTGCAATCAGTCTAATTTATATAGTTTTATATGAAAATTGGTGAGAAGGTTTTGGAAAGTTTGTATATAAAAAACTATATTTTGATATTAGAAATACAAATTTGTTACTAAATAATAGAAAAACAAATTTAATATTTATATAATTAGTTGACATAAATTATATAGATTAAAATTATATATTTATTACATAAATATGAAATATTTTTTAGAATATTTTATTATATAATCATATATAATAATAAATAAAGTATATATCTATCTAATTTTGATTCTACAAAGAGTAGCGAGAAATTCAATATGCAAACCTTTAACCACTAAACTACATTACACATCCCTCCCACCATTGTGCTACATTACACTAACGCATACATTCTTAATTTTTTTTTTATATTTTATTATTATGGGACATACCAACACTTCTCCCCACCCGTGTTGTTACAACACATTGATGCAAGCATTCTTATTTTTTATTTTTATTTTTATGGGAGAGATGGACACTTCCCCACCCTTACTTCACTAGGTTACACCACATTGATGCATACATTCTTATTTTTTTATATGAGACAAAAAGGCACTTCCCCTACTCAAGCTATAAAAATGCACTTTCTCAACATAACACTAATATTATTATTATATAAATAAAACTAATATTAAAAGATAAAAAATAAAATCTTCATTTGAACTTCCCAACAAACTCTTTATCATAAAAAAAACCTCATTTTAATTTATATAAACCCTTTATTATACTAAAAAACATCAGTCTTATATGAAAATTGGTGAGAAGGTTTTGGAAAGTTTGTGTATGTAAAACTATATTTTGGTACTATAAACACAAAATGTATCTTTGTAAGTTGTTTTAAATAATAGAAAAATAAATTTAATCTTTATATAATTATTTGACTTAAATTATATAGATTAAAACTATATATTAATGAGATAAATATGAAATATTTCTTAGAATATTTTATTAGACATAGTTATATATAATTACTTGACATAAATTAAATCAGTATTGGATAATTTAGCCTATCAACAAACCTTTATCTATCAAAATTGATGAATCTTCATTGTCGTCTCCCTTAGATGATAGTGATCAAGCACTTAGAGCAGAGAAGCCCTATAGGGGGGTTTCCTAATGTATGTTCTTTATCTAAATGTGAGGGGTTGGGTAGGGTTGAAAAGGTTAGGGACCTATCCGATCTTATAAAAGCTACTAACCCGATGGTTATTTTAGTTCAAGAGACTATGTGTGAGGATTCTGAGACTATTGAAATTATGTCAAACATTATACCTTCCCTGGAAATATGTGCCATGAGTTCGGATGGACTGTCAGGAGGCTTGGTATCATGTTGGAACTGTTAATATTTGGTTGGGCTTTGATATTTAATTATTTTAGATGTCGAAACTTGAAACAATAAGACAAATCAATCACATGAAATTCATACATCCATAACACAAGATATACCTTGGGGAAAATCTTCTAAACTATGAGAACAAAAACCCCAGCAATTCTTCTCATTATAATATAATGGATAGCAGAGAATGCTTTCTTTTACAGCATAGAAGATTGCTTTCGGAAGATAAGAGATCACCAAACACCCTTGGTGAATATGCGGAAGCAATAGAGAAGAGAGATTAATCGGAGAAGCGCCTTGCCTTCAATAATAATAGCATGCACACAAAGAGAGGCGCCTTGCCTTCAAATGAGAAGAGAATTCGCTTCACACTGAATTCACCAATCCCGTATAACATATGTATACATTTTTCTCTTCTATTTTTATCTTCTAACTTCAGGATGAACTTGCCCTCAAAATGGATGTATCAATCTTGCATGCAGAAGTGCACCCCACTTCTCATGCGGTGCTTTATTTCACTGAGCTATCACTTAGGATGAAATCGCCTCTTAACTGAAAGCTTGCCCACTTAGTTAGGTGGCTAAATTTAAGTGTCGTCACTTAGTTAACTAGATCTTCTTTGTTGTCACTTAGTTAACTCTATTTAACTAATTATCCTTGATTTATTGAAGTGTCGTCTTTTAGTTTAACTAAAGTGAAAACACTTTAGTTAACTAGTCCTTCTTATTTAACACTTAGTTAACTGAAATCACGCTGATTAATTTACTTGAAGTGACCATTGTGATTTCTTTAGTTAACTGAGGCATATCTTTAACTGATGCTTTAACCAAAGCATTGATTGAGGCATACATTGATACTTAACTTAAGCTTTATAACTAAAGCTTTAACAATTCGAGTTCTCTTTAATTAGCTGAAGTGTCTGCATGGGCAATTTTGAATTCTCTTGATCTCTATGATTTATATTTTATTTATTTATCTCTTATTGCATGGTCGATATGTGCTAACTTTAATTATCCATCACATTACATTATACTAAGAAGAATCGGATGATGTGATCATATTATATTATTCCGAACCAAATGATCATATGCTAAAGCAATTCAATTTAGAGGTGATCAATCTCTAAAGGAGACTTAATAGCAACTGGTGATCATGGTTAATAATATATCACACAACATTAAATGCTTTTAACAAGTAAAGCATGACCTTTATACGGAAGTTCCACCTCTATACTAGAGGTCCATCCCATGGATACCTTTATACGGAAGGTTCACATGGGATTCATGACTTGATACACAAGTCCAGAGCCTTGTCCAACAAGACTTTACAACATCATTACTTTGATCAATTACCTCTATACGGGAGGAATAACCTTTACACGGAAGGCAATCAAAGTGATCACCTCTATATGGGAGGATCAATCTTGGCTACACAAGATTGGTTTGAAGAATGTCTCCTGATGTCCCTCTTAGCGAGGGAGGCATAATTTCTTTTCCATACCAAGCTTGTATCGCAAGTACCTAAACTTCGTCACTAACAGAGGATTTGTTAACACATCTGCAATTTGCTCATCAGTAGCAATATACTCAAGTTTCATTGTACCTTCCTGGACCAAGTATAAGATGAAGTGATGCTTCATTTCAATGTGCTTCGACTTATAATGAAACATTGGGTTTTCGGAAAGCTTGATGCAACTTTGGTTGTCACACCTAATAATTGTAGGATCAAGATTTTCATTGAACAACCCTACAAGCAAATTTCTGAGCCACAATGATTCTTGGTAGGCAACACTAGCAACTATGTATTATGCTTCGGTGGTGCTATGGGATTTGGAGCCCTGCTTCCTGTTGGACCAATATATCATAGTTGATCCTAGGCTATAACAGTAGTCGGATGTACTCTTATGGTCCACAATGCTTCCCCCCCATTCTGAGTCTGTATAACCAAGTAACATGGCTCCTCCACTGGAGGCATATCTGAGTCCATATGAAATTGTACCTCGAAGGCACCTAAGCACATGCGTAGCAGCTGTCCGGTGTCTGTGTCTTGGATCAGACATAAATTGACTCAGAATGCTCACGGCATAACATATATCAGGCCTCGAATGTATCAAGTACATTAGCGAGCCTATAAGTTGTCTATACAAAGTGGGATCTACCAGATCTGATCCAAATCTTGACTCATGAAGTTTCCTCAAATTGGAAACCATCGATGTAGTCATAGATTTGCAATATATCATGCCAAACCTGCGCAATATATCCACAATGTACTTCCCTTGAGATAGAAAATTTTCATCTTTTCTTTTCCAGATAAGGCCAAGAAAGTAGTGCATCAGACCTAAGTCTTTCATCTCAAACTCTGAGTTGAGCTCCCTCTTGCACCAAGCAATCAGATGTTCCTCTCCGGTGAGAAACAAATCATCAACATATAGAACCAATATCAATGGTTGTTACTTAACTACTTTGAAGTACAAATTTGGATCAACTTCACTTTTACCGAAACCGTGTTTCTGAAGGTAGCTATCAATTATGGAGTACCAATCCTTAGGGGCTTGCTTAAGACCATATAGAGATTTATTTAGCTTGGAAACATGGGACTCCTTCCCATGCACCACAAATCCTTCAGTTTGCTGAATATAAACCTCTTCCTCAACCTCACCATTGAGGAAGGTTGTATTCACATCCATCTGGTGAATTTTCCATCCTAGAACATATGCAAGTGCAATCATTTCTCGGATTGTGGTGTACCTTTCCATAGGGGAAAATTTCTCGTCATAATCAAAGCCTTATTTATGAGATAAACTTTTGTCAAAGAATCTGGATTTATACTTCTCAATGCTACCATTCGTGGCATGCTTTATCTTGTAAATCCATCTAGAAGTCACAATGGACTTCCCATCAGGTTTAGGAACAACCTCCCAAACATCATTCTTCATTATAGAGTTGTACTCTTCTGTCATTGCATCTTTCCAAACTTGCTACTCTGCAACTTATTCATATGATGATAGTTCTAAATCACTGATGTGACTCATCAGTGCCACATACCCTGAATATATGCTAGGTTTCTTACGCTCTCTAGATGAGCCTGCTGGTGCTCCATGTTTCTCTGCATTTTGTAAGATGTCTCGGCACCAAGCAAATATTCTTTTAGTAGGAGGTTCATCAAGTGACCTCTTAATAAATTCTATTGATTCTTCAGGAGCTATCGAATCTGAAGCATCTTCTGGTTTCTCCCTCTCTAACTCTGAAGGGGGAGAATCAGAATCGGGATCCTCCATCCCTGAATCACATTGAATCTCATTCGATCTGTTAGTAGCAACTTTCTCATGGAAGGTAATATCTCGGCTGACTTCAATGTATCTCTCACCAGGTACATATATTCGGTATGTTTTGGATGACTCGTTATAACCCACAAAGGTGCATTTCTTTCCAGAAGACTCAATCTTTGTTCTCTTTTCTTTCGGTACATGAATGTGTACTGGGCTCCCAAAGATTCTCAAGTGTGAGATGTATGGCTTCTCATCGGTAAACACTTATTCTGGTGTCTTCTCATCTAGAATGGCATGTGGGATTCTATTCTGGATGTACACAACTGTGTGGGTGGCTTCTGCCCATAATGAGGTTGACATATCTTGATCATGCATCATGCATTATGTATTTTGAAGCCTCACATATGGTTCTATTTTTCCTTTCGGCAACCCCATTTTTATGAGGGTTGTATGGTATTGTTAACTCTCTACATATTCCTGCATCACTACATAGCTCATTAAATTGCATGTGAATCAAATTCACCTCCATTATCAAACCTTAATGCACGGATGTGATTTTCTTTTTGATTTTCAACTAGGGCTTTAAACTCTTTAAATTTGCTAAGAGTTTCACTTTTAGCCTTCATGAGATAAATCCACGACATGCTAGAAAAATCATTTATGAACAGTACATAATATAAGAAGCCACTCAAGGGGGGGGGATGACATGGGACTACATACATCAGAATGTATTAAATCTAAAATCCCTTTATATCTAGTAGTACTGCTAGAAAAAAGTTTCTTAACATTCTTCCCAAGTGCACAACCCCGACATACACTATCATGCTCAAAAACAAATACGGGCACACCTTTTACCATTCTTTGAAGTCGCGGTAGCGCTTTGTAGTGTAGGTGTCCAAGCCTTCGGTGCCATAACTCGCATGGATTGATAGTGTGGTGAATCATAGCGTGCATTTACTTCCCGGGTACCTTGTATATTCCTCCCTCTCGAACTCGAATCACAGCAGTAGATTCTAGGATTTTGGTCTCCGACCATAAAAGTGCATTGGTATCCATGAATATAACCCAAAATCCTTTGTCTTCAAGAACCGAAACTGAAAGGAGGTTCCTCTTCAATCCTGGAACATATAGAATGTCCTTCACATGTAGAATATCACCGATACTCAGTTGGAAGGAGGTGGATCTAACTCCTTCGATCGAATATGTTGAGTTGTCCCCCAACTCTACCATGCATGTGAACTCTTTCTTCTTTAGGTCAATGATGGCACTCTTGTAACCAGTCATATGTTTGGATGCACCACTTTCAATCAACCATGTGTCTACACTTGTGATGAGGGATCCCGAAAGGGATGACACAAAGTAAAACTCCCTTCTTGTCTCCTTTTATTCAGATGCATTCTTTTGAGTGGTTTCATCTTCTATGGCGGTAGTAGCATGAATCTTGCCTTTCCGATTTTCTTTGCACTCTCTTGAGAAATGGCCTTTCTTGTTTCAATTGTAGCATGATCTAGCTTTTGACTTGTCAAATCCTTTGCTGAACTCCTTCATCTTTGGATGAGAGAAATTCTTTTGGAAGAAAGATTTCTTTCCTTTCTTCATTCTTGTCATCAGGGAAAGGTTTTCTTCTTTGATGCACACTGACTTGCTTTGGATTCACCCCTCCTCTTGGATGCAATCATGCCACAACCTTTTGAAGTTAGGTTGTACCTCTTGACCATTTACCGTAGCCAATAATGTATCCCATAAGGATGGGAGACCATCAATATCGTTTTGGAGAAGATCATCTTCATCCACCACTACTCCAATACTAGCAAGTTGATCTCTTACTTGAGAAATCTTGGTGAAGGAGGCCACTGTCTCATGCATATCCATCTTTATGTTTCGAAACTTAGTCTTCAATGCCCTATTTTGACTCGGGGCCTTCTTCTCATATAGATTAGTCAATGTATCATAACATTCTTTCGCGGTCTTCAACGGTGTGATCACGGGCATCAAGTTATATTTTATCGAATCATAGATGGTCTGTTTGGCCTTAGCTTGATTCTTCTTGAAGTTGATGCACCCTACATTAGATGTAGTTTCATCCACCACATTGGATATGTATCCATCCAAGTCATGTTCCTATAGGATGTTGAGAATCCTATCCTTCCAAGTGTTGAAGTTTGAGGTTCCCTCAAGACAGTCTTTCGGCCGTATAGAGATTGATGCCATAGTCTTCAAATCTTGCCATGCTCAACTTCTCAGGATCTGCGTAGGCTCTAGATGGCATGCAAAAATGAGCTCCTTGACACCCTGAGCTTTGATACCATGTTAATATTTGGTTGATATTTGATCTTTAATTATTTTAGATGTCGAAATGTGAAACAATGGGACAACTCAATCACATGAAATTCATACATCCATAACACAAGATATACCTTGGGGAAAATCCTCAAAACTATGAGAACAAGAACCCCAACAATTCTTCTTAGTATAATATAATGGATATCAAAGAATGATTTATTTTACAACATAGAAGATTGCTTTCGGAATATAAGAGATCACCAAACACCCTTGGTGAAGATGCAGAAGCAATAGAGAAGAGAGATCAATCGGAGAAGCGCCTTGCCTTCAATAATAATATCCTGCACACAAAGAGAAGTGCCTTTCCTTCAAATGAGAAGAGGATTCGCTTCACACTAAATTCATCAATCTCGTATAACATATTTATACATTCTTCTCTTCTAACTTCAGGATGAACTCGCCCTCAAACTCGATGTACCAATCTTGCATGCAGAAGTGCGCCCCACTTCTCATGCAGTGCTTTATCTCACTAAGTTGTGACTTAGGATGAACTCGCCTCTTAACTGAAATCTTTCCCACTTAGTTAGGTGGATAACTTAAGTGTCGTCACTTAGTTAACAAGATCTTCTTTGTTGTCACTTAGTTAAATCTCTTTTACCGATTCTCCTTGATTTACTGGAGTGTTGTCTTTTTGTTTAACTAAAGTGAAAACACTTTAGTTAACTAATCCTTCTTATTTAACACTTAGTTAATTAAAATAATGTCAATTGATTTACTTGAAGTGACCAATGTGAGTTATTTAGTTAACTGAGGTATATCTTTAACTGATGATTTAACTGAAGCATTGATTGAGGCATACATTGATACTTAACTGAAGATTTAACAATTCGAGTTCTCTTTAATTAGTTGAAGTGTTTGCATGGGAAATTTCGAATTATCTTGATCTCCCTGCTTTATCTTTTATTTCTTCATCTCTTACTACATGGTCAATATGTGCTAACTTTAATTATCCATCACATTACATTATACTAAGAAGAATTATTGGATGCAGTGATCATATTATATTATTTTGGACCAAATGATCATATGCTAAAGTAATTCACTTTAAAGGTGATCAATCTCTAAAGGAGACTTAATAGCAATTGGTGATCATGGTTAATAATACATCACAAAATTTTAAATGCTTTTAAGAAGTAAATCACGACCTTTATATGGAAGGTCCACCTCTATACAGGAGGTCCATCCCATGGATACCTTTATATGGAAGGTTCACATGAGAATCATGACTTTACACACAAGTCCAGAGCCTTGTCCAACAAGACTTTACAACATCATTACTTTGATCAATTACCTCTATACGAGAGACCTTTACACGGAAGGAAATCAAAGTGCTCACATTTATATGGGAGGATCAATCTTGGCTACACAAGATTGGTTTGGAGAATGTCTCATGATGTTGTATATTTAATAAGAACCCACTTTACACATGTCCATTCTAAAATGTTATGGTCCTTATAGGGACAGGGAGATGTTCTATAACAATCTGGAGTCTAGTGGGTTATTGGGGATCAATAAATTAATTTTAGCAAGAAATTTAAACTTCACTTTATCTTCCACGAAGATTTGGGGTTCAAGAGCGAGAATTGATCCCCTATCAGAATTTTTTTAGAACTTGCTTACCAGGAATGATCTTGTGGACATTATGCCAATTAGACTCGAGCCAACCTGGACAAATGGCAGAGGTGGATGTGCTAGGGTTTGTAAAAGGTTAGATAGATTTATTATGAAGTCTGAGTTAGTTGAATCTTTTCATAAATACAGAATATGGGGGGAGAGAAGTACTACATATAATCATTTCCCTATCATACTTCAATTGGATGGGACTTTAAATGTAAGAAATTACCCATTTAAATTCAACATCTCTTGGTTAGTAAATGAAGATTTATTTAAAATGATTAAAATATGTTGGAATTCCTTACAGACTTCTTATGGTTTCATCCCTATGGAGAGTCTAATTTGGAAACTAAAATCTCTTTAAAAAGAAGTGATTGAATGGATTAAGGTGCAAAAAAGAAAAGATAGAGAAAATTTGGAAAAAAATGAAGACAAAATTGGTTATTTTCTACATAAAAATGAAGATTATGTGCTGGATGGGGAAGATAATAACATTGAATGAGTTGATTTCCAAGAGGAAAAGGATTGGATTTTAAAAAGTAGAGCTATGTGGGTCAAACCAGGAAATAACAACACTCGGTTTTTTCACAATTTTGCTTCTCATGGGAGGAATTTGAATGCCATCTGGGAAATGAAGAATGGTGATGGTCAGTTCATTAGGGATCAGTCTGAATTAAAAAATCTGGCCAAGTCATATTTTAAATATGTTTTTAAAGATACTACTACTTGTCAGATTGAGCCTCAATTAAAAGTTATTAGTCACCTTCCCACTTTCTTTGAGCCAGAAGATGGTGTTGAAATAGGTAATCATGTTACTCTTGAGGAGGTTGAGGGTGTTTTAAAACATTTTGCAAAAGAAAAAATCCCCAGTCCAGATGGTTGGACGGTTGAGATTTTCTTGTCTTTCTTCGAAGATATGGGTGAGGATATCCTGGATATGGTAGAGCAATCTAGAGTGGAAGGCTATGTCTCTAGAGCCTTGAATTCAACTTTTCTTACATTAATTTCAAAGTGAAATAAACTGATGGCCTTCATTAAATATAGATCTATTGCTTTATGTAATCAGATTTACAAAATTATTACAAATGTTTTTTCTAATTGCATAAATCCATGTCTTTCAAGATGGATGTCTTCGAATCAATTTGGCTTCCTTCTAGATAGGAATATTATGGATGCTATAGGCATCAAGCAGGAAACTATGCATACTATAAATCAGAAAAACCTAGAGGCTGTTATGTTGAAGATGGATTTGGTGAAGGCATATGATAGAGTCAATTGGGTTTACCTCAGACTTCTTCTGCTACACATTAAGATGCATTTACTTGTAACCAATTGGATAATGGAATGTATTACCTCTGCTCAATTCTCTATTTTGATAAATGGTTCACCTACTTCTTTTTTCAACAACTGAAGAGGTATTAGGCAAGGCTTCCCCCTATCTCCTCTATTATTTCTCCTGGTGATAGAAGGTTTAAGTCGTATGATACATAAAGAAAAATCTGAGGGGAAAATAAAGGATGTTAGAATATATGCTTCAGTGTTCATAACACATTTATTGTTTGTTGATGATGTATTGTTGTTTGGAAGGGGAACTGTGGAGGAATGGATTCTTTATAATGAAATAATCTCCTTAAGTTTGTGCATTCTCGGGTATGGACATTACCTTGCAAAAATCCAGCTTCTATGTTCATCATCTAAATGAAGAATCCATGCAAGGTATTCATAATATTATTCCTTTAAACTCATTTCAGATTAAGGATGGCCTAAAATATCTGGACTATTTTCTAAAACCGTCTGGCATCTTATTAAGGATTGGTTATGGTTAGGTGAAAATATTTGAAAAAAGAATTAACCATTAGAAATTTAGACTTATGTCAATTAGAGGAAGACTTACATTACTGAAAGCAGTTCTAATGGGTCTTCATGTTTATTGGTTATCTCTTGCAAATGTCCCAAAGACAATTCTGAATTGGATAAAAAATATTATGTTTCGCTTCCTCTGGTCAGGTTTTGCTACAACTAAAAAAATTCAGATGGTAAGTTGGGATAATGTGTCTAGGCCAAAGGCTTGTGGCAGATGGGATATTAAAAATATCTTTTGGTTTAGTTCTTCTCTATGTTTGAAAATTTTCTGGAGAGGAATTTTTGGCAAAGGTCTGTGATCAGATGTTCTGAAAGAAAAATATATTAAAAGAAATTTGCTTACTTGGTTAAGGAACCCAGTAAAGTCTTACAGGAATTCATCAAAATTTTGGTTAGATTTCATGAAGGTTTATTCTTGGCTTAGGAGAGGCTTAACTTGGAAAGTTGGATTTGGTTCAAATGTGTTGGTAGGCGTTGACCCTATCATAGGATTGGAAGAATATTACAAGCTATCCAACTATTTACTTGAATATTTAGCAAAACTTGGGTGTATCACTCTTGCACATATTAAAAGACCTAATTGGCTATGCCCTATGAACTCCTATTGGCTAATTGTATCTGACTTGGGTCTGGGCAACAGGTGGGATGAAGAATGGAACCCATACATTTCGAAATTAAATGCTACAGGTATCCCAATGCTGCAACTGGGTCAATCACAACAAAGATTGCATATTACACTATAGCTTAGGATCAAATTGTCATTGTTCCTAGATGGTGGTATCAAAATTTTTGGCGTTGGGAAATGCCTCTAAAAGTAAATTGTTTCTTATGGTTCACTTTTGAAAACTTGGGACAACCTAGTCCACGGGGGATGGACTAGGCCTACTTGGTGTATTCTTTGCAAGTCTCAAATGGAATCGGCAGAACACCTTTTTGTCTCTTGTCAAATAACAATCCAAGTTTGGAAATATGTATGTAATGCTCTGAATATTACACAGTCTTGGGGTACACAATTATTTGAAAAAAAAAATTACATTGGTACAACTCTGTATCAGTTCATAAGACATTGCCTAGATACATTTCTTGGTTTATGTGTATGGAAAGAAATGCTATCACTTTCGAGGACAAAATTCTGAATGTGGATGGTCAGTGTATAAGTATTATATGTTTCTACAATGATTATCATAATATGGCTCACATATTTCCAAAGACCAAATATCCCAAGCACATATCAATGGATGGCGATGCTACATGCTTCTTTGATGGTGTTGTACAGGGTGAAATATGTGCAACTGGGGCTATCATATTTCTTAATTCTGCTCAGTATTATAAATTCAAATTGCATTGTGGTTCAAGTACTAATACCAAAGTTGAGTTGCTTTCACTTTGGTGCATATGCAATACTGCCTCAATCTTTTGAATTGATTCTCTAAAGATATATGGTGACTCAATGGTGGTGGTAAAATGGGATAAGGGACATTCTAATATCAATGTGATGGCTCTCTCAAATTGGTGTTCTCATACAAAGACACTCCTTTCTGCTTTCAAATTTGTTGATATTTCACATATCTATAGACATCAGAACTCAGAGGCGGATATATTATCAAAGGAGGCACTTGCTGGTGATGAGGGTATTCTAGAATGGATGGAATTTGAAGATTCCATACAAATAGACAAGGGATATTTAGAATTATTCTCCATATAAGGGTCCATGTTTAATGTTATGCCAAATGGTGGGATGTATTTATAGCATAGGTTGTAGGAGACATTATGCTTTATGTTTTTTGCTGGCTATATTTTTTGTTATGGCGGTATGAATGATCATGTATTAGCAATAATATTTTTGGTTGTATTTTGGGATATGGTTATCTCGACCTGAACTGCATGTGAGAAGATATTGACCCCTTAGTTCACAATGCTATTATTGCTGGATACTGTACTTTTTTACTCACTTTTGAATACCAAGAGTACGTTTTTTTTCTTGCTGAAAAAAAATAATTAAATTAGTATAAACCCATCTAACTCGAGTTCTACAAAGCACGGAGAGGGATCAAATATGCAAACCATTAACCACTAAACTATAACATGCAGCCCTCTCACCACAGACACTTCCCCCACCCAAGTGTAGAAATTTCCCTTCTCGAAGCAAGACTAATATTATTATTATATAAACAAGACTAATAATATAAATAAACAAAAACCTTGATTTGAACTTCACAACAAACTCTTTATCATAAAAAACACAACACTCTGATTTATATAAATCCTTTATAAAAAGACAAAAAACATTTATATAGTCTTATATGAAAATTGGTGAGAAGTTGTTTGAAATTTTGTATATATAAAACTATATTTTGATACTAGAAACACCAATTGAGTTGTTATTTAATAATATAAAAACAAATTTAATCTTTATATAATTATTTGATATAAATTATATGGATTAAAACTATATATTAATTAGATAAATATAAAAGATTTCTTATAATATTTTATTAGATGTAGTCATATATAATTATTTGACATAAATTATACCAGTATAGATTATTTTAACTCTAGTTCTATAAAGTGTCGAGAGGGGTCAAATCTGCAAACCTTTAACCACTAAACTATAACACGCATTCCTCTTACCATTGTGCTACAACACACCAATACATGCATTCTTATTTTTTAATTTTATTTATTTATTATATTTTATTTTTAGGGGACAGACAGACAATTCCCCCCCACCTTGGATCCACATGTTACAACACACTGATGCATGCATTCTTATTTTATTTATTATTTTTTTAAATTTAAATTTAATTTTTTATTTTTATGGGACAGACAGACACTTCCCCCCACCCGGGCTGTAGAAATGTGCCTTCTCTTCTCGACACAGACATAAATGATACCAATATAGACCCATCTAACTTTGGTTCTACAAAGCGTTGAGAGGGATCAAATCTGCAAACCTTTAACTACTAAACTACATCACACATCCCTCTCACCATTGTGCTACATCACACTAATGCATACATTTTTATTTTTTATTTTATTTTTCATTCTTTTATATTTAATTTTTATGGGATGGACGAACACTTCCCCCAAATCGAGCACCACTATGCTATAACACATTGATGCATGCGTTCTTTTTTTATTTTTTATTTTTTATTTTATAGAATATGTTATAGGTCAAATCTGCACTTCTTCGTCCGTGATCACCTTTAGCTGTCGATCACACAAAAGGACAACTGGGATTGAAGAGCATGATTTCCTTAGATGATGAATGGACTAGACTTACCCCTCTGCAGCTGACAAAACTCTCATTTTACCTACTTTTTGGGGAAAACGCTACCCTATAAGAATGATAGTAGTGTTTTCCTGCTGAAATACTCTACTCCACTTCAATAAAGTAGCATTTGCCTTCTGAAATACTCTACTTTGCTTCAATAGAGTAGCATACAGCTCAAAAAATCTTGCAAACGCTGGCTGTAAAGCAGGAAAGTTGCATATTGAACGCTACTCCACTTAAGAAAACTAGCGTATGCCTTAAAAAGTAATCAAAAATATATTAATTTGATGAATTGGGATTAGTTGAAGTTGGTTGTACAACTTCCCCAACTTCCCAATCAAACTACCTCTCGATCCAAACTGCCTACCTTGTCCCATAAATGCAAGGGGGATAGAAGAGAGAGACTAGATGGAGAATGGTCATAATGGCCTAGGAGGAGAAACTATGCATTAAGGGTTGTTATGCTAGAGGAATTCCAAAGTTAGTGTGAAGAGCAGGAACCTAGGATCTGGTTGCACAAGCACTCTTAATGATCAGGTATAATTGTACTGATTATTTGCTTTTGACAATAAAGGTCAAAATACCCTTCCTGTCCCAATCAAATGTCTAATAATGTTGGGTGTGTTATATCTCTTCACATGGTGGCCGCGCGTACACCATGGTGGTTGCGCCGGGCGCGGCCGGAGGGGGGTTTAGCTTGCTAGCCCCCCCCCCTTTCGTTTTGGATCACAAAAAAAATTTGGGTTGTTTTTTTGCTTTTTTTGCGATTTCGGCCCATTGTATTCTATCTAATCCCGGTAAAGGGATTAGGGTTGTAACCTAATTTCGGGTAAACGAATTAGGGTTTTAGATGCTGGGAAATACCATATATTGCATTGTAAATGGTTGAGTAAACACATAATGAAAGGAGTTGTGCGGCTCTAAGTTTTGCTGGTTTTTTCCCGGTTAAGGGTTTCCAGGTGAAAATCTCTGTGTTATGCGTGTGCCATTGTGTATTTTCTGTTAATGCTTAAGAATCTGTATGAGTTTTTACTACATTGTTAAGGTTTAAAACTTACAAATAGATTGTATATTTGTTTGGATTAAATTCTTGATTGTATTTGATGTTTAAATTGCATTTCAATTTCATCATTGTTATATCAGTCAAGATACGTTGAGGAAGGTATCTTTGTATTGCAGGTTCATCAAACAGAAGATCAAGTGGAGGATCGATCGAAGGAGCAAGAGAAAGCTAGGATCGAACGTCGTTAATAAGGTATGCCTTCATAAACCTTGATCTCTTTCCTTTTGTAGAAGCCTATGTGATATGATCTATGTATTTACCTGTCACCCTAGAAGTTGGTAGTGTCCCTCTCCTCGCTATAGGGTAGATTTCCCAAACAACCGGATAGATAGACACTTCCCCTCACCCAGGTTATAGAAATGCGCCTTCTCGACGTAATAAATTAAAATAATATACTAGAACAACCACTTAACATGTGAACACTAATATGTCACAAGTTAAGTGCCATGAACAAGTTATTTGTTACGTGTTCTATATGTTAGTTGTAATTACCTGTTGTCTATGCCTCAGCTACATGTTACTTTGTTTAGTTAAATGGGTTATATGTCACTACCTATTATCCATGAATGAGTTACACGTTATCCATGCATCAAGTACCAATTATTTTGTATATTTTATTTTTTTATAATTGTTTATTTCGAATTTTGAACGACACTCCTAAAATCAATTTGGACAATACACGTGTCCCATCCTCCTTCAATCTAGGAAAAACATAGATGGTAGTCACCCCAAATTCTAAGATATAAACACCTATAAGTGTAATTAATTAGATAAATATGAAATATTTCTTAGAATATTTTATTAAACATAGTCATATAGCATATTATATGGCAAGAAATGAAAATCAAATTATTGGACATGGAAGAAATAGATTGAGTTTTAAATTTAAAATGAGTCTTGTGTATGGTATTAGATAGTATAAATTATATTTTTTTATTTGAAGGATATATCTCTTGAATATTATTTGGGTTATCTTTTTGTTAGAGAGACATGAGAACATATCCTTTTAGTTTGAGAATGAGTTCTCTAGTAATTAAGTTATTAATTTGTAAACCTAAAAGGAGTGAGTTATAAAGTGGACAAACACAATATTTGTAGTAAGTTTATTTTATTTTATCTTTTTTCAATAAGGTAAAGCTTTTCTCATCCATTCATTTTTTTGAAATTTCTAGAGTTTGGGTTTTTCTTAATATAGGTTAGAATTTTTTAGGACAAAATTCCGTGATCAAAATTCCCTAATGAAATAAATTTATAACTCCCAACAAAATTCATATTAAATTTGGAATAAACAAATTGAATTTGTCAACTCTTTAGCTTACTCAATCTAAAAAGATAAATTTGTTTTTACATTCTTTTTACGCTTGAGAATAATGATCTATAAACATACCTTAAAGCTATGTGATTTATGTGTATAACCATCTTTACAGATGACTGTTAGAGGCAAGGTAATATTTAATGGTTTTACATTGTTATTAACATGTAAATCTAGAATGATTTTGTTTAGTAATACATAGGATTTGAAAAGGATTTTATGAAAAATGTGCTCTGAGACGACCGCCTAGGTTTCTACAGCGATGGTCGCCCCTCGTGCGGCTCCTCTCGCAGGCCCTTGATTGGCCCTTTCTCTGTTCCCATGTGCCCTCCTCCGAATTCGAGCCACGAGGAACGTCGTCAGCGATTGGATGAATCTTTCCGCGCTCTCGTAGCTTCAACACCTTCGTCCCCCTCTCCCTCCTCGAATTCATGTGATGCTAACTTCATCAAACGGAATGCCTCCCCCCGAATCCAGATCCTGTCAGCAGCTTCAAGATTAAAAGCGCTCGCCTTGAGCGAGCGAGGACTGATCGATCAGTTTATATGTATTTGTACCTCACCCAAAACTATGGACACTTGGATCAATAAAAATTGGATGCCCCTGATCTCTAGAGGGCTCCAACATTGTTTCTGCGGTAAGGGCTAATTCACCTTCCTTTTCGAAAACAAATATGATAGAGATTTGATTTTCAGAAGTGGGCCTTATTTCATGGGCTCACGGGGTCTGTACTTAAATCGGTGGAATTTAAACTTCGACACGGAAAAGGATGTTCCCTCAGCAGTACCGGTCTGGGTGCACCTCCCACACATCCCTCTTCATTGTTGGAATGACGAAACCATTCAAGCTGTTGGAAACTCGCTAGGCAAATACATTGACAAAGCAGAGCCAAAGGGACCCCTATTTTCATGTGCTAGGATCTGTGTCGAAGTAGATCTAGAAAAAGGCATGCCTGAGATTGTGAACCTGTTTATGGATGGATGAGAACACATGCACAAATTAGACTATAAGAAGTTACCCTTCAAATGCAAAAAATATCATGAATATGGTCACTTCATGAAGAACTGCCCAAAGACATCCCAAGAAGCTTAGGAGAAAAACTAAGAGGATGGATGGCAACTTGTAAAAAAAGGAAGAAAAGCAAATCAATCAGCACCCATTGCAATTGAATCAATAGATAAAGGAAAATCTCATGAAGGTAAAGATGCCTCCACCAACAATCATTTTCATTCGTTGCCCTTGGAAGAAGGAGAAATCTTTGTCCTGATCTCCAATCCAAGTGAGCGTATAATAGAGGAACTTCTGGTGCCCTCAAATCCTTCACCTCCCTCTCCTAAAGATGACCACGTTGATATAGTATTAGAAGCTAGCGTAACTCCTGGTGGATCCTAGGCAGACAAGGTTAGGCACAGCAAAATAACACCTCAGATCCCCTCCATAGAGAATTGTCCCTCGCACGACATGCTGGAGGATCAAGACTCATTCATGCCGCCTAATACTAGAGGAAGAAAATCCCTCTGATATCATAGAGAAATGGAAGCTGAAAGAGAACTAGAACTAGGATGGAAAAAAAGTTTGGAAGACACAAAACTTCTGCAGATTCCGAAAAATCTAGGAGGAAATAAAGACAGCAGGTCTCGAGCAGGACCTCAATCTAGAAAAAAATAATGAAAGCAGTCTCCTGGAACTGCAGAGGTCTAGGAAACACAAACAAAATTGAATCTCTGAAAACCACGATTAAAGCCGAAAATCCAGACTTTCTGCTCCTTCAGGAGACCAAAATGCAGGAGGATGAAATTAGGGCGCTCTCCTGTGTTGTTTGGAAAGACTGTAATCTTTCTTCCCTTAACTCCAGAGGCACCTATGGAGGCATATACACCTCTACTTCTAGTAATTTTCTTATTTCCTCAACTAAGGGAAACTATCATTGGCTTCTCAATGAAATTCAGGACAAGAGTAGCTCTAATACACTATATATCTTCAATGTGTATGGGCTGACCCATTACAGGGACAAATCTGTGTTTTGGGATGAAATTTCCAATTTAAAAGGGGAGTTAAGAGGCAAGGATCTGATCATCACGAGCGATTTCAATGTAACCAAAGCTCAGAATGAAAATCGTGGAGGCAACAATGTCAGGGATCTGTTTGGGGAAAGGCTGGAAGACCTCATTTCTGAGTCGGATCTACTAGATATTCAGCTAAAGAACGGGAAATTTGCCTGGAACAATAGAAGAGTAGGTGTTGGTCATATTGCGGCCAGACTGGATATATTTCTGGTGAGTACTTCTTTCCTGCAGAAAGACCTCCTACCCGCCTCCCTTATTATCCCTTCAACTACCTCTAATTACAAACCCATTTCCTTAACCCTTTCCTCCCCGGTCAGCCTTGGCCCTATCCCCTTCAGATTCAACCCACTCTGGATACAGGATGCAAACTTATTAGTCCTTGTTCAAAACGACTGGTACATTCCTTGTGTTGGATCACCTAGTTATATTTGGGAAAGCAGACTCCGATCCGTGTGCTATGCACTTAAAAACTGGGCAAAATCCTCCTTCAAGAATCCTAGGACGATGAAACTTACCCTCCAATCCAACCTAGCTGATCTCCAATAGTGAATGGATCATGAAGTTGTAACGCCGCTCTCCCTTTGCCTTGAAAAGGAGTTAAATCAGAAAATACTCGTTGCCACCAAACAGGAAGAAGAAATGTGGAGATTGAAATCCATACAATTGTGGTTAAAAGGAGGAGACAACAACACCAACTACTTCCATAAACAAACCAAGATCCGTCTCATTCACAATGAAATTATAGAGCTGAAAGATCAAAATGGGACCAAGATCACCAATCAGGAAGATTTAAAAAGCCATGCCTTCAGCCACTATCGCAATCTCTACACTGACAAAGACGAAGTTGACTTGGAAGCTCAAGCTACCCTTCTTCACAACATCCCTTCGCTGATCTCCGATGCAGAAAACATAGAGCTTTCCAAACCCGTTCTGGAATATGAGATTCTTAATGCTATTTGGTCTCTCCAACTAGACAAAGCACCTGGCCCAGACAACTTCACCATAAACTTTTACAGAGCATCTTGGGGGATAATAAAGGATGATTTGAAAAGAATGCTCAATTAGACCCGGAAGAAAGACAAGATTGGTGGAGCAACCAACTCATCATTCATGTCCCTGATCCCAAAGGACAAAATGTCCCTTTCGATTGATCGCTTCAGGCCGATCTCCCTTTGCAACACTTCTTATAAAATCCTTTCCAAGATCTTGGCCACTAGAATGAAAAAAGTTATGAACCATCTAATCTTCAAGACTTAGGGAGGCTTCATTGCAGGCGACAGATCCTTGACAATATTATCATAGTCCAGGAAGAAATCCATTCAAGCATGGTCAAACATCAACAAGGTATGGCTGTCAAACTGGATATGGCTAATGCTTTTGATAGAGTAAATCATTCCTTTTTGTTTTAAATTATGGTTAAATTTGGTTTCTCTAATAGATTTGTAAGATGGGTTAAAGCGTGTATTAGAAGCCCTTGGATTTCTCCTCTTATCAATGGTAGGCCTACCAATTTATTCCAAGCCTCTCAGGGCCCAAGGCAAGGCTGCCCCATGTCTCCATTTCTTTGCCTCCTGGTGGCAGAATCATTGAGTAGAAAACTCCAACTCCTGCAAGACTCTGACGATTTAAAAGGCCTGAAAATAGCGAGAGGGGTAAAAGCCCCCAATCACGGTTAATTCGTTGATGATATGATATTTCTCATGGGGGCCTCCACTATCATCGTTGAAAGATTCAACAATGCATTGAGTACCTTCCTAAAATCCTCTAGCGGGAAAATTAACGCTAGAATGTCTAAAGTCTATGGATGGAACTGCCCTGCAGGGACTATGGCTCGCATAGCCAGGGTATTCGGTTTTGAAGGGATCATTCTCTGGAACTCCTTCCATTACCTTGGTATCCCAATCTTCAAGGGAAAGAAAAGAGTTGCAGATTGGCATGGATTGATTGAAAAAATTAAAAAAAAAGATCGCCTCATGGGGCTCTAGGTGGCTAAACCCGACTGGAAGCTTGTCCTTATAAACTCAATTCTTTCAACTTATCCACTGTACGTCTGCTCCATTTCCATAGCCCCCAAAACTGTGCTTAAATCTATTTCTAAAGAGGTAAAGATGTTCATGTGGCAAGGAGGCAAGTCAAATAATGCTAATAAATTCCACTTGATAAACTGGGATTTAGTCTGCAGTCCAAAGAATTGCGGGGGGGATGGTATCAAACATCCGACGATCATGAACATTGCTTTGGGAGAAAAAATTATCTGGAGAAATATCTCAGGTAAGAAATCTTGGTGGAAATAAATCCTATGTAAAAAATATATGCATGGCAACAGGAAAAGATGTGTAGAAAACATTGAGCAAATAAAACTAGCTCCCCTATCTGGGCTCTCGGCCAAAAAGCAGCTTTTATTATTCAGGACCACCTTTATTGGATCCCGGGAAGTGGAAAACGAATTAGTATATGGCATGACAAGTTCAGCGAAGCCCGTCCCCCCATATCCCCGCAAGCCTTCTCTGATTTAAAATTTTGGATGGATAATGGTAATATTTGTACTCTTTTTGACTTATATACCTAGACTAGACGTGGTCGCTGGGCCGGTTGGAAAGACTTAGAGATCTCGGACCATCTGAGCTCCAATTTCAAACTTCTTCTCTCTTCTCTTCACGGCACAACCCCAGTGCATCGTAAGCTTTTGGATAAAAGCGGGTGGGGGAAGACTGGTCAATACTCGGTCACAGACGACTACCTTTTAGTTGACGACAACAAGAACAATAGGAAAAAGAATAACAAATGGAATGCAGTCTGGAGTAAGGATGGGCTTCCAAAGATAAACACCTTTTCTTAGACCCTTGCTCATCGCAAAATGCTCACTGCTAAAAATCTCAGGAAAAGGGGAATTGAAGGTCTGGCATGGTGCATTTTATGCAAAGAAAATGAAGAAAACTCGATCACCTATTCCTCAAGTGCAAATTCTCCCAAGAAGTTTGGCACAAAGCATATCAATATTTGCCTTTCAATCTAACTCCGCCTACTGCATGGCACGACCTCTTTACCTGCTGGAAGGATTACTATCATGGATCTCTATCAAATAAACCAAACCTTCAAAGAGCATGGGAGGCACTTCCAAAACTCATATGTTGGAATATCTGGAATGCACGAAACAAATAAATATTTAAGGACAAAAGATCCACCCCGAGCATAACTATTGTATCTGCTAAATCTCTTTTGATAGAATCCCTAATTTTTAGAGGCATGACAAGTATTAGCAAGGAAAATTTGGCTAGTGAAGAAAAAAATTGGGCTGCTGACTTCTTAACCCCAGTCCCTAACAACTATCAGCCTCATCTCATAAGAAGGTCAAGCTCCAAACATTGGCATATCAGAATGAGTGATGACGCCTTTCAGTCTTGGAAAAACAATCTAGGAATCAAATCCATATTCTTTGATGGAGCCTTGAAAGGCAACCCTGGGCTGGTAGGAATGGGAGGAGTTCTCTATGACTCTGACAGAACCAAAATGAAATATTATGCATGGGGAATTGGAAAAAATACCAACAACGGAGTTGAATGGCTCACTTTGATCGAAGGACTTGAACTTTCCAGAAGTGAGGGAATTGAATATCTTTTTGTTTTTGGCGACTCGATGCTGATTATAAGGGAAGCTAGGAGTCTGGAAAAATGCAGAAAGAAGCCCACCAACAAGACTCAGCATCTGATGAAAAACATCGCCGAAGAATAAAAAATAATCAACTTTCTACACATTCTTAGATCCAATAACAAATGCGCAGACAAAATGGAAAACAACGGGGTTAAGCTTGCTTGTGGGGTCTTAGTTAGCAATCAGCAAGACCTTGGAATTGCTTGGGTTCTATAATCCCCCCTTGATCCCAATGTATTTTTTCAAACTTATGGTTAATTCTTGGATTTGGCTTGGCCATGGCAATAGCTCGACTCCACGCTCGGCCAATAGTGGGATCCTTAACGTCAACCTCAATGCATTCTTCAAGGTAATCAACGTCCTTTGGAAGATACAGGATCATCACACATGCTCGACCCACATGGCTCCCATGCAGGGCGTAAATGTGGCCATCCCCCATGGTAGAATGGGTCTTAAGCTTGGGGAAGACGCCATTATCCGTTCATTCGACTCTTGTCTGAATGGCGCTTCCAGGATTTGTTTCTGGCTCTTCAAGGTAAGGTGACACCGTAGCAAGCGCAATATGGCAGAGGACCTCTCCTCGCTTTAGTCTATACTCTGTGGAAATCAGGTTATTGCACATGGGCGACCCCTCTTTGCTAATCTGAAGCAGAAGGAATCGATGGCAACAGCTGCCGGAACCAGTAGTGCGCATCCCCTTGCTCAAGGAAAAGCTGCGTTTCTTGACCAAGGGCTCAGTGAGATAACTGATGGATTGGGGTTTGAAAATTTGTCGACAGCATTCCAAACTTATTTGAAGGACTTGGAGGCTTAGATTTGAACTGTCAGTATTGAAAACTACGAATTGAAAAAGGCATTCACCCATCTCTTTTCTCTGGTGAATGCAACAAATATCGAAGTTTGTAGTCTTAGTGCAAAAATTACAACGCAGGTAGCCTCTCAGGTGGAGGAAAAACTTGAAAATTTGGATGCTAGGATGCTCGCAATCCATGGCACTGCCAAGGTGGTGGCATCCAAGATTGATAGAATGAGTAAAGACATCAGCAACCTCGCTGCGGAGCCCAAAGGAAATGTGGAGCGCAATCACAAGTAACTCGCTACATCTTGTCTATATGTTGTTTTTTGGTTTTTCTTGCTTGGTCTCAGAGCCTTTTTTGAGAAGTTGTACTGGTTTTTAAACTTATTAAGCAATGTTATGCACTTTCGTCTTTCTGCTAGGTTAGTTTGTAAGGAGCTTCAAGCTTCCTAGAATAGGGTCCTTTTTCTAGCAGAGTAGCACAATTGATTCCATACTTGCAGGCTTAGCTCTGCTTCTTATCAGAGAGCATCCCAATTGCATCTTTTTTGTAAACCATGTTTCAAATTTTATATAAAAGTCGCTTACACGTTTCTGTTAAAAAAAAACATGTAAATCTAGAAAATATGACTAAGATAAAGGTAAGGGTTTTATATTATTATTAACATGTAAATCTAGAAAATATGACTAAGATAAAGGTATTGTATTGTCATGAGCTCTTTGATTATCACTAAGCAATGGTTTCCTTGATTCAGATGATTAAACTTATATTAACATTGAATCTTATGGTTAAAATTCTTTTAGTGGGTGGAAATGAGATTAAGTTCAAGTCATGGTTCTTTTTGACACATAAAACCAATGAGATTAAGGACAAGTCATAGTTCTTTTTGACACATAAAACCACATGTGATTTATGCTCAATTAGTTTAAGGACAATTATAAATAATGTTACCAAAAAACTAGTAACTAGTAATTATTAAAAAAAAATATTATTATAAGTAAAAACATAACATTTTGATTTTTTTTCCATAGAAAAAAGATTGCAGTTTTCTATTAAACATAAACCAACTTTTACATGGATTGTAGGCCTTTCATACATATCATCATAAAACCACCAGAAGAGATTGAGCAACTATCATTTATTTACATTTAAATCCTCGGGAAAAAAACAGAAAATGTGAAATCTATCACCAAAAAATATTTTCTAAAAACTTGCAAATCCATTAGAGATTATAAAAAACTACCCAAAAAAAAGAAAGAATATCCTTTAAGCTCTATTCTGGGACTTCTTCAAAATTGGATGTTGATAGGTCTAGGATCATCCTCCAACATAGTATCATCGAGATACTCCATTTTTTTCCACACACCGTCATCGAACTGCAACCCCACCTTGAAGAGTTGATCCGCTAATCCATTCCTCTCTATATAGACATGAATGGAACTAATTGACTGAAAAAGAGCTGTTATTCAAGCCACTTCCTTAAATAATGGATTCAAAAAGATATTTTTTGGAGATATGTTCTTCTTCAACCAATTAATAATAACTAGCGAATCCCCTTAGATAGAGAAAGGAGAAGAACCATTTTCAAAGCCATTAATTCAACTTGGTTGTTGCTTTGAACCACCCCCGTATCAAATTTTGTCTAGGACGAATCAGAAGAGAAGATGATATCACCAACACCATTGATAGTTGGATTCCCTTGAGAAGTCCCATAAAAAAACACCAGTGAAAATATTTATCAATACTTATATCAACAAAAACCCTAATATTTGTTTGCTTTTGCACTTGTGGAAAAGAATAAAAAATGGCAATACTTTTATAAGCATAGACATCGAGGAGCAACCTTTTACCCTCAAAAGTGACATATTCTGGGCTATCCAAGTACCCCAAATGACCAGTGTAGGTAACAATTTGACGCCTGAAGCAGAAATATCATTAAGCCAAGATTTCAAGGCATCCTACAGATCCATCCCGTTCCAATCAAAAGTGAAACCTTTAACCTAGGACACAATTTTCCACATACTTTGAAAATAAACGCAATGAACAAATAAGTGGGTGATAATTTCATCACCATTCCTGCACAGGGGGCATCTCCCAGGCCCAACATAATAAAAAAAAGAAAATTTGAGATGAAGTGCCACACAGGAATCCTTTTTGCTAATGTAAGCCATAAAATCAAGTTATTCTTCAAGGGACATTCAAAATTCCAAATAGCAGATTGCCACCAGAGGGGTTGAGGAATATCCTCTTATTCTCTAGCAACAATATATCCCAATATAGGGATGTAACTACCACCTTCAGGGTTCCTACTCCGAATAATCTCATATTCTCTATTGACCAATCTGACATGGAAATCTTGAAGAGACTTTACAAATCTTTCCCACTGAACCTTGTCATTGTTAGAAAAAACAAAGTGATCAATCTGAAGCCATCCCTGTATTTGGTGATCGATATACTACACATCACCTATCTAAAAAAGATACAAGAAGCCTTGATCCTGAAGAGAGTTCAACATATGCTCATGCATAAGCTGAGGTAAGGCATATGCATAATTACAACCCACCCACAGGTCAATACCCAATCTGAGCTTCCTTCCATTTCCAATCCTCCATACTAACCAATTAGCAATTAGATCAAAACCTTATAAAGATGTTTTCCACATTGAAGACACATTTCAGAACCTTAAGGTCCTACTGCGAAACCATTCTTCAATAGAAAAGGGGATAGATGTACTTTTGATGCACATTGGCAATGTTGAGTGCACAGGTGAACAAATTGATAGCCAAGATCATTAAGGATGAAATTGAAATTGATTCTCTTAAGGGTCAAAAGGTTGAGCATGAGGATCAAATATGGGCCCTATAGCTCAAGGTGTAGTCTCAATTTCAGGGGGCCTTTCAGATTACAATGACAAGTTGAAAATTGATAAATCTAAATATTCGAGTGACTCAAAAGGGGAAACCCAACAAACGGAAGAAATGGGGAACAAAGAGGATCATGCAAATATGGAAGCTCTGCAAAGTCTCCTCAGGATGTGGAGAGTAAAGCAACAAGCATGCAGAGGCCAGGCCCTACTTTTTTGAAACTTTGTACTGAAGTTTAAGTGTGTTTTTCTAGCTGGTCATTTATGTAGGGTATACTGCAATAAAATAGATGCTAAAATATAAGTCTTGTAGTCTTTGACTTGTGTGAGCGAGAAATTTTGTATTTTATAAAAGTATATGTCGGTTTCCTACTTTGAAACATAATGATGTACATAAATTGTCCAGTATGACCACAACTATTTTTTTATCAATATAAAAGTATTAATTCCCGTTAAAAAGAAAACAATCATTCCTCCCAACCACCTAAACTACACCCAATTTACAAAATAAAAATTACACATTTAATCATATATTCAATCATATTTATCATTACCTAAAGTTGTCTTTTTCATAGAAATGTTCTATTTGCCATTTGCCATTGCCATTTTTTACGTATGGCATCTACATATTTCTCAACAAGGATATCCTTATAGTGTTGGGCATGTGTTTCATAGGGTTCTACGTGTTTCTATATTTAGTCGATGTTCTAAGCTAACCAATGTGTGACGATATCTATAAGTATCAAATGCTACATGCCAACGAAGGTTTATTTAATTAATAAATTTAGATAGAATGTTTTATTATTATTTGTAATTGTTTGTCTTTTATGAAAAGGCATCTATGGATTATTTAATGTGATTGGTTAACAATTACATAACCAAAGGGTGCACTTGAAATATATTTATTTTATTATATAAATTTAAAATAAATATATTTATTTAACCAAGAGATAGTCGGATAACCTAGGAAACTTTATTATATAATATCATGATATCTAATTCATTGCATAACTTTGTAAAAATACAAAGGGTACACTTATATATGTTTATGTTATTGTGCCGAGAGGCGCTCTACAATTTAGTATGAGGAAGATCTTGTAACATGTGTGTGTTTGTCGAGTTTGTGGAGTAACAAAATAATACAAAGTAAAAAGTAATAATATTATGTTGGTCATAAACAAAAAAGAATAATACAAAGTAAAAAGTAAATATGAGACTTTAGAGTGTTTGTTTGTCGAGTAACAAATAATACAGAGTAAACAAAAAAGAATAATACAAAGTAAAAAGTAATAAATATTATGTCGACCATAAACAAAAAAGAATAATACAAAGTAAAAAGTAAATATGAGACTTAAACTAGAGACCTTAGAACTTAGGATTAGGTGGCTCAGGTATTGCACTCAAGGAGCTATTTAAGGAGAGGTTTGCACCTATGAAAATTTTATCTCTCTGGATACTTGATAGAGCTTAGGATTTGGATCTTTATATAACTTTTGAAATAATTTTATTTATCTAACCAAGATATACGCCGATAATTTACCAAACTTTATTATTATATAATCTCGTGATATCTAATTCATTATATAACCTTCTAGTAAACATGACTATTTAGTTATATTAATTATAAATTAATAAATTTATTTTTTCCAATTTTATTAAAATTTTCTTAACTATTACCTCACCTCACGCATAAGATCCAATTGATAGTTATTACCTCACCTCACGCATAAGATCCAATTGATAGTTATCTCACAACAATATATAGACTTAAGAAATATGAAGTGCAACATTACTTTGACATCTCACTTTCTCATTATACCACTTATGTCCAAATCCTATATAGCAAAACAACCATAAATAAATTTATACTAACAATGATTGATGGTTGGCATAGTTTTGTTCTCCTTTCCCTTTATGATAGGTACTTGGCATCTTAAAAATGCAACTTAGCACCTTAAAATTATAAACTATAAAACAAGACAAATTTCCCACCCTTGCAAGATAGATTGAGACCTTGGATTCTTTAGTAAAGTTGTTGAGATGCCTTAGTGGGTCTCCCGTTACATCAAAAACTTAAAGAACTACATAAAATATCAATATGACACCATAATACTTATTTAAGTTAATGATAACGAGTACTTAACATTTCTAAGATTTTTTCCACCCTCCATATGGATTGTCAACCCTTTTAGACTATTCCTAAGAAATAATAAAGTATTTTATCATCGGGGAAAATTCTTTTAATATTATTTATCCAATATATTTATTTATAAAATAGTGGAAATTTTTCATGTTATATTATTACACACTCACTTATAAGATGAGATGACGTATCCTCATCGTTATTTGTCATAACAAATTTATTTATAAATAAAACAAATATAAAGTATTGGAATCTTGGTCATGTTACACCATTGCAAACTTAGTTAGAAGAAGTATCATTCAGTCTTACTTGTTGTAACCATATTATTTATAAAATAAAACAAATGTAAATTATTGAAAATTGGGTTATGTCACACTATTACAATTTCACTTATAAAATAACGCATTTTTTAATATTAGTTTCCAAGATAAGTTTAATAATAGAATAAAACAAATATAATTGATTAGAATCTTGGTTACGTTACACCATTACAAGCTCATTTATAGATACAATCTAACTGTTTTGGTGGGGAAATTCTCCTATTTTGCAATGGATCGAAAGGACATTGTGGGGTGGGTCACCGAAAAATGGAAGCCCATTGTGGGTTACACTCGCTAGGTTTTTGCTATGGCTCGGGGTTGGTATGGTTTCAAGTTTGAGTAGGAAGTTCATTGTTCTACCATTTTAAATCAGCTGTGGCTTCATGGTGCTGGCAGCCTCATGTTACAGAAGTGGCATACTGATTTTGACCCGAATTCGGCTACTGTGCGCTTACGACATTTGTGGGTTCTCATCCCTGGTCTTCTGCTTGCCCTTTGGAATCGAGGGGCGTTTGAAGCTATTGGTAATAGTTTGGGTCGTTTTCTTCACGTGGAGGAAGAGCACCTTACTGGTTTCGACCGTCGTATGGGGCGACTCTTGGTTGAGGTTGACATCTCATTGGGGCTCATTGATGTTCTCCACATCAACTGGCGTGGCCGTAAGCTAGACTTGATCATTGATTATTGGGGCATCCCCTTCCGTTGCTCCAACTGCAAACAGGTGGGCCATCTTTGGAGGCAGTGCAACCAACGATTTTCTTCTGGTCGTCCGGTGGGGTCGGATCCCTTTTGGTCTTCGGATGATGGCAGCGACAAAGATATGGATACAAATGGCGGTCTTGACGGTTTTTCCAACAGGGTTTCAACACCGATTAATCCGGCTGCGGGATTATTGGGTAAGTTGGAATCCAATGACCCATCTCTTTATCATTCTTTAAATGATTTGGACATTAAATTCATAAATGCTTTGGAGCTTAATAATGGTAACAATGGTAACTATCTGAGTCGAGTGTATCCAATGCTGTCTATTACCTCTGAGTCTGAAAAAGATCCCAATGTCTCGTCTGATAATGCGTCTCCCACTTCTGATGTACCACTTCCTGTGTTTATTTCCTCCCCTGGGACCTCATTCGTCATTCCTATTTCGCCCGTTGCGTCGGCCACCATTAACAGTCCCACAATTATCCTATCCTCGGATTATGAGGTGCCATTGCTCGATTCTGTACCTATTGTGGATGGGGCGTTGATTGACAACTCATCTGATCCCCCGTCCGTCTCCCTTCCTTCTCATACTTTGTCAAACTGTGAGTCGGTGCCCCGGGAACGGGTATTACTCATCCCATCCTACTCTGAGATGGTTAAAAAATCACCCCTCCCTGTTTATTTAAAAAATTGGGTTGTCGACGATTGCGGTCCGAGTAATACATTAGTGGCTGATTCCTCGGATCCTGCGGCACTGGTCCCGGGTATGGAGGTTTTGAATAACATTCCAACTGCTGCAAATTTGGCCACGCTGGGAGATCAATGTATTGGGAAGGGGGCTCGGCAGGGTGGGCTGGCCACTGATTTCTCTCCATTAAAAACGAGGAGTGCTAGGAAAAATTCAAAGGTCGACACTCTGGGGGGTAATGACAAAAACATTCCAATTACCACCGTCTCTCCTGATACCAGGGCTCTTAGAGGAATTAAAGCCCTAGCCAGGGGTCGATAATGATTTTTATCTCCTTAAACATCAGGGGTGTGGGGGGTATGCCCAAACAACTGGCCCTCAAAAGAGTCCTTCAAATTGTTAATCCTGATTTGGTCTTCTTACAAGAAACAATGGTTTGTGGGGAGAAAGCTCGTTCTTTTTTCAATAAAATAAAGCCGGGGTGGTGTATGTCCTCTGTCGATGCGGTTGGTCTTTCTGGTGGCCTCCTGGATGCATGGAACCCGGGGGTTCTTAAGCTAAATCCTTTCATTACTTCACTGGGCATCCTTCTGTCTGGCAATATTAGAGGCTCAGAAAAAGATATAAAAAATTGTAAATTGCTATGGCCCTTACTGCAATAGGGAAGCTTTCTGGAATCTGGCATGTTCGGGGCATTTATTGGCATTGGAAAATTTGATACTTGCAGGTGATTTGAATTTTTCTTGGGGGGCAGAGGAAATTTGGGGTCGTGCGGCCAGAGAGACCCTCTTGGGACTTTCTTCAGAAATCTTTTTTCTACATATTCTCTGATTGATGTGGAACCGCGGCCATTGGCCCCAACATGGTCAAATGGTCGACAAGATGAGAATTTGATATCCAAACGTATTGACCGTTACTTGATATCTTAGTCTCTTTTAAGCTCTTTTCAATCATATAGAACTTGGATTCAACAGACCCATATCAGTGATCATCTCCCCATTATTTTGCAATTTGAATCCGACGCAAATCACCATGTATATCCATTCAAATTCAATTATGTATGGTTAAATGATTTGGATTATGATGTGGGTGTGCGATCCCATTGGGCCAATACCGATGTTTCGGGGGAGCGGTCGGCTATGGACAAGCTTGCTGTGAAATTAAATTCTTTAAAAGACTACACTATAAAGTGGGAACGATCCAAAAAAGCTGAGCTGACTACTGAACTCATTGCGCTTGAAATGGAAATTGGTGACCTTAGGGATCAATCTCTGAGGATGGGGATTTCTCAACCTAGTCGTGCCCGCCTTGCTATTTTGGAGGAAAGGAAACTCAAAATCCTCCTTATTCATGAAGAGTCCTGGCGTTTAAAGGGCCGGGCAATATGGCTCAAAGCTGGTGACTTAAACACAAATTTCTTTCATCGCCATGCTGATTCTCGTAGAATACAAAATAACATTTGGGATCTTAATGATCATGATGGGAGGCGGATTCGTGGTGATAATGATTTGATGTCTGAGGCATCTTGACACTTTCTAGATTACTTTACTGACCTTATGAATACATCCCTGCCAGAACAGTTTAAGCTTATAAAGGAATATCCTCGGATGTTCAATGACATGGAGGGGGACAAAATATTTGAGGCTATTACTATCACAGATGTTCAAAATACCCTTCGGGGTTTTGCTAAGGATAAATCTCCTGGTCCGGATGGGTGGACTGTGGAACTGTTCACACACTTTTTTGATATTATGGGGAATGACCTCAGGGATGCTGTGGATGAATCTCAGTCTTTGGGACTGGTATCTGGGGCACTAAATACTACCTATCTGGCACTAATACCTAAATCATCACATCCTGAGAGCTTTAATGATTTTTGTCCTATTTCCTTGTGCAATTTAGTATACAAGATTATTGCACAACGTATCAAACCGATCCTGTCTAAGTTCATTTCTATGGAACAATATGGTTTTTTGGATGGAAGGCAGATACACGATGCGGTTGGCGTGGCTCAGGAGGTTTTCCACAGTATTAATCAAAAGAAGCTGGACGCACTTATTCTCCAACTTGACTTGTTGAAAGCCTATGACCGGGTAAATTGGACTTTTCTCATATTGATCCTTATTCAAATTGGACTGCCTTGGAAGGTAATGAAGTGGATTATGGCCTGTGTTACCTCTGTCAACTTTGTAGTTCTTATCAACGGCCAGCCGACTGATTTTTTCAAGGCTTCTAGGGGCCTTCGTCAGGGATGCCCTCTCTCACCCCTTCTGTTTCTGCTGGTCATTGAAGGGCTAAGCCTTTCCATTCACAAAGCAAAATGTGAGGGCACTATTGTGGGTATCAAGGTCTCGGTAGGTGTATCGGTTACTCACACTCTTTTTGTGGATGATGTGATGCTTTTTGGTCTGGGAATACTGGCTGAATGGTTACAGTATAAGAAAATACTTGATTTCTTCTGCTCGGTAACCGGTATGCTCATTAGTATGGTAAAATATTTTTTCTTGAAGTACTCATTGGAGGTGAATATGGAACGCTTGATCAGGAGTATTTTTCCTTTGGAATTCAAGGAGTTATCCGATGGCTCAAAGTATCTCGGCTATTTTGTCAAACCTGCAAATTACAGGACCAATGATTGGATTTGGCTTGTCAAGCGTTTTGATTCGCGTATTGGACACTGGAGCCTAAGATATCTTTCACTGGGTGGCCGACTTACATTGGCAAAGGCTGTTCTACAGAACCTAGGAGTATACTGGTTCTCTCTCTGCAAAATTCCTTTGTCCATTTTGTGCATTATTCGGGGGAAATTCTACCGATTTATTTGGTCTGGCGGGGGGGAGAAGACCAAGTTTCATTTACTTAATTGGAAAACTTTGGCCCAACCATATACACTTGGGGGATGGAATGTGAAGAATCTGGAGCTCTTTGTAATGGCTCTTCATGCTAAGAGTTTGTGGCGTGCTTTATTTGTCAACTCTATGTGGGGCTGTATCATTCGGGCTAAATATCTCAAGCATGTTCCGATTGCGACTTGGTTTCGGAATGGCAGGCATTCTGTTATTGGTTCATCAAATATATGGTGTGGGCTCATGAGCTTGTTTTCTATTGTTGCAAAGTGGCTTACTTGGAAACCTGGCAATGGTCGGGATATCAGACTAGGTTCAGATCCTGTTCTGGGGGGATCTCCCTCATATAATTTATCTCCTGAACTACTTGCACATCTTCGGGCTAGGGGGCTCTATAATATTGCTCATGCGGCTTCTTACAATAATGGGTGATGGATAACTGCTTGTCAACTTGGTATTCGTGGGATTATGGGAAAGGAATGGTTGGATTATACTATGCACCTTTGTCAAGCCAATATCCACCTTAATGATTCTCCGGACAGGTTGGTTTGGTCGTGGGATGTTGCTCATGGCATGGTCACTTCAAAACTAGCTTATGATTCATTATTTGCTGACTGTCGACCGGTGAAGGTTTGGTGGCACACCGCGATTTGGAAGCTTGCCCTCCCTCCGAGGATCAGATGTTTTGTTTGGCTGGCATTGGGTAACAATATTCTTACTTGGGAGAACCTTTTCCATCGTGGTTTCTGCGGCCCTGGCTGGTGTCCTTTATGCTGCTCCCGATTGGAATCGGTCGATCATCTTTTCTCTTTGTGCTCGGTCATACAAGATCTCTAGTTACTAATTACCAATTCCCTTGGTATACCTGTTGCATGGCGTTCGTCCACATTGATTGATTGTTTTGGCCGGTGGTTCCGTGATTCTCTTTCTTTTCAATGGTTAGAGCTCCCATGTTTTATGTTGTGGGAATTATGGAAGGCCCACAATCGCTGCGTATTTGATGGTATCGTTCCAAATCTGGATTGGTTATGCAGCCGAACTATTGCTTTATTCAAGGAGTTCAATTCCATATCCGTCCCTGTGGGTGGCATGAATGATATATCTGATAAACGAACTGGTTACCGATTTTCTCCTCCGGTTCTGGTGTATCCTTGCGGGTTCTTTGATGGGGCTGCGGCTGGGGGAAGAGGTGTTAGCGGGGCCGGTGTGGTGTTACATCTTAACAAAGCTGTCTCCTTTCGAATCCATTTAAATTTGGGTTTTGGTACGAACACTCGCAGTGAATTGTGTGCACTCTGGATTCTTTTATACTTTGCTCGGCTCAAGCAGGTTTCATCTCTCGTTATTATGGGTGATTCTTCTTCCATAATATCATGGGCATCGGGTTCTTCCCCACTCAATGTGTTGCTCCTCACACATTGGTTGGATGCGGTCAGGAATTACATCTGTGACTTTCAGCATATTCACTTTGCCCATGTTTATCGTGAGGTAAATGTGGAGGCAGACATGCTCTCCAAGCTGGCCATGGACTCTTCGACTGGTATTATCTTGTGGGAGGAATGGCATGAGGACCTTTTTTTCACCCGGGGCTTGGTTGATTTGCATTGGATCTGATTCTTATGGTATGGTTTTTTGAGGTATTATCTGATCTATATGTTACTCATATGACTATACGCGGCTTTATATTTTGCAGGTTCATAGTCACTCTCCCCAACTCCTTGTTGGATTTTCGATCCATTTGGATTTTGCGGCTCTATTACTTTTTGCTATCTATTTGACATTCGTGTCCAGGCCTTTGGCTGTTTTGGACTTATATTATTTGTATTTATGTCTTTAGTTTGACTTTTATGGTATTTTGATACTATGCCTCATGGGGATTGTTAGTTTGGTCTTGTTATGCTGCTGGGGATTTGATGCTCGGTTTTGGCATCTTTTATGATTTTATGTATGTGTCTTGGTATAGATCTTGGATATTGTGATTGTGTCTTGGGGCTTAACCTGTGCCCGTATGTGGTATGACTCACATACCTACATGCTTTGATGACATGATGTATTGGACCTATTTACTATTTCGCGCTATTAATAGTAAGATATATTTTTCCTTGGAAAAAAAGATACAATATTCATAAGGCCCTAACTTTGAGAGGGTATCTACATGACATGGGGCTGATGTCTATGAGTATCCTCATCGTTATTTGTCATAACAAATTTATTTATAAAATAAAACAAATATAAATTATTGGAATCTTGGTCATGTTACACCATTGCAAACTTAGTTGGAAAAAGTATCATTCAATGTTATTTGTTGTAACAATATTAATTATAAAATAAAACAAATGTAAATTATTGAAAATTGGGTTATGTCACACTATTACAAATTCACTTATAAAATAACGCATTTTTTAATATTACTTTCCAAGATAAGTTTAATAATAGAATAAAACACATATAATTGATTAGAATCTTGGTTACATTACACCATAATTGATTAGAATTTTAGGGGCGAAATTTAGCCCATGGGCTAATTTTTTACCTTTATTTAAAACAAAGATCCAATTTCCATTTTTTCCAAAACTGATTCGCCCAAATTCCACGGGATAACAAATTTTTACTCTAAAAATCGCCAAAGTTGTCCAAAAACCATAAAAACTCCTTAGAAATTTGAATCTTTTTAGAAAAATATTGCCCAACATTTTATGGTTGGAAATTTAAGAATTAGTAAGATTCGACCAGATTTCTACACTTCAAGAAAATTATGGATCCTTACAATTTTCCCTGCTTGGGCACAAGGAAACTCACTTTGAGGCACCTTGCTAAAATCACTCCCTAGGCATAGTTGAGCACAACTTGTTGGATGCGATGGAAACACTTGTCAGACACACTTGTGATGGATGTCGATACAATGGGTACACATGTTAGAGTCACTTGCAATGGGAACACTTGTGGACACATTGGCGCTAGATGGACTTGCAATTGCAATAGTGTGGTATAGTCAACACAACACCATTGGAGATGGAAGTCGAGTGATAGGTCATGTGGGCACAATTGAATTGCTTGGGGACACTTGGGTCCACTTAGACTTGGAGGAGCTTACAAGAGTTTGGTAAGACTCATACATATATAGTGGATGGCTCAAAGCGGAAATGACATTCCAACATCCTTGGGAGGTGATTCACACAAGTTCAAAGTGAGCTCTGAGATTGTGCTAAGTCATGGGTTTAGCATAGTAGGGTGAAGTTGGACTAGTTGTGTGAAAAATGAAGAGGTGAACTAGAACTATAGGAGATAGGCCTACAATGGCTTAATGGGTTGGTTTGTATAAGACTGTTGGGCATTGGTAGAAATCTAATTTGCCTTATATTCATTGTACTTTATGTAAAAGAGTGGCAGGAAATCGGTTTCCCTCCCTTCTTGTATATTGTGAACATTCTTCTCATAAATAAAATTTGAAGGCATCTAGCTTGGGTGCCACCTATACATCTGCATGTGTATTGTGGATTATTTATTGGGATGAATTTTGTTCTATGTCATGTGATGCTTTATGTTGGTTAACTATTGATAAAGGTTAAGTGTTGATTATTATTAAGTACAAGTATCATTGAGATATTTTAAAGGCTATGATTGGACGCATGTCAGATGGTTGAGTGATCTTGGCTAAGTAGGAATTAGTTGCATTTGATGGTTTGTAGTCTAAAAGGAAGTTATGGTTAAACCTTAGGTGAACAAGAGTAGTTTGGTTGTAGTAGGATAGATTGCCAAACCCTTGTGGTTGTGGTAGGGAAATGTCGCATGACCTTAGATGCCAAAGTAAAGTTGAGAAAATTCCCAAGTTTTAAGAAAAAAAATTAATCAAATTGTAGGTCCTAAGTTCCTAACAATATTCCTCTATATTACTTTCTAAACAAATTTATTTATAAAATAAAACAAACATAAATTACTAGAAACTTGGTCATATTACACTATTATAAACAAACTCACTTATAAGATGAAGTATCCATCAATGTTACTTGCAATTTATGGCAAGTAACATCGAGGGATGCTTCAAGGGGAGGGGGTGACGAGTAAGACATAGGAATGCTTCATGTGATGGGAAGCTTCATCAGATTATTTTTCTTATGAATGAGTGTGTAATGGCATAATGTGAGTTAGCTTCTAATGTTATATATTTGTTATAAATTAATGATATATTTATTTCTGTTATTGAGGGATGCTTTAATCACCTGTTTGTTTGTTAGTTGTTCTTATTTCACTATTGTTTGGATGTTCTGCAATCAAGCTCTTAGCTTAATCATACCTAGAATTCAAACAATATTCATGACAGCTTACAAAATTGGTTGAAAAAAAATGCTAAGTATAAAGAGATTCCTATTTTTATAATATGGGAAATATGCAAGAGCAGAAATATGTTGATTTTCGAAGGTAAAAGCACACATGCTACTCAGGTTTGCTCTCGTACCATCAATCACTTTTTTGAGTAATGCAATCCTTCTTCTATATCATAAAAGAGGATTGTTAATAGACCTAGTTTTGATATGAATCTTTCAATTGGTTTTTTTTATGGTGCCTATAAAGATGATTTGGGGGTGAGGGCGTTATATTACATATTAAACCTGGCTATCTGTGCAAGTTAAAAATGACAATAGGCCCTAGATCAAACAACAAAGCTGAGTTGATGGCATGTTTGGGTCTCCTATGGTATGCAAATAGGTGTGGTATACAAAGCTTACAAATCACACATGGTACTCGGGTTTGCTCTCGTGCCATCAATCACTTTTTCAAGTATTGTAATCCTTCTTCTATATCGTAAAAGAGGATTGTCAATAGACCTAGTTTTGATATGAATCTTTCAATTGGTTTTTTTTATGGTTCCTATAAAGATGATTTGGGGAGTGTTGGCATTATATTACATATTAAACTTGGCTATCTGTGCAAGTTAAAAATGACAGAAGGTCCTAGATAAAAAACAAAACTGAGTTGATGGCATGTTGGGGTCTCCGATGGTATGCAAATAGGCGTGGTCTACAGAGCTTACAAATTTTTGGCGACTCTAAAGTAATAATTGACTGGGAAAATGGCTTACATGATTTGGCAACTCTACATTTATCCTCATGGAAAAACATATTTTTGGAATTGAGGCAATCTTTTTCTTGCCTATCTTTCACTCACATTTACAAGGAATTTAATGGGGAGGCAAACAAGTTATCCAAAGAAGCAATGTGTGAATTTGATGGATGCATATGGTTCGAGGAGCTTGTTGATGATATATGCATTGACAATGGTTCTATCTCTATTTTCTAGAAGTTGTTATTTATGCATTTTGATCAGATAAATTTTCTTGTTTTTTGATGTAAATGCCTATATGCATAGTTATAGACTGTACTAGTAGATCTCTTGTAGATAATACTTTTTTGTTTGGACATTTTTCTTAGTTTTTTGGTTGGAAAGTAGCTATTTTGTATGCCTATTAGTCTGGAAGAACTTTGAAGGATGTAACTTTGATTCATTATGAATAACAAGTTAATTTTTTCGGCTTGAAAAAAAAGTCCACGCGTGAGTTTGTAATAGCATAACATGAGTTAGTCTTTAATGATATATACTTGCTTATGTATTATTGATATAAATATTTATTTCATTTCATAAGGAGTTTATATGTGGGGTTTATATGTGTGTGGATATATCAATTAGGTTGTGATTTACGAGTTGGGATTGAGCATTGCCATGCAAACAATTTAGGTTCAAACCTTAAAACATGTAGAGTTTTTATGTGTGTGAAAGGGAAGGTGTTTGACCTTCTAGAGTTGTTTTTTCCTTTATCAACAAAAAGGGAGTCACAAGTATGAAGTAATGGATTAATGGAGCATGTTTAATGAATTCCTCCACTAGAGATTGTATTAGGGATTGGATCATGCAGTGATCAAAATTGAACCCTTCCCATCCCTTCCAAGGGGTTCAAACCCTTCCTAGAAGGGTAATTTAAAAGACACCCTCCAAGTAAATTTTTGAAATCACTTGTCATCTATGAAGGACAACAAATATTATAAAATTTTGAAAGAAGGGTCATATTTTCAACAACCCATGAATGTCCTCACTCTCAACACTTAGTTTCTCAATGAGCATTATACCTTTTATATTATATGAGGATGGATGCGTGAATCATAAGAAAGATTCATGGTTCAACACCCAATACTTTTCTTTGGAAAATAAAGACTAAAATAATCTATATTCTTATTGGCTCTCATGTATTATTTAATATGATGTATCCTTTGACAATGTTAAATCCATCACATAGTTCACATCTGGATCATCTTACTAGCATATTGGCATATGCAGCATTTTAAGTGTCACTTAATCAAATGTTTCTAAAGGAGCTTGGACACTATGTCTACTATTGAGAGCTATTCACTTGACCTTACATGTGATTGTAGTTCCCTCAAGGATATTTTTTTAAGGCAATTAATGCAATGAACCATGTGAAGACGATTTTTTTGTTTTTTAGAAATTTGGATGAAGTAATTCAAGAGGTTGGAGAGGAAAATGTTGTCCAAGTTGTCATTGATCATGCATCAAACTATGTTGATGCATAAAAGATGATCATGGATAATTATACAATCATTTAATGGACCCCTTATGCAATTCACTTCTTATATTTACTATTGCATACTTTAGCCAAAAATTCCATGGGTCAATGAGACAATCAAAAGAGAAAAAACAACTACAAAATTTATAATTGACTATTGTCTTACTTTGAGCATATACATAAAAATGTATCTAGAGAGTTGGTGAGGCCTTGTGATACAAGGTTTACCGCATTTAACATCACTCCAAAAATATTTATTGAGGAAAAAACAAACCTAAGCATTGTTTTGTGCACTATTGAATGGGGGGGGATCTCACCATTCAAAATAATCAAAGGTAAATAATGTGAAACATACAATGCTAAAAAATAGATTTTGTAAAATGTTCACAAAGTTTCAAAAATGTGGTCCAATTGTTGATGTGGTCCACATGGTTGATGGTGACAAGCGTTGTATGAGTTTTGTTAATGAGGCCACAGATCATTGCAAGTGATTTTGATAATGTGGAAGTGAATTATTAGGAGATACAAGAGGTATTTGATTGAATATGGAAGATGATGCATCACATTTTACATGCAACAATGTGTTATTTAGACCGTAGATTGTTTCAGGTAGTAATACATGGCAATAAAGAAGTAATGAGTGGACTTCATGAGACTATTGAAAGGCTAAATTTGGATCTATCTATTTCAAATTTGGTTAGATCCTAGTTTAGAGCATACTTAGAATAATGGATATTTAAAACCAAAGTAGTGAAGTGTGATAGGGTCAAAATAAATTTGACAATATGGTGGGATTTTACGCATCAAGGGCCCCATAATTGCAAAATTTACAATTTGTGTCTTGAGCTCGGAATTAGGTGTATCAACTTTGTGAAAGGAACTAAAGTGCCTTCAACCATATGTGTTGCAAGAAAAGAAACATGTTGTCATCTAGAAAATTAGAAAATCTTGTTTATATTTGTAGTAACTTGCAATTGGCTTTAAACAATTTAGTTAAAGACTCATCCAATTATTCTACTCCAAGTTTCAAGCTTGTTATACATGCATTGGGAGATCAAGATGATATTGGAATTGACAAGGACAATGATAAATCTAGGGTTGAATCCAATGATGATATTGCTTGTGATTCTAGTGGATTAACTACCGCAAGTGTTCTTGATGATTTATGTATTTTTCTTGTAACAAGTAGGCCATGAGAACACCAAGAATACAAATTGTGGTCATGTTCTACTTTTCTTTTTAAATGGTCAATTTTGTAAAACATTTTAATGTTATGTTTCATGGAAACGGTTTTAAATTTTGTCAAACAAGATGTATGCATTTAATATATATGTTTAATCATTAATGTTGGCATGCAATTTTCATTTTATCATGTGTTTAATGAGCGCATTGAATTTTATTACATATATTTCTAATACTAAAATTTTGTAGTTTCTCAAACTTAGTGCTGATTTTATCACCTAATTTTTCATTGCCATATTTTTGTCAAAATTTGAGTTCATTGAAATTCTCAAACCATGTGGCTTAGATTTTAACCCCTCTCCCACCCAAAAAAGTTCTATTGGTAGCACCACTTTTCGATTAGGTGATTTCTTTTTATGTTTTATACAAAAAATTGAAATTTTAGGGCTAGAGTTATTGTCAAGATCGTAACTATGTTCCACTAATAAGCACACCACAAGCCATAGGTATGGAATGAGAATGTGATCCAAACACCAAAGTAACACCGACTGTTTGCACTAAAGAATTAGGTAATGCATAAAGAAAGCAAATATACCCATAAATAAAAAGGCCACAACCTAACTTATCCATCTATAATGTTTCACACAGTGGGAAAACAAATCTTGTCAATAACAAATCAAGATGTAACAAATAATAATAATTGATGGTTGAGATTGTGGGTATCTTGAGAAGATTAAGAGCACAGTGCTCCACCATGTATAGTTTTGTTGTGACCTTCAACCACAAAAATACACATTTCATGAGGTGGGCGCAACCAATGATCAAAATTGAACCATTCCCAACCCCTCCAAGGGTTTCAAATTCATCCTAAAAGGGTAATTCAAATAAAACCCTTGAAAATGTAAAATTTTGAAATCAATTGTAATCTATGAAAGACAAAAAATATTACAAAGATTCAAAAGAAGGGTCACATTTCAACAACCCATCAATGTACTCACTCTCAACTCTTGGTTGCTCAATGAGCATTGTACCTTTTGTATTATACGAGTATGAATGTGTGAATCACGAGAAATATTTATTATTCAATACCCAATACTTTTTTGGCATATAAATACTAAAATCATCTATATTATCGTTATCTCTCATATGTTCCCTAAAATGGTGTATCCTTCCACAACATTAAATCCATCACATAGTTCACACCTAGATAATCCTATCATCGTATTGGCATATGAAAAATTGTATGTGTCACTCAATGAAATCCTCCCAAAGAATATTGAATACCATGTCTTACATTGATAATCCACTCGACATTACATGTCTTCTATTGATAATTTACTAGACATTAAATTGATTATATTTCCTTTGAAAGGATTTTTTTAAGGAAGTTAATGCAATGGATCATGTAAAGACAACATAATTTATTTTTAGAATTTTGGATGAATCAATTTAAGAGGTTGGGGAGGCAAATTTTGTCCAAGTTGTCACCGATAATGCCTTAAATTGTGTTGGTGCAGAAAATATGATTACATAGAAGTATACAATCATTTATTGCATCCCTTATGTAGCTCACTACTTTGATTCATTGTTGCACAATTTAGCCAAATTTCCATGGGTCAATGAAATAATCTGAAGAGAAAAAACAATTGCAAACTTTATCATTGACCACTATCTCACTTTGAGCATATACATGAAAAATGCATTTAGAAAGTTGTTGAGGCCGTGTGATACAAGGTTTGCTACATTTTACATTACTCTGAAAAGTGTTGTCCAATAAAAAACAAGCCTAGGAATTGTTTTTTTGCACTAATGAGTGGGGGAGATCTCACCTTTCATTAAAATCAAAGGGAAAGAATGTGGCACAATTAATGCTAAGCAAGAGCTTTTGGGAAAATGCTCACAAAGTTTTAAAAATGTGTGGTCCAATTGTTGATTTGTTTTGCATGGTTGATGGTGACAAGCTTTGTATGGGTTTTGTTAATGAGGCCATCATGATTCATTACAATGAAGCCATCAAAAGTGCTTTTTATAATGTGAAAGTCGATTATAGAGAGATATGGGAGGTAGTTGATAAACATGGAAGATGATACATAGCCCTTTACATGCAAAGGCATGCTATTTGGATCCTAAATTGTTTCGAGTAGCAAGAAATGAAGATAAATAAGTCACGAGCGGACTTTATGAGACTATTGATAGGATAAATTTTGATCCATCTATTCTAATTTGGTTAGATCCCAACTTTAAGAGAATATTGGTTAGAGGAAGGGATATTTAGAATCAAAGCATCAAAGTATGATAAGATAAAAAGTTCTTTAGTAGTATGGCGGGACTTTTATACATTAAGGGCCCCGTAATTGTAAAACTTGCAATTTGTGCCTTGAGCTCGAGATCAAGTGCATCAAGTTGTAAAATGACTTGGAGTTCCTTTGACCATATGCATTCCAAGAAAAAGAATTAGGCTTTCATCTAGAAAGTTAGAATATCTTGTTTATGTTCACAGTAACTTGTGATTGGCTTTAAAAATTGTGGTTAAACACTCTTCCAATTCTTCTACTCCATGGTTCAAGCCTATTCAGAAGAATTGGGATGCCATGATGACCTTGACATTAACAATGCTAGAGCCAGGGGTGAATCCAATGGTGAATTTGATTGTTCTTCTAGTGGCTTCACTACCCCAAGTTCTCTTGATGGAGATTTTTGATATAACAACTAGGTCATCGAAACATCAAGAATAAAGCTTGTGGTCTTGTTCTATTTTTATTTTTAGATGCTCAATTTTGTAAAACATTTTAATGTTTTGTTTCATGGACATGCTTTTGAATTTTGAAAAAGATGCAGTCTTTTGAAATATATGTTTGATAATTTATGTTGGCTTGCAATTTTCATTTTTTAATGTGTTTAATGAGTGCTTTGAATTTTATTACATATATTTATAATTTTGAAAATTTTGAATTTTATCACCTAATTTTCATTGTCAAATTTTAAGGTCATTGAACTCCTCAAACTAGGTGACTTATATTTTAATTCCCATCTCCCCAAACTACAAAAAAATGCTACTGGTGGGACCACGTTTCCATCAAGGGCGATTAATTTCAATGTTTTAATGCAAAAAAATGGGGTTTTGAGGATAGAGTTCTCATAAAGTTGGTAGCTATTTTCCACTAGTTAACACAACACAACCCATTATTATGGAATGAGAATGTAAACCAAACACCAAATTAACACCAATTGTTTGAGCTAAAGGATTCGGTAATGCATAAAGCAGGAAAATGTATCCATAAATAAGAATGTCACAACCTAATTGATTAATATGTCATGTCTCACACCATGGAAGGGAAAATGTTGTCCATAACAAATCAAGAGGAAACTAATAATAAGAATTTAAGGTTGACATTTTGTGTATCTTAAGAGGATTAAAAGCAATGTGCTCCAACACTACAATTTTATTGTGACTTTCAACCCCAAAATCCACCCTTCACGAGGTTGTCGCAACTAGTTATACAAATTGAACCCTTCCCAACCTATCCAAGGGGCTAAAACCAATCCTAAGGGTAATTCAAAAGGCACATGTAGCTAGGGTTTTCACCCTAGCTCATGCTAAAGAGCACCTACTAAGGATTCAGTAACCCTTAGTAGCGGTTCAATAATGGGTAAAAAATGATATGTGAAACAAGTAAAAACTAAATATTAAGATGTGACATGTGCAAGTGATAACATAAAAATAAATCTAAACTACAACAGTAAAAAGTAAAAAACCGTTGATATCATAAAAAAGGTTCTCCAAGATTAAAACCGATGGCGGCTTCTGTTCAGCGAGGTGGACTTCCTCTGCGGCTAGGGCAAAAACCCTAGCCGCCTCCGCTTTTCGTTTGCAGGGACGTGATCTGGACTGTCTCTCGCTCCTTTGTTTGCAGGGCCGCGGATCGAATCTGACCAGGTTTTCTCTTGCATTTTTGCTCGCGTTTTGGAATTGTAGTCTGTGGTTTTCAGCTGCTTCTAGGCTATTGCTGGTGGTCGCCATCCTGCTTCGATGGCCCCAGATCCGTTTGCCGAGATGGAAAAAGACCCTTTGGAAGCTTTCAAAGCATTAGTCCGTTCGGCAGGACCTAAAGCTAAGCCTTCTCTCTCGTCTAAGTTTGTTAAGAAGATGGAGGAGATCCCTTCTCTGGAGCTATCTCCAGAAGAGCCATGCAGTCTTGCCCTCCTTCTAGCAGAAAAAGCCCTCATCGGAAAGTTCACGGGGTTATGGCCTAGCCCCAAAACGGTGGAGGCTTGGATGGAAGAACGCTGGAAATCGCTGATGCATGGAAACATTTCTCTGTGTGCAGTTGGCAGGGGCTTTTTTGTTTTCAGCTTCTCGAGCAAAGAGGACCGTGATTTAGTCTTCAGATCGGGTCCCTATTTCATGGGGCCGAGGGGGCTGTTTTTAGCCCCCTGGACTCTTGATTTTAATCCCGGAGCTGAGATCACCGCAGCCCCTGTTTGGGTTAGGCTGCCTCATCTCCCCTTGCATCTGTGGGGGAAAAGCTCTCTGGAGGACATTGGTAATAAGCTTGGGCGTTTTCTGGACAGTGTGGAGCCGAAAGGGGATCAATTTACCTGTGCTCGTGTTTGTGTTGAGGTTAATCTCGAGAAAGGACTCCCGGAAGCCATTCAGCTCTCCCTGGGGGAATGGAGCCATATCCAAGAGTTGGACTACGAGCAGATTCCTTTTAAGTGCCTTCGGTGCCATGCTTACGGTCATTTCGCAAAATGCTGCCCCAAAGCCACTGAGGTTGCGGAACCAGTTAAAGGAGATGACTTTCAGCCAGTAACTAATCGGCGAAGGCAGCCAAGACGAAAGGAATCACTAGCCCAGGCTCCGAAGGCCACTCCTTCAGCGGAGACAACTCTTGAAACTAAAAACAGCTTTGATGCACTGCAAGCAGAAGAAGGCTTAGACCCTGAAGCAACAGCAGTTAAGGAAGATCCTCCGGTAGACGAAAGACTTCCGGAACCCGCCCTACCTGGCTCAGTAGATGCGAAGGAAGCCAGGGCTTCAGATCCTGAACCCCCTGCCTCTGCAGGACCTGCTGTTTCAGTCCCCTCCAGCGGCTCCGTGGAAACTATTGAACCTAAAGATATCTCAGCCCCGTCTCCACCCCTTACCAGAGGGCGAAGGACCAACAAGGCGCGTAGAGAAAAGGAGACGGCTTCCAACATCTCTTTAGGATCTCAGAAAAATATGGATCCCTACTTTAAGGGGCAAATTTCACCCTCATAAGTTTAAATGCATTGCTTTTGTCTTCTACTTTGCTCACAGTTTGTGAGAATTTACTCTTGTAAGCTCCTTTCGTCATTTTCTCGAATTAGCTCAAAAAACAGATGGGATTTGTCTCCCATGACTTTCACAAGGAGGTTGGCAGCACTGTTAGAGGTCACCAACCTTCTTCAGATCTGTAACTCTTTCATTCTGGCTAGCCAGAATGCCGATTAATGCAACCTAACCGTTCTTGTCAAAAAAAAAAAAAAGTAAAAAACCATGAGGAACTAAGTAAATAGAATTTGGATTTTTTTGTATTAATGGGCAAACAAGGGTTTGCAATGGTTTTACCTCAAATGGCGAGGTTGTTGGAGTCCTTACAATAGTACAAGAGTAGTGCACCAGTTCTCCAGAGTTCCTATCCCTTCTCCAAATGCTCAATGGTAGCCAAAACTAAACTAAAATGGTGAACTCAAGCTCAAGGTGATAGGCTAGGGTTCAATAGGAATTTCAGCAGCATAAGGGTGCGAAGAGTGATTGATTGATTTTAAATGGGGGTCTCCATCACCTTTTTATAGAGATTTTGGATGGTGGAGTATTGGCCCATGGTTTTAGGCAACCAATAGTGTTGGTAAATGGTTTTAGGGTTTTTCCCCTCTTTTTGAAATTATTTTTGACTTTTTTCCCTTTTTATTTTATTTTTGGGAATTTTGGACCCCTTTTTGAGGGGTTTTGACCTTTTTTGAAGGAATTTCATTAATTGAGGAGGGAAATAATGGTTTTTTTTGCCTTTTTGGTAACCATTTGAGGGTCTTTTAGGGTTTGGAGACCAAAATAGTAGGAAAAGTGGACAAATGGGTTATGTGACTAGGGAGATGAGCTAGTGAACAATTTTTGGGTGTTAACAGCACCCTTATAAAAACGTAAAATTTTAAATCACTTGTCATCTATGAATTACAACAAATGTTATAAAATTTCAAAATAAGGGTCACATTTTCAACAACCAATCAATATCCTCACTCTAAACACTTGGTTGTTGAAAGAGAATTGTAATTTTTGTATTATAAGAGGATTGATGTGTGAATCATGAGAAAGATTCATGGCTTAACACCCAATAGTTTCCTTTGGAACGTAAAGACTAAAATCATTTATATTCTCATTGGTTGTTTATTCCCTAATATGGTGCATCCTTCCTCAATATTCAATCCAAACATAGTTCATAATTTTATATTCCTACCACCATATTGGCATATTCAACATTATAAGTGTCATTATATGAAATATCCCCAAAGAAGCTTGGACACCATGTTTTCCATTGACAATTCATTTAACATTAAATGTGATAATATGGTTGTGACAAGTTTTTTCTTGCACTCTGTCCATCAATTTCCAAGGTTTTCTAGTCATGACTTATGCATTATTCTTGAATTCATGACTAGTCTTACCAATGATTATTACAAAGGTAAGCACTAGTGGGCATAAGTTGGGTGGTTGATCAATAAATCATATCTTGTCTAATTAACTCATTCATCATTGTAATATTAAAGGTAGTAGGTGCATGAGATTCTTAAAATTTGGGGAGGGATTTTAATCCCTTCACCCTTTATAGGAAATGGAAGAAATTATAATAGATTTATGGATTTACTTTGATTAATCAAGCACATATCAAAAACATCCATATGATCCATCCCGTATATGGAACTGTGATGAAACTTGATTACAACTAGCATGCATGAATTGTGGCATGTGGGTAATTTCCAAGAGAGGCAACCAGAATGTGCCAAAAATTCTACCTAAAAGGAGGGAGTGGATTGCTATTCTATGTTGTGTAAATGCAATTGGTGAATCTATCCCCGGGTTTTATTTGTTCAAGGGAAAGGTCCAGCTGAAGAACTATATCAAGATTTATAGGCCAGGAGCATGTATGATTGCACATCCCAATGCTTAGATGACTAAATAACTATTCATGAATTGGATTTTCCATTTTGACGCATCTATGCCTGGTGGCATATCTCCTAAAAATAGGATCCTGCTAATTTTTTATGGCCATGGAAGCCACATAACTCTACAAACCGTTCAAGAGGAAAACAGGATGGTCATTGACTTGTTGACTCTACCAACACATACGACTTAGAGGTTGCAACCACTAATGTGAGTGTGTTTGGTTTTTTTAAGTGCTTCTTCAAGTCTGAGAAAGCTTCATGGATGGCCAAGAACCCCGTGGTAGAGGTAAAAAGGTTTGAATTGGAATAAATTGCAAGCAATTCTTTTAAAACGACACTTACAATATCAAATATTAAGGTTGGATTTAAGCAAACTGGAATATCACTATTATATTATGATGCTCTCCTCCATGACATGGCTTATAGTTAGGCCTTCGAAGGTGTATATGTTGCGGAAGATGCAGATGTTGTGGAAAAAATCTTATCCCTCTCTTGAGGGCAGTTCCATCCATTAGCTGCTGATGATGAATAGGTTAATGAAATTCAATACGATGGTCACATAAATTTTACCCCTGTTGATGATGAAGAAACTAAAGCAAGCATGGAAGGAGTTGGAACACACCAAAAACATACATAACATGCAGAACAGATTCAAATTGACTCTTCTAGACCAAATATGGTTGAAGGTTTTCAAGCACAAAAAAGAAATGAAGAGCAGTTGACATTCCCAATCCAAGTACCACAACTTGAGTGGTTAGTAGAAGCAATGATGAATATGAACATACACATTGTTACTAGCACCAATGAAGAAATCCTCAACAAGCCTTCACTTCCAACATACTTGAACAATGAAGTTGTCCACTATTATGTGGATGTAGGTGGTGAAGAAGAATATACCGCATGTAATCAAGAACTAGGCGAAGACATTGCAAAAGAAGCACAAATCCCAGTTGACCCTCAAAACCACTCAAGTACCACACCACTTCTTGGATAATCCCTAAGGTTGTTAGTGGAGAGAGTGAGCATAAAGGTAAGGGTGGGATCAACAAATTTGATTCGATTAGGAATAAGTTCACAACTACGTACCTTAGATGAGTACATCACATTGTTTCCAAAGTCTGAATAGAAGAAAAACGAGGTGCATGAAATGAGATAGAAAAAGAAGGAAATCGCAAAGGACAAGAGGGAAGCAAGGATTGTTCAAGCATAAAAACAAAAACAGGAAATGCTGAATACCATAAAAGCTTTCCAAGCATGAGATGGAGCTGAGGAGGATGGTCTCATTTGATCAAATTGTAGAGAATACACATTTCTTCCAAGACCTTATAAATAACCAGGTCGCTTAGTATCATCCACCTGGTCCACCTCCCCCCTTTCTTATAGCTAGCTAGTGCAAGGACCAATTTGAGATGGGATTTTCCAACACCTCCAAACAATCCAGGGGTATTGGGCACAAGTCAGATCTATTGGTTTTCAATTCCTCCTTGGTTGCAAGCAGCAATGTGGCATCAAGCAAATGTAGGGAAATCAACACAATATGATCAAGAAAATGTAGGAACCTCAAACAACTAGGCCTGGGAAAATGTAGGAGGATCAACAAGCTTAGGTAATGAAGAAAATCTGCAACCTAGAGCATAAGGATAAAATTCATTTATGCCTAACCACATGCATTGTGGGTTTTGTTAAATAGGATTTTTTGGATGACTATTTATTTAGTTCCATGGAATATAAGTGAATAGTATATTCTTGAAGTTATATATGATAGCATACGCTAAAAGGTAATGATATATGGCAACATAAGCTAATTTGAAGCCTATTTTGTTATGAACCACCTTTCCATATTCATGGAGGAAAACATTCATTTTTTGAGAATACTGCTAGTGTATTACTACTCCTTGAACTTTGGATCTAGGAGATTGTTTTGAGTATGGTGCATGTGGATCTACACTATAATATAGAGGGATTAACTCCTCATTTATAGGTCTATGGTTTGACACTTCATTTGGCATGTTTATCACCTTGGAGGATGATTTGTATGAGCCCTTGAAGTGGATGCCCTGCCCATTCCATTCTTTTGGGAATATTTTTAGTATCTCAAGGATATTTCCCCATTGATGATTGGAAGTGCTTCACCTTTTGAGTTGGAAAATGATCATGTTGAAGTAATAATTAATCTTCACGAGGACAATGTTGGAAAATGACGATGTTGAAGCAATAATTAATCTTTTCAATGAAATGAAAGGATGGAGTAAGTGATGGGATGATATTTAAGTAATCTACAACTACCTGACATACGAGGATGGGTTTAAACCAAATATACTTACTTGGAGCGCTAGGAACACATTCTTTGGAAGCAATTTCTAGATTTGTTCTAGGTTTGCTTGACTGGTTGATTCATTGTATAAAGGGAAGCAATGTATGACATAAAGGGTGTCACGCTGGACATATGCATCCTATTGCTTTTGGCTGAGATGGATGGCTTAAAGGGTGACTTAAGCTCGAGCGATTCATAATCAAGCCAACACATGCACTACCAACATTAATGGGAAAGGGGAAATAATCAAAATCCATAGCAAACCAAGATCTATAATCTCAAAGGTTTAAAAATATTAATGGCAATTTTCATCCATATGTAGTGTACATCTTAGTTAGTGAAAGAAATCAATGGATTGTTATTTATTTTTTATCCCAAACAATTCACAATCAAGCCACCATGGGCACTGCCAATATCAATGGGAAAGGAAAAAAATCAAAAGCCATAGCAAACAAGGACCTATGATCTCAAAGGTTTAAAAACGTTAATGCCAAAAACACTATTAATTTTCATCCATATCTAGTGTACATCTCAAGCAGAGATGGAAATTAGTGGCTTATCATAGATTTTTAAACCCAACCAATTCACAATCAAACCAACTCATAGACAATGGACACTACCAATATCAATGGGCAAGGGAATAATTCAAAATCTAGAGAAAATTAGGACATTTGATCTCAATGGTTTAAAAACATTAGTTCCAAAAATGCTAGTAATCTCCACCCATATCTAGTGTACATCTCAAGCACAGAAGGAAATTAGGGGCTAGTCATTGAATTTCAAGTGCAACCAATTCACCATCATGACAATAGATAAACATTGCCAATATCAATGGGTAGGGGAAAAAACTAAAATCCATATCAAACCAGGACCTATGATCTCAAAGGTTTAAGAACATTATTGCCAAAAATGCTAGTAATTTCCATCTATATCTAGTGTACATCTCAAGCCCAGAAGGCAATCAGGGGCTTGTCATTGATTTTTAATCCCAACCAATTCACAACCAGGCCAACATAGAGACACTTCCAATCTCAATGGGCAAGGGAAAAATTCAAAATCCATAGCAAGCTAGTACCTATTATCTCAAAGATTTAAGTAAATAATGCCCAAAATTGTAAAATGTTAGTAATTCCTATCCATATCTAGTGTACATCTTAATCATAGAAGGAAATTAGGGGATTATCATAGATGTTTAAACCCAACCAATTCACAATCAAGCCAGAACAAAGACACTTCCAATATCAATGGGAAAGGGAAAAATTCAATAGCAAACTAGGATATATGAACTCAAAAGTTTAAAAACAATAATGCCAAAAACACTATCAATTTCCATTTATATCTAGTATTGACATCTGACCTAAAAAATGACCTAAAAAATACAGATTTGGTTATAGATGGCAATAGCAACACATTGTTAGATATGGAACTTGAAAAAAATCATTATAGGTAATTCTATGGCATGCAATTCCCATACCAAAGAGGAATAATGGATGCATATGTTCTTGATTTAGTCAAAGCTTCCCGAGGTGATACTATAGAAGATTCTATAACTAAAAACCAACAATTTGGAAATTAAATGTATGCAGATCAACATATACAATAATGATTTCAGCAATGATTAGGAAAAACAAATAAGGAAATAAGGATGCTTTGGACATCGAAGAAAATTGGAACTTGCAAAAGCAATCAAAGCAACATGGGTTTATTTGGAAAAGATTGAAGACACGCTAACTTATATATATGCTATTTGTGAATGTATGCATTTCAAGAAACACATGCATACCATTGATACTATTGAAACTTGGTAGCAAGGCTAAGCACATAATTCTTTCATACCATTCAAGTTCCATAATTTTATATCTCATCTCAATGTAAGGCATGCATTAAGAAGTGTAAATCAAACCTTGCATTGGACCTAACAAATAGTACACACATGATCCCTAGCTACAATGCAATAAGAAAACAACCAAAATATGCACATAGTAGCAAGATTGCATTACAGTTTCAAACAACAAATAAGGGAACAATGATCCTTTGGACACCAATGAAACCAACAACATGCAAAAGAAATCAAAGCAACAAGGATCAATTTAGAAAAGACTAAAGGCATATCAACCTATATCTGTTTTATTTATTAATGTATGCATTTTGAGAAATACATGCATATCTCAGTTGTAAGATTTCACTAAAACTGATATCATATCCACATTTTCTTCTTCAACTATTGATGAAGCATCAAAGGTCCTTTCACTCACTAAGCATGCATGAAAACAATCTAGAAAAGGCCATTTTGAGCGACAAATTGACTACTTATACCTCAACATTGCATATTCATCACAACAAGTATATAGGATCTCATGTGATAGAAACACTCACAAGTAAAAATAAAATCTTTTGGATGAACATTAAATAGTAAACTCTAATGCTAACCCAATTCCCAATTCCCTCAAACCAAACATTTGTAGAGTATTGCACTTGAAAGTTTTTAGGAATTGTAAAACAGATTGGTAAGCACTAATGAGTATGCAAAATTCCTAAACTAATAAGAACAATCAAGCTATTTATATCAGCCTATGAAGCTTCAATGCAGAAGAGAATCACAATGAATCCCCTAGAATGAACCCTAACCGCACTAGACTGTGAAAGCTGTTAATTTTAAGAAACTGTTTGAGGCAAAGCTTCTTGAACTAGAAATTTAGGGCAAAATGATATTTAAAAATAAATCACCTTAAGCCAGGGTATTTAAATTTATAACAAGGGTATTTTTAAATATTGTAAACCAGAGAATTTAAATGAATTAAGCTAAAAATAACATTTTTCCATTAAAATTTAGATCAGTGCACAACACCGAAAGCCATAATGAAAATTCCACCTTAAGCTACATTAAACCCCATTGCAGAGAAGTGAACTTAAAACCCTAATTCAAAAAATCGTTTTTCTTTAAAATTTACAATAAACCTATCACAAAATTCGTAGTAAACCCAACAATGTTCACCATAATTTAGTTTTTTTACAAGCCATCAATAGTCATAGAGCGAACGTACATAAAGCAACATGTAGAGTGAACACACATGCAAAATAGAAGCCCACAACAAACACAAGCGGATGAAGTCGGTAGGAATAGATTCCTACCAGAGGGCTCCTCCAACAACACGTCCTCCATCAAATTGTCGAGTGGTGAGAACCTCCACTCTAGCCAAATGGCCAACTTGCATAGACCACCAAAACGACATCCATGGTAGGCAATAAAAATTCTCCATCAAAAAGTCTAAGTGAGTAGAGGCAGAGGAGGGTTATCACCTCCATAGGCGTCGTCCCACTCCCCAGCATCCTCGACAGACCATCCATTGATGTTTGAACCCAACACCTACGACCACAGTGCAGAACGAGCACAAAAAGACCAACCAAGGTGCTCACCCAACCAACAAGAAGACACAAAAAGAAACCACAGTGAGGTCGCATAAAGGAAACTAGGTAAAGGACCATGTAGAAAAGCGAGGACAAGTTCAAGGTGATGTACAATCATGCACATGCACAAGGGTGCACCACAATTGGGGGGGTGGATGCTCACCCATCTACCCCGCTCATAAATGCACATGGAGTGGAAAAGATTTAGGAGAAGACGAAGATGGACGCCAAAACCGAAGCGAATTGAATTGAAAAGTGGTCGTTCACCTACCCAATACGTGACAACATCTAGAGCAACGGTGTTGTACGCCACGCAAATGTTGCCACGAGGTTTAATTGGCGTGGAAAAGGAAAATACACCATCCCTCCCCTATAACTTATATTTCTATTGGCATAGTTTTTTTTAACTAACAATGATAAATTACTAACAAAAGTAAAAATAAAATATGATAAGTTTTACCATCTTCAAATAAAAAAATCCAAAACACTTTCTATGTTTTTTGTAATTTACTATACTTACTATCACCTATACAAATTGATACTATCTCAAGTTGATACTTATACAAATTGGCCTTCCGTGGAAGGTTATGAGGTGGATTATGGCCTATGTTACGACGGTCAACTATGCTGTACTTATAAATGGCCTGCCGACGGATTTCTTCAAAGCGTCCAGGGGTCTCCGTCAGGGTCGCCCTCTTTCTCCCCTCTTGTTCCTGTTGATCATTGAGGGGTTGAGTCTCTCAATACACAAAGCAAAATCCGAGGGCTCTCTTGTTGGTATCAAAATATCGGCTGATGTTTCTGTAACACATTCGTTGTTCGTGGATGATGTGATGTTATTCGGGTTGGGAATTCTGGCGGAATGGTTACAGTATAAGAGAATTCTTGACCTCTTTTGCTGTGTTACTGGTATGCTCATTAGTATGGTGAAATCAAGTTTTCTGAAACACGCACTGGAGGAAAATGTGGAACTTAATGTCAGGGACTTTCTTCCTTTGCAATTTAAAGAGTTGACAGAAGGTACCAAATATCTCGGCCTCTTCCTCAAACTTGCAAATTATAGAACTAACGACTGGCTATGGCTTGTAAAACGCTTCGATTCTCGCATTAGCCATTGGAGCTTGAGATATCTTTCACTGGGAGGCCGGATTACTTTGGCTAAGTCTGTACTCCAGAACATGGGAGTATACTGGTTCTCCCTTTGCAAAATCCCGTCTTCTATTATGCACATTCTGCGGGGCAAATTCTTCCGATTTATATGGTCTGGTGGGGGTGAAAAGAACAGATTTCATCTAATAAATTGGAAATGCATGGAAAAACCATATTGCCTGGGCAGTTGGAATATTAAGAATATGGAATTGTTTGTGACTGCACTTCATGCGAAGAGCCTGTGGCGTGTTTTATTTAATAACTCAAAGTGGGGCTGCATCACTCGGGCCAAGTATCTCAAAAAGATTTCGGTCTCGTCCTGGTTCCGGCTTGACAGGCATTTATTAAACGGCACCTCCAATATTTGGCGTGGGCTTATGGGTGCTTATTCTGTTGTGGCAAAGTGGCTCTCTTGGATCCCTGGAAATGGCCGGGAGATCAGACTCGGTTTGGATCCTGTCATGGGGACTGCGCCCATGTTTCACTCCTCACCAGAACTCCTCACGCACCTATGCGCTCGTGGGCTTTTCTACCTGTCTCATGCTGTTGCTTTCAATAATCAGGGGTGGATCACTGCTCGACAACTTGGACTTCACGGGGTTATGGGTAAAGAATGGTCGGAATTCACCTTGCTTCTCCGTCAGGCAAACATCCAACTCGGCGAATCTCTGGACAAGTTGGTTTGGTCTTGGGATGTTGCTCATGGTATGGTTTCGTCGAAACTTGCATATGATTCTTTATTTGCTGACTGTAAACCGAAGGCGGTATGGTGGCACTCTCTGATCTGGAAGCTTGCCCTTCCTCCGAGGATTAGATGTTTTATCTGGTTGGCTATGGGAAACTATATTCTTACCTGGGATAACCTCTGTCGTCGCGGCTTCAATGGACCTGGCTGGTGTCCTCTATGCTGTACACACGAGGAAACAGTAGACCACCTTTTCTCTTCGTGTCCATTCTGGAGGGAGCTCTGGATGCTCACTGTCAATTCTATTGGGATAAACGCTGATTGGCACTTGTTCACCTTACTGGACAGTTTTGGTAAATGGTTTTACGATCCTCAATATGCTCAATGGCTCGAACTACCCTGTTATATGATGTGGGAGCTATGGAAGATGCGTAATCGCCTCGTTTTCGAGGGGATTGCTATTGATCTGCATTGGTTAAGTGGTCGTATCATAGCTTCATTTATGGAGTATAATTCTGGTTCTGTACATACGAGGGGCAAGAATATCACTTATGGTAAGCTTCCCGGATATCGCATGGCTCCCCCAGTTTTAATATACCCTTGCAGGTTCTTTGATGGGGCTGCGGCTGGGGGGGGTGGTGGATGTGGGGCGGGTGTGGTGCTTCATCTAAACACCTCTATTTCCTACCGGTTACATTCTAATCTGGGTCCTGGAACTAATACACGCAGTGAATTATGTGCTCTCTGGCTCCTTTTATACTTTGCCCGGCGCATACAGGTTTCCTCTATTGTTTTAATGGGCGACTCTTCATCCATTATATCTTGGGCTCTGGGTTCGTCCCCTCTGAATGTATTGATACTCACGAAATGGAAGGCTGTTGTTAGGAAATACATTAGTGAATTTCAGCATATTCACTTTGCACATGTCTTCCGCGAGATAAATATGGAGGCAGACTGCCTTTCAAAGAGGGATTTGCTTTCACCGTTAGGCTATATAATGTGGGAGGAATGGCATGAGGATCTTCTTTACTCTCGGGGCTCGATTGACCTGCTTTGGAGCTGACTCATATGTTTGGTAACAGTTTGGGTATATTTGGTATTTTTCTCACATGTATATATGTGGATATATTTTTGTGCAGGTACTTAGTATCCTTTCTCCAACTACTAGTTGGACTTTTGATCCGGTTTGGTTACGCGGCTCTATTGGTTATATAGACTTATGTGTCGAGGCCTCTGGCTGTTTTGGACCTTTATTGGGCTGATATTTTATGTATTTATGTATTGACATCTTGAGACATTGCTACTTGTGGTCAGTTACTTTTTGGTCATACAGTTGGTGAGTGTCTATCACAACTGGGAGATGCCTTTATCGGTTTGTTTGGGATGTTATGGATCTTGTTTTGATGTGATGTGGTATGGGGCTCATGTGCCCGTTTTCTATGGGGTTCATGTGCCCGTTTATTTGGGGCACATGTTGCCTGTATGTTATATGCTCTTATGGTTTGAAGACCTGATGTAATGTTCCTATTTACTATTTCGCATTATTAATAGTAAGATATATTTATGTGTGAAAAAAAAAAGATTTAAAACATAATTATGAATTTGAAAAATAAAATGATTAATAAAATAATAAAATGTTTTACCATTTCGTTAAAGAAAAGAAAAAAATCCAAAACACTTTGTATCTTTGTACTTCAATATAATTCCTACCCTATGGGTTTGTAACGTAACTGTTATGTATTCTTTTATTTATTTATAACTGTTATGTACTTGTGAATGCATTCCTATCCCATGGCTTTGGAACATAGCTGGTTATGTACGTATGAACGCGTCGCTTTGGAAAATCACGTAGAATGTGGAAATTTTAAGATTTTAATCGAAAAACCCAATAAACTAATAGTTACATACATAAATAATTGCTCACCGACAAATAGGTAACAAGTCATAGCCATCTTGACTATTGAATAGAAAGAATATGTGAGAATGTATTAAATTTTGCAATTTAATTATTATTTGGATTTATATAATATTAAAATTGATGTTAAGATTAATATATAATCAAAATTAATTCTATTAGGTTAGGAGTATAGATTTAAAAATTATATATGATTAAAATTGATATTAAAATTTAATATATAATCAAAACTGGTTTAAATTATATAAAAGTTAGTTATGGAGTATAGATTTAATTTTTTTTATGAATTAAAAATGTTTTTTCTTTGTACATAAAAATTAAAATAATGACTTAAAGTTTAAAGGTATTCAATGTTAATGTTAACTATCAAATGGATAATTTAAAGTAGTGTAGTTTTCTTAACTAATAATAATAATAATTATGAATCACTTTACATTTTGAAAGTTTAACATGTGTTAATATGAATATTTAAAAAGTAAATCACACCACAAATAATGACGAGACACTTTACATTTTTGAAAGTTGAACATGTGTTAATATGAATATTTAAGAAGTAAAACACACTTCAAAGAAGAATAATGCAACATGATATCTCTTTAAGAATAATTGCAATTTAAGTAACTATGCAATTTCAACAATGCCAACTTGTTTTTCTAGACAAAATTCTCTACTTTGAAACTACTTAGATAATCAAAATAGTTATGTGAGTAGTGCAAATAGTGCTTTCAACACTTCTTCTTGTGTCGAATTCCGATGTTTACGGGGTGATTTGAGTGCCCTGTATCATATGTCATATTTAGTCATGGCGTGGGATAATAGGCCATCAAATCGTTATGTTATTCTTGCTTGTTTTTCCCTAAATTTGGCGAAAATTTGGTCTGGAAATTGAAATTTAAGTAACTCTGCAATTTTAGCAATGGCCACTTGTGTTTCCAGACCAAATCCTATGCTCTGAAACTACCTAGATGATTAAAATCATCATTTGAGAAATGCAAATGGTGCCTCAACACTTCTTCTTATGCTAGATTCCGATGGTTACAAGGCAATTTGAGTGCCTTGTATCACATGCCATATTTGGTCATGGCGTGGGATAATAGGCCATCAAATCACCCCGTTATTCCGGCTTGTTTTCCCCTAAATCTGTCGAAACTCTGGCCTAGAAATTGCAATTTAAGCTCTACAATTTCAACAATGGCAACTAGTGTTTCTAAATTAAATCCTATGCTCTAAAACTACTCAGATGATCAAAATCGTCATTTGAGCAATACAAATAGTGCTTTCAACACTTCTTCTTATGTCGAATTCTGATGGTTAAAAACGATTTAAGTACCCCTTATCACATGTTTGTGATGATATATATATATATATATATATATATATATATATATATATATATATATATAAGAGTTATATGCATTTATTGCATTCTATAGCTGGATATTTTAGAAAATTAGATTGTTAATTACTTATGCACATTATTGCATCGAGTGAAACGAGGTGCTCTACAGTCCAGTATGGGAGAGATCCTCTAACGTGATATAACGTTATAACATTAGTAACAAAAAATTAAAAAAATTCACGTCAGCTCATAAAATAAAAAATTATGAAAAATATTTAAAAAAACAAATCCATGTTGGTTCATAAAATAAAATATTATGAAAAGTAATTAAAAAATAGATGTTCGTTTATAAAAATAAAAACTTAAAACTTAAACCCGGATCTATCAATCAAGAAAGATCAAATTTCTTGAGTTTAAATTTAGAAAAAGAAATACACCTCAAGAAATTGGATCTCTCTCAATGCTTGATAGATACGAGTTTAAGATGGATCTATGCTGATAATGTATAAATCATGTTTTAATGCCATGTTTAGAAAACCTTTTAAGTGTGAGAGCTCTTTTCATTATTTTATCTGTGAATTGATAATTGACATTGCAATTTTAAAGTTTTTGAACTAAATATACTTGTCAAATTATGACAAGAAGATTTTGGAAGACTTTAATATGTTTTTGAGTTTGATCGTTCACCTTTAGTGATTGATTACAACTTATTATAGATCACGCCCAAAAATAATACACTCCTTTGAGTATACCCCATCACCAAACCTCTTAGAATTTTAGTTATTCCCTCCTAGAAGATTTGGCCAGCAGGAGCTTTCAATAATTGCTTTCTTGGCAAACGAAAAAGATATGTTCACGATTTAATCGATTTATTTTATAAATTTAAGATATAATTAAAGTTTATTATGATTAAAGTTTTGTATGTAGTGTAATGATGTTTTTTTAAGCTTTTATCCCATTTTAAATAAATTTGGACTATTAAGAATCTGTGAGAATTTTGAGTTTATGAAAACTTTGTTTGTTTTATCATTAGATTTTGATGATTGGAGAAAAGTATTTTGAGAATTTTGAGTTTATGAAAACTTTGTTTGTTTTATCATTAGATTTTGATGATTGGAGAAAAGTATTTTTGATAATAGGAGAAAAGTTAGTTATGAGATTAGAACATAGATTTGATTTTTGAATCGATGAGAACTTTAACTTGTTTCATCATTAGATTTGAAGAATAATGAAAATTTTGTTACAAAATTAGATTCTATCAATATTATTTTTCAAAAGAAAAATATTTTTTTTTTCTTTTAAAATTTTTAAATAAAAAATATTTAATAAAGTGAAATTAATAATGAAAATTTTGTTACAAAATTAGATTCTATCAATATTATTTTCCAAAAGATTTTTTTTTTTTTCTTTTAAAATTTTTAAATAAAAAATATTTAATAAAGTGAAATTTCAATAATATTTTTGACCAAATAAACATTCTTATCAATAGAAAAGCATATTCAATGACCAAGAATATATTTTTTAATGATTATAATAATGATTTTGAAATTTTTAAAAAAATTATAAATTTTATTTTTTTCATTCGGAACCTTTTTAATAATCAAGGTAATCAATGTATTTAGTATTAGTAGATACTAATATTATTATTCGTTGTTAAGATAGGGATATACTTTTTGATTGAAAGTCATAGGGATGTTTTTTTGATTGAAAGTCAAAGTGCATTAGTTTAGTCTTTTACCAAATTTTTTTGCAATGTATTGTAATGTTTGATACAATTTTATTATTAATCGTAATATTTTGAAAAATCAAAATAATTGTAACAATTTTTAAAATACACTGTTTTGATTGTCTAATTGGTTGAGTGCAGCTTTGATGGGACTTAATTCCTTGGTGGGGTGATTTTTTATATAAGAATTTAAAAATAAATAAAAATAATTCAAAATTTTTAAAAGTGCCAAATGTTATCTAATAGGTAATGCATTAATTAATTACTGTCAAGGATATGGTGGCTCGTTGGTGGGGTTAGATGGATTTCATTCCATCCACCCGGGTTCAATTCCGTTGAGGCATGTTCTAGCTTGGATTACCGACTGACGGTTTGCTTGACCTACCATCCACAATATGTGAGGAAGTTTGTTGGGATTTCCCGTGCGTTGCTAGCTTTCTTTGATTACTTTGGAGTAGTAAGAAGGCGATTTTTCCATTGAAAAAAAAAGGTAATGCATTAATTAGACAACTTAATGAGTAAAGCTCAGATACTGAATGTAGCTAGCAGCCGAGATAAAAGAATGAAACATTGTATAAATAAATGAATAAATGATATAAAAATGCATCGGAGCACTATTCAATAGTGCTTAGTGAGATGGCGGAGCATTATTGAATAGTGCTCCGATACATCTCATATTCTCAAGCATGGTGATGGCGGAAGGAGCAAGATGAGAAAGGATTTGGTAGAACTTTGGGCAGAACGAGCAAGATGAGGAAGGATTCTGCAGATGATAAGGACGTGAGAGTGATTGTGTTCATTGATGGCGATGAAGAGTTGACCTTTATTACTAAATGGACGTCTACGCCTGTTGAAGTTTAACGTCTAAATGCATTAAACTCCACGAATGATCAAGAACGCAGTGTTTCTCTACCCTTGGCACAACAGTGAAATCCAACGTGTTATGCCTTTGTCTGCTCTTTACAATAACACTGACTTAGCCGGGCTTGCAATTTATCAATGCAGGATCTCCTCCTCCCTACTCTCTGTAAAATTGATGTGTTTCCTATTAGTGCATGCCAACGTAAGTGCAAACTCCTTTCACCTACATCTTTCTAACTTAGAACCCGGTTCTAGTTATTATTGTATCAAAATTCAAAACTTCTTACTTTTATAATATATGAGACTAAATTTAAAACTTCTCCTCTGTAAAATATATGAGACTGAATTTTTCAATTGTTATTGTTACAGATTTGGGAGATGTTTCCAGTGCACCACATACTGAATGTCGACCAAGTGCAGTTTCTAATAGAATTAACATAATATTTGTGTGAAAACAGCTTCAAAAGGACTGATTGATCAAAATCAAGGATGTTCCTCTTCCCATATTCATGTTCCTCCACCTCAATCAGATTCTTCTCAAGCGGGAAGAGCTATCAGCTTCATAACAACAATTATAGTTAGCTTTTCCATCTAGCATGAATTAAAGACCTTATCCATGAAGTGACAAGTGTGTGGACCAAGGAGCATTAAGCATGGAAAATATATCGGCTCCATAGTCACTAACATAGAGTAAGCGGTCATTCGACGGGACCTACATACCACCAACAAACCAAAACAAATAAAAAAACTCATCCTCACTAATAAAATTGCAAAAAACTATGTTATATCCATTAATTACCTTGGCTTGGTCAGTCCTGGGCACTACAGCCAGAGACCAAGCCTGCTTCCAGTGAGCCACCGAAACTTTCTTGGTCTCCACCCGATTGAGATACTTCAGAACATAAACAACTCGAGAATCCAGACTCTCCATGCTTGATTTTGACAAGGGTTTCATGTGAGCAACATGCTTGAATGATCTCAAAATACAGAGGCTTTCCACATTGGATAAACCCCAAAGAAACACAATCACATCCAATATTGAAATAATTCTAAGGGCTCCCATAACGCCTTTCATGGGCTTGAGACTTCCTTCCTAATTCCTGGCTGCTACAAGCGGAAGAAAAAGCAATGCTCACCTTATGATGCTTTACATCCATTTGATAATTATTTCCACTATGGAAGGGTCATTTTCAGAGAATGTCTTTATGGATTTTCGATCCCGCGTTTCTTTCTCAAGCTTGTATGATATCTCTTACACCGATTATGGCTGCTCACTCTTGAAGAAAAGCAATTAGGTCAATATCAACATCAGCCAACAAGTAATCATATATATTTTTTGATCTTCCACCTGAATTTACCTCACCTAAGTCTACCTTACTTGAATATACCTTACCTGATTCTGCCTTATCTAAGTCTATATTACCTCAAGAGTATTGAATTCGACAAATATTTAAGCCATACAAAATGCAAAATGACATTTTTTAGTTGCAGAGGGTTGTGAGTTAGCGCTCTGATGTCTCTTGGAGGCTTAACTCATAAGCCTCCCAGTTATGCCATATGCCATAGCATTCAACAGGTTAACGACACAAATTAACATTTAACACAATGTAGCTTATGGCTTTGTGCTCTAAAATGTAGCCACATATGATAGTCAATGGTCAAAGAATACAACTTCCACATATTGGAAAGGAATTAGCTGCGTTGCAGCTTTTCATCTTGTTAGTTTTATTCTTGTAAGAATGTGATAGTATATTAGTTTAATGAATTTAAAAAAAAAAGAACTACTTAATTGAAATCAAAATATGCATTGTGTAACCCATATGTGGGTGTCTCTGGGCCCACGACATGCATAAACCCCACCTCCTGCCAGGCTAATAGACTCCTCGGTGGCGGAGGAGGTGACAGTAATTTATGAGCTATGGGATCTCCACCCCTTCTCGCTCCATTCAATATTCCTATGTTGCATCATCCAGCTTGCTTCGACTCTCCTCGTACCAGGGACTTGAAGTTCGCTCATGTTATGGCCATGGTGTCCCATGGGCTCAGGTTAAAGCAGCATGGCAGGAGGATGCGCTGCATTTTCTATGTTTTCCACCAGGATACTCTCGCTCGAACAGTCGCAGGTCTCTGCAACTCACCATGGGTCTTGTATTTGATTCCTGACCATGGCTCCTGTATTTTGAGCCCCATGTATAACCAGAAAGGCAGGTCGCGCAAAGGGAGAACTACTCACACAGAATGTCAACAGGAGTTTGTTGCCTCCGAGGGTTATGGGGAAGGTGTCTCCATACCGGTTCGCCTGATGATCGACAATTGGGAATCTTGTCTGCTAGCCGACCACCTCTCTTCGGGGAAGAATAATGGATGCATTAACCATTACTAGCTTGTCAAAAACATGTTGGGAGCCCTCATGGAAGACACAAAGGCCAATTGGGACAAAGATATAGAAATCACTCAATCTCTAAAAGCTCACATGACCTCTCTGGGTGGTCTGGCTTGTTCTCTATAATCCATCTTCGGAGGCCAGAACTTCATTGGGGGCAGCAATCCAGGTGGGAACCTCGCAGGCGATAGCCATGGTGGTGGAAGTTAGATTGGTGGAAGTCATGACAGGGGGAGTCAGGTTGGAAACTATCATGCCGGGGGAAGCATCCTTGCAGGAGGCAGCCACGTAGGAGGAATCCATGTAGGTGGTGGTAGCAGATTTGGTCTGGGTGGCGGTTTGGACAATTCGATGGCAGCTGGGGGAGGGGACAGGACTTCGTTGCTCCCCAAGCCGCATGGCAAGGAGATATCCACTCATGCTTTTCCCATCCCTTCCACCATCGGCTAGCTAGCATCCAAGCACGTTCAGGATGACACTGAGAAGATCACCCCGCCATGGCACAAAGTGACTCCCCAGCCTGTCAAAACTTCGGCCCAGGAAGATACAGAGGAAGATAATTTAAGCTGCCCAATTCTGGAAGAAATCCCTCACAATGACGCAGCAGCAAGCAAATAAGGTTCCAGACGGTCTCTGTGTTTTTAATCTTTTTTGTCTTAGTGTTTTTTTTTTGTGTATTTTAGTAGTTTTTATACGAGATTTCACAGCCGTAGGTTTTCACTTGAAAATCATGAACATTTTTGTAATTGCTGGAAGGCTGGAAACCTCCATTATATCCATTTTGATCCCTCTGTTTTCTTGAGCTGGTGGTTCGACAATCTCAGGCCACCATTACAGGCTTTGTGGTATGTAATTTTGACTTGTATTATTTAATAGATATTTGTAGCTTACAAAAAAAAGAAAAAAAGATATGCATTGTGTAGTTAATAAGATTCACAAAAGAAAGTAACGTGACTCTTTACTATCCTGGTATGATATGTACATTAGATTTTTTTTTAAAAGAAAAGGTCTATGTATAAACATAGCTATAGTCTTTCATTAAAATAAAAAAGAAGCAAACTTAAACATACTATGAATTAAGTCTTTTCCTCCTTTTATAGTTTTAGCTCTATCTAACCTCCACACTACCACTCGAGAAGGTCATTATTTGGAGCCTTAGATTTCTCAAGTAATGGCTACTTCTTATTGATATTTGAACTTTTAGAATTATGAGCTCTCTTCAATCCTCCCACTAGAATTTTGTAATCAATTATCTCTAAGGATTAAATCTAAACCTATGAAGTATTGCTTCCCTATTGGAAACATACCTTGTGTAAGTTTTAAACCCGTGAAGAGAAGCTATGCATACAAATTCTTATTCAAAATAGAGAATACACAATGCCATACAAACAATACATAGAGATTTACACTGGAAACCCTTAAAGGGAAAAACCAACAAACCTTAGAGCCGCACCTCTATATTTTTCATTATGATTATTAACCACTCACAATACAATATGTAGGTATTCCACAATATCCAAAACCCTAATCCGTTAACCCGGTTGACCTCAATCCATTAACCAAGATTAAATTACACAATTTTTAGGAAAAACTCAAAAATAACTTAGATGACAATACACTAGATGGGTGGGGATCATTAGATGGAAATCCCCGCACACACATGCAAAGAATATAACACATACCAAACACCTTGGATGGATGGTTTGAACAATTTATCTAACCCTTGTGTGTGTGTGTGCGCGCGCGCGCATGCGCATGTGCATGCATGCTCTTGCGTACATGTGTGCACGTGCGCGTGCACGTGAAGCGTGGGAGCTCATGGGAAAACGAGGTATGAAGAACAACAATTGATAAACACTATGGAAGTACTTACCCACATGAGTAAGAGAGGTTGACATGGTAGGTCTAGGTATGGGCACACTGACTCTAGATAGGAACCATGCCACTTACTAGGTAGGAAAAATGACATAAACAATAAATATTTTGTTAATTTATTTTATTTTTCATATAAATTTTACATACACAATCAATTTGAGCTGAAATATTAGGGGGATGTGTAAAATATATATCACAGTAGGATCTAGCTACTATAGATAACTCACAATTGAAATATTTAACTTATTATGCAAGAAACAAGTGCATATACATTTCTGGAAGAGCAAATGATAAAAAACCAGGTATAAATGATCAAATATCAGAACAAATGATCAAAAACCAGAAAACATAAATGATAAAACATCAGATTCTATTAACAGTCCATTATTACAATGGGTTTGGATCATCCTTATATAGGAATAGGAAGAAATAGGATGCACTTGGAGTGTCTACACTTGGATAGCTTAGATTGAACCACAATCCCCCCTAGGTTGACCAAATGGTTCCCAAATTATCCCAAACAGGTCCAAATTGTGCATGTGAACGTTGGGTGAGAATGGGGGACCAAATTCAAGTTCACACATGTGGAGGAGGTGGTTGGGTGGAAGTTAGGTAGGCTAGGGTAGGCCAAAATATCCAAAAGAGGGGCAAAAGACCACGTTCAATGCATGTGCGCCCTTAGTCAAACCCAGATCCATAAAATAGGTAAAGGAAGGTGCAATAGGCATGAAAGTGGTAATAAATTCATGTGGTGGTCATAAAGAGAGCGCCCAACAGCTATATTTGACCACCCTTTGGCCCATACAATGGTGGATATGTTCACACTTGCCCCAACAACTTCTAACCAACTTCTAACAACTTCCTAACAACCTAGGGATGTGATTATTAACCAATTTAGCACCTAATAATCATAAATTAATTAATGATTAAGGTACTAAGGTCTAATATTGTTCTAACACCTCCCCATAAGCTAGACTTGGTATATTATAAAAAATAAGGCCTTGACAACTAAGGCTCAAGTCACCTTTTACAACACAAAATTTTATTTGTCCATGTAACCAAGGAAAGAAGGAAAACCACATGGGAAATAAAACCTCCCATCTAAAGTGGACATGAAATACACCAAAATAAACTTCTCCAAAACTCAAGTAGGTGTGAACTTGATCAGATGTCTGTAGGAATCTTCTTCTTTGGAAGGAGTGGATGTTGCTCCCATGCTTGGATCATATGCTTGATTTCTGCAACTGTGGAAGCAAGTGCAAGTAGATACTCTTTAGACTTGATCATCATACCAAAAGTGGCAAGAGAAAATCCAAATAATACTTGATGAACTTGAGAATCAATCCCAAGTGAATAATAATGTCCTCCATCTTCTATGTAATTCTGAAAACAAGTGCCAATAGGAAGCATGCCAGTGAGAGCGAATTCATCAACTCCATATTGAAAGTGAGCTGCAACAACTGATTGATAATCCTCAGAATACGAATGTGAAAAATCATGAGAGAACAAAAGGGGTTTGGTGATCAATTCCAAATGCTTGTATATGGTCCAAAAGTTTGAACTTCGAACCATATGAAGCTAGATGTGCTTGAGGCATAAACCCAAGTGAATGCATGTTGTCTCCATCTTCACTAGAACCTTGAGGAAGTGTGCATGTAACCATGTAGGAAGTGAGAGGAGGAATAGGACCAAGGAGTGCGAATGCATGAACTCCATAATCTGATGTAGACTCCAAAATATCCAAAGAACCAAAACTTTGCACATCAGCAAACTCATATGAAGAATGCTTATCTTCTAGAGCAATAACTGATAGAGAATCCTCAGTAGAAGAAGTATGATGGGAGAACAATGGCTGTAGAGATAGATTTTCTTCAACATTGGCTGCTCCATTTGTTGTATCTTCATCATTTTCAACAACATCTTGTGCAATAGATGATGTCTCTTCACATTCTACTTCATAGGATGTAGATAAAGCATTCAAATCAAAGAGATATGTACCAACAGGAACTTGTGCTGAAGATTTTTCCATTTGATATTCTTGAACAACTTCATCAAAGAGAGTAGAGGCCAAAACATTAGGAGGGAGAGCATGTGTAGAGTTGTCCATAGGATCACTCAATGCACCAATATTCTACTTATCAAGAGCCTTCTCCAAGTTGGACCATAGATCAAATGGATGGTCTGTAGAATCAATCAAGTAGTGCATGCTTGGAGACATGGCTAGACACATAGCTCTGAATGCTATGTCACAACCATTTAGCCAATGATTTTTATCTTCATAAGACTTTGGTTCACTCTCAACACCAATGAAAAAATCATAGAGACCCCGTCTCTTGATATATGCACACATTTTAGGCTTCCACTCTGCATAACTGAATGGAGTAAGAAGAGGAACTTTCGAATCCATGTAGAAGTTGTTGTACCTGCAAAGCAAACTCTCAACACTCAGGAGGGGATCTACACTAACAGATTCGAACCCTGCTTGATAGTAGGTGCTTTAGGGAGAGCATCACACCCTAGATAGACTCCAATGGATTTCTCCAATGGCTTCAATGCAATGGTTCCAGGGACTTCTGTGGTTTCTCCATTGTTTCCGGAACACCACTAAAACAGTCTATTGGTTTGAATAATAGCTCCAAGAGATATGATACCATGTAAAATCTATATCACATTAGGATCTAGATACTATAGATACCTCACAATTGAAATATTTAACTTATTATGCAAGAAACAAGTGCATATACATTTATGGAAGAACAAATGATAAAAAAAACCAGGTATAAATGATCAAATATCAGAACAAATGATAAAAAAACTAGAAAACATAAATGATAAAATATCAGATTCTATTAAAAGTACATTATTACAATGAGTTTGGATCATCCTTACATAGGAATAAGAATAAATAGGATGCACTTGGACTGTCTACACTTGGATAGCTTAGATTGAACCACAATACCCTCTAGGTTGACCAAATGGTTCCCAAATGATCCCAAATAGGTCCAAATTGTGCATGTGAACGTTGGGTGAGCATGGGGGACCAAATTCAGGTTCACACATGTGGAGGAGGTGGTTGGGTGGAAGTTAGGTAGGCTAGGGTAGGCCAAAATAGACCAAAGAGGGGCAAAAGACTAGGTTTAATGCATGTGCGCCCCTGGTCAAACCCAGATCCATAAAACAGGTAAAGGAAGGCGCCTTAGGCATGGAAGTGGTAATAAATGCATGTGGTGGTCATAAAGAGAGCGCCCAACAGCTATATTTGACCACCCTTTGGCCCATACAATGGTGGATATGTTCACACTTGCCCCAACAACTTCTAACCAACTTCTAACAACTTCCTAACAACCTAGGGATGTGATTATTAACCAATTTAGCACATAATAACCATCAATTAATTAATTATTAAGGTACTAAGGTCTAATATTGTTCTAACATGAAGTCCACAGACACAATATCCATAAAAATGTCCATGGAATCAAGTTTGCAGTTCCAGTACTAAATTCCCCCAAATTGGAAAAATGCAGTTTTTAGAGGATGATATTGTACTCTTTGTTGCCACGTAAAACATACTTGATCACAAATAAGTCTCCCAACCGCTATGTGTGTTCTTGAGGGAAAGTATGAGTGTAGAACCCACTGTCACCTTGATTCTAAACTCCTCCGTGTAGACCCCAACTCCTAAAGGTCAAGGGGGGTTGTCCCTACTTTCTAAGATCTTTTTAGGAGTTTATTTTAAGAGTTGTAAATTATTCAATGTTTAAATGAGAAGTAATCATGCAGGGATGCAGTTATTCAAATGACAAGCAAACCTTAATGAAACGAATACAATTGTAAGAGATAAATATTAATTAATTAACAAGACCAGTGCCTGCTTTACTTGGGTCATGGAGTCACAAATATACATAAACAAGATTACCAAAGATGCTACAATTTCATTAAATCATTCACAAATCAAAATAATCAAAATATCATATTTAAAATTAACTTGTAGTAATGAATTCATTAAATTCTGCAGCAAGTATAAGCAGGGAAATGATCAACATCGGTTCCCCACAAGTTTCAAGTTGGTGACAAGGTATGGATGTACTTGTATAATGAGCGACTCACAGGGCCCCACAGGAAGTTCATACGACTTATATATAGGCGTTACACTATGGGTGAGACATGCTTGAAAGATGTTTGTAACAAGATTGAACCAAAATTAAAATGCTTTCAAAGTAAAGTACTTGGAAATGAAATAACGATTGTTGTGTTTTGTAAATGGTCCTGTAAATTTTAATTGATTTTAAGTCTCTCTTTATCTTAGGGGAATTAAGGTTTGTGCAAGAAAACTAATGTTACTCTATGTGTCTACCCCAATAAGTTATCTCTTTCGATTTGAGAGAGTTTGCCGAGTGCTCAACAAGAGGATGCAAGGTTCAAACTAGCTCCACGGGTCAATCCAAAAACTTGTTGGGTGCTCAACATGAGGACACTAAGTGCCACGAGGCTCCCAACAACCTCTACCCCTCTAGCTTAACAAATCAAGATTCTTTTTCTCAATATCTAGTTAAAATTGACTTCTGAGTGCCTATTATTCTCACCAACACAAATCCTTTCCCTTTCTTGTCACCCAGGATCGGTCGAATTGGAAAGGGGAGTGAATACGTGGAAAAAATCGGGGCACCATTTATTTTAACCTTTAACAAATAAACAAAAAAAAAGTACAATGCAATCCAACGCAATTTTACAAGAGAGGAAAACACTACTCACTTGTAAGGCGCAGACAAAATAAATTAAAGCAAAAATCATTAGGAAGCAAATCTAAAAGCCAACACGATATTGCATGGATGGGAAGAGCCTCTTCTCATGCAAGGTGTGGGAAAACAAAAATACAATCCAACACAATTTTACAAGGGAAGCAAATCCTTCTCACTTGTAAGGTGCGGGAAAAATAAACTTAAAGAGAAAGAAACAATTATACTAAACCCAAGCCACTCAAAAACTGCTATGCAAGGGTGGCAATGCCTTCTCACTTGCATGCAATGGATGGAAAAAAGGAAAATGAAGAGCTTTTACTTGAAAAGAAAGCAAGAAAGCAGACCCAAGGGAGTCTCTTGGGCTTGTTACAACAATATAGATTTAAACTCTTAGTATTATAGATGATATGAGAAGGAAGAGAGTTATTTTGACTGCTTTTTGCAAGTGGCTGAAGATGGTAGCTTGTAGGTGCCCCTTATGCTTGATGATGGTCAAATTTAAGTAGAATAACACCTTAAATGGTACAAGCCTGCTAAAAACCAGCAAGCATTATATCACAAAAAATGCCCAAAATCACTCTTGGGAAATGTTAGTTGTATGATACAAAATAGAACCAAAATTTTTGAAATTTTTATGAGTAAATTTGCATAATATAAGAGCTTGTAAATGAATTTTAAAATCAGATTTCAATATGGAAAAAGTATGCAGAAAGAAAATGCATAAATTTTGAAAAGAAAGGGAGAGTTTGTGCTCTTTGCTCTTCAAATGCTTGAAGTAGTGGGGTATCCAACCGATGAATTCTACTCTTCAACCCAAATAACCTGCAACTTATGAGATATCTGCTACACAACTAAAATGAAGGTGAGATCCAAATAATGAGTTAAGGAATCATAAACTTCAACCGAGAAAAATGTGAAGTTCTTAACTACAAAACTGAAAACTCACAAAACTTACGGCAAAAATGCCACAAATCTTACCAAAGCAAATAAATTTTCTTGTTTGGCCTCCCCAAACTTGAATAGCTATGAAGTGTAGAATCAAACCACCATAGATCAACACCAACACAGGATCTCCTCCAACGAGATCTATTAACCAAGCCAAATGGCTAAAAATTACAATGGCCAAATGGGAGAAAAATTGAAGCAAGAGAGTGAGAAAGAGAAAGAGTGCAAGAGCATGAGAGGTTGTAACCCAAATGAGGAGGATAAGCCTCCTTAAATAAGAACAGAGAGGGAATAAAACCTCCCTAAAATTGTGACACTTGTCTCTGTTAAATATACAACATCAAGAGACATTCTCCAAACCAATCTTGTGTAGTCAAGATTGATCCTCCCGTATAAAGGTGAACACTTTGATTGCCTTCCATGTACAGGTTATCCCTCCCGTATAGAGGCACTTGATAAAATTAATGATGTTGTAAATTCTTGTTGGACAAGACTTCATATTTGTGTGTATCAAGTCATGATTATTATGTGAACCTTCCGTATAAAAGTATCCATGCGATGGACCTCCCGTATAGAGGTGGACCTTCCGTATAAAGGTCATGCTTTACTTGTTAAAAACATTTAATGTTGTGTGATATATTATTAACCATGATCACCATATTGCTAGTAAGTCTCCTTTAGAGATTGATCACCTCTAAAGTGAATAACTTTAGCATATGATCATTTGGTCTAGAATAATATAATATGATCACAACATCCAATAATTCTTCTTAGTATAATGTAATGTGATGGATAATTAAAGTTAGCACATATTGACCATGCAGTAAGAGATAATGAAATAAAAGATAAAGCATAGAGATCAAGGGAATTCGAAATTTCCCATGCAAGCACTTCATCTAAATAAAGAGAACTCGAATTATTAAAGATTCAGTTATAAAGCTTCAGTTAAGTATCAATCCTTCAGTTAAAGATATGTCTCAGTTAACTAAAGAACTCACAGTGTTTCCTTCAAGAAAATCAATAAACATGATTTCAGTTAACTAAGTGTTAAATAAAAGGGACTAGTTAACTAAAGTATTTTCACTTTAGTTAAACTAAAAGATGACACTTCAGTTAAAAAGAGTTAATTAAGTGACAACAAAGAAGATCTAGTTAACTAAGTGTTATTGCATGGCGACACTTATGTTAAACTAAAAGATGACACGTGAGTTGTGACACTTGCATGTCGACACTTAATTTAACCACCTAACTAAGTGGGAAAGATTTCAGTTAAGAGGCGAGTTCATCCTAAGTGATAACTCAGTGAGATGAAGCACTGCTTGAGAAGTGGGGTGCATCACTCCATGCAAGATTAATACATCCAGTTTGAGGGCGAGTTTATCCTGAAGTTAGAAGTTAAAAATATAAGAGAAGAATGTATAAATATGATATACAGGATTGTTGAATCCAGTGTGAAGAGAATTCTCTTCTCTATTGAAGGAAAGGCGCTTCTCTTTGTGGTATTGTTCGTGCTTATTATTGTTGTGTTGGGAACACATCCGATTGATCTCTCTTCTCTATTGTTTCTGTATCTTCGCCAAGAAGTTTGGTGATCTCTTATCTTCCAAAAGCAATCTGCTATGTTGTAAAAGAAAGCATTCTATGCTATCCATTATATTATACTGAGAATAATTGTTGGTGTTTTTGTTCTCATAATATTGAGGATTTTCCTGAGGGTATATCTTGTGTTATGGTTGTATGCATTTCATGGATTGAATTGTCTCATTGCTTCAAGTCTCTGCATCTAAAAAAATTCAAGACCAAATCTCAACCAAATTTCAACATGGTATCAGAGTTCAGGGTGTGAGGGAGCTTAGTTTTGCATGCCAGCTAGAGCCTACGTAGATCTTGAGAAGTTGAGCACAAGATTTGAAGATTGTGGCATCAGTATCTGTACGACCGAAATACCATCTTGAGGGAGCCCCAAACTTCAAAACTTGGAAGGATAGGATTCTCAAGATCCTAGAGGAACATGGCTTGGATGGATATGTATCCACTGTGGTGGAGAAGCCTACATCTAATGCAGGGCGCATCAAATTCAAGAAGAATCAAGCTAAGGCTAAACATATCATCTATGATTCGGTAAAAGATAACTTGATGCCGGTGGTCACACCGTTGAAGACTGCGAAAGAATGTTATGACACATTGACTAATATATATGAGAAGAAGGCCCTGAGTCAAAAGAGGGCATTGAAGAATAAGCTTCAAAACTTAAAGATGGAGACAGATAAGATAGTGGCCTCCTTCTTCTCCAAGATCTCTTAGGTAAGAGACCAGCTTGCTAGTATTGGAGTAGTGGTGGATGAATATGATCTTCTCCAAACCGCTATTGATGGTCTCCCATCCTCATGGGAGACATTCTTGGCTGCAGTAAATGGGCAAGAGGTACAACCTAACTTCTAAAAGTGTAATGTCCCCATTCAATTAAATTCATGACAGGGAAATTCCACCAATCCTACTAGTTCCCTAGGTTGGATGGAGACATTGGAATTTGGAATAAGGGGGCTAATAAATGATGTTTGGACATAAGGAAAGCATAAATATTTAATAAAGGATATAAATAATAAAATACAATGGAAAATCAAGTGGAAATTGATCATGAAGACACATGGAGGATGTGGGGCCCACACAAGCTAGAATTTTTGTGCCACATGGCATCCTCCTCTTGCAATTTCGAATCCATGGGAAGCCTAATGTTCTTGGGATGAGTTAGAAGGCTCATACACTTGGCCATATGTATCATAGGTCGAATTTGGATGGAAGTGTAACTTACATGGGAAAGGAAGAGTCAAATGGGAGGTTCTTGGACACTTGGGCTAGATTCCCTAACATCTATGACACCAATGATGAAGATGCTATGACATCTATGAAAAATTGCAGACTCGAGGGCTGAAATATGACCATTATGACATGTCAGACCTAAAAATAGCATATAGGTGAGCACCCAAGGGAGTTAGAGAAGGCCAAGAGATGCCTACTCGAATTTGTGGAAGGTGGAAGGCTAGGAAGTGGGAGACATGTGGCAATACTTCAATCACTCCCTAATTCGAATTGGCTTGGATACTATGGGTGTAATTGGAACCTTAGAAGGCTAAATATGTTTATAAAATACAGGAATTAAGTAAGAGAAGGTTTTTTGATGATTTTGAGAATTTGCATTTGTGAAGAGAGCTAGTGGAAAACTAGTCTACTTTCCTTAGCCAATTTCGAGGGTGAAAGATTCCCATCCTAGTTGGTGTTTGGAAAGGCCACTCAGACCTTTCATGGGAGATTTAATGGACTCTTTATTTGCAGATGTAAGCTACAGGGAAGCTCATGGTTTCTTCTAATGCATCTCACTCCTTCAACCATTTCCAGTTTTAATTGCATATTCTTGATCCTTGAGGAGAGGAGCCTTTGGTGAGCTATTGTAGTATTTGGTGGAGATTATAATGCCCCATTTATTTTATGATATGAATTAAATTCTGTTTTATTCATCTTTAGAAAGTTTCAGGTCAAGATTCCAAGTGGAAATGTATAAATCTGATTTTTAATGAACAAATGGTGCCATTTCCCCACTATCTTGATGTATAGCAATGAAATATTGATGTATTTGAATGGAAGAGAATTTATATGATGTATTTATAGTTAATGGACTGTCATTAATGATATTGACAAGTTTCATGTTCAGTACTTAATCATTTGGAGTCATCTTGCTCAGTTTTATACTATTTGAAGAAGATTTAATGCCATTTCCCCTAAGGTCGAAACTAGTGATTTTGTAGCTGTTGGGAGAGGATTATAACAAACTTCAAAAAATGAATAATGATGCACATGAGACCTTAATATTTTCCCTTAGACATTCCCTTCTTTTTTTCATAAATTCGAGTGGGTTTGGAATCATTTGGAGAGCCATATTCAACATTTACCCTAGGGGGATTTGAACCCCAAATTGCTAGTAAAATTCCATACATTGGCCAGAATATTAAATTAGTTTGAAGAAGTATTTTTATGGTCCTAAAACATCCCTGAACATCATAATCAATTTCTAATATCATTCATACAAATTCTATGAATATTTGGGAGCATTTGGAGCAATTTGGAGACCTAGACATCAAAACTAGTCAAAGGTCGAACTAGGGAAAAAAGTTGAAAATTTCACTATTTTAATAAATTTCAGAAAAGGGACATTACAAGTGGTATCAGAGCATGATATTGGCACCTTATTGTCTTAACAAGGAGCCAAATAAATAATCCACCACCCTTAGAACCTGAAGTTGAAGAGGTTTTTGTTGAAGAGGAAGTAGTAGGAGAAGAAGAGTATATTGTTGAAACCATGCCTAAGAATGGAAAGGAAACCTCAAAACATGAGGAGGAATTTATTACAATCATAAAACCTTTTTTTGAATACCTTTCAAGTGGTATAAGAGACATGAACAAATAGATGATGAAAGGACTCAAATTGATGGCCAACCAACTTGGAGGCAAAGGAGTAATGGGAGGCAACAATAGTTCACATTTAGAAGAAAAGAAGACAATGGGTGGGAATATTTTCTCAAGAACAGGACCCCATAATAGACCTAATGAATTTCAGAGCTCACCAAGGCATACTGCACCTAAATTTCTTGTGCCCAAAGAAGATCCTAACACCCCATTTGACATGGGTGAATTGGTAAAAGAATGGGAAAAGTTGAGTGAGGATTGTAAAAGGACTCTACCATTTGACCAATGTTTTATTGTCTCAAACAAACTCAAGAAGAGGGAGGATAATAGGGCTCTATTCCAAAACAAAGAATTAAATTGTGCTATTGGTAAAATTCCACTTCCTACTTTTGATGGTTCCTCTCAAAGTTCTGCTAACAATTGGGTGCAAAAACTAGATGTGTATTTTCAGCTGAATCCAATGGTGGAAAAGGATGCCCTAAAAATGGCTATTTTGCATCTAGAAGAAGATGCAAATGAATGGTGGTTCCATGTTCTGAAAAATTTGGGACATGATCAGGTTTATACCTATGGAGAATTTGTTGATAGGGTATTAGAGAGATTTGAACAAAAAGATCCAGAATTTTCTTTCAAAGAACTAGCCCAATTGAAGCAAGTTGGAACCCCTGCTGAGTATATGATGGAATTTCAAAAATTATCAGTCAAGGTGGATGATATATCTATGGTAAGATTAGTATTGTTGTTCACTGAAGGTTTGGATGAACCCTTAAAAGGTTTAGTTAAGGCCCACAAACCCAAGTCATTGAAGGATGCTATGAGTTTGACAAGAGATCTACAAAATGTACTGCCTAGGACAAGGTTTCCTCCCAGGCCCAACTTACCTCCCCAATTTAGATCTAAAAAGAAGCCATGGCAAGAAGATGAATGTGGAAAGTATAAGAAAGAGGAACTAAGCAGGGAAGAGCTCAGAAGGAATAAATTGTGTTACTCATGCTTCCAACTTTGGGAACCGGGACATAAATGTGCTAAGGGAAAGGCCCAATTCATTGAAGTATTTTGTGATGATGGGTATGAAGGGGGCATGGAGGAAGAAGGACATAATTCAGCCCAAGAAGAAGGATATACTACAGTAGAAGAAGGGAAACAAGAGGGAAATCATCCCTCACCTACCAAGGTAAGAATGACAGTACTTTCAGCAGTGCCTCGTTATCACACTATTCGATGCAAGGGTGTGGTACTAGGACAAAAGACCTCAGTTTTGGTAGATGGAGGATCCACACATAACTTCATTGATGCAGAAATGGTGGAGAGAAGGAAGATACCTACTGAACCATTCGATGGCTTCACAATTGTCATTCCTGGTCACAACACTATGGAGTGCAAAGCATGGGTTCCAAAGCTGCAAATCACCATAGGTAACTATACTTTTTCTGATAGCTTTTATGTGGTTGATGTTACTGATACTAATGTGGTTTTGGGAGTGCAATGAATTTACTATATAGGGGAGCATACAGTGAACTATCAAATTCCTGAAATGAAATTCCAAGATTCGGAAGGAATACTAAGGGTTGTAAGAGGGAAACACACCTATTCGAATCAGGTAGTGTCCTCCCACAAGATGAAACACAAGAATGGAAAGGTGTTGGGAGACATTACTCATGGAAGGCCACTTGATATAGGGGGAACAAGTTTGCAGCATGATAAATTGAGATTGCTTTAGGGAAAGCCATCTTGGGTGGGGAGGACTGTAATGTTCCCATTCAATTAAATTCATGACAGGGAAATTCCACCAATCCTAGTAGTTCCCTAGGTTGGATGGAGACATTGAAATTTGGAATAAGGGGGATAATAAATGATGTTTGGAAATTAAGAAATCATAAATATTTAATAAAGGAGATAAATAAATAAATACAAGGGAAAATCAACTGGTAATTGATCATGAAGACACATGGAGGTTGTGGGGCCCACACAAGCTAGAATTTTTGTTCCACATGGCATCCTCCTCTTGCAATTTCGAATCCATGGGAAGCCTAATGTTATTGGGATAAGTGAGAAGGCTCATACACTTGGCCATATGCATCATACATCGAATTTGGATGGAAGTGTAACTTACATGGGAAAGGAAGAGTCAAATGGGAGGTTCTTGGACACTTGGGCTAGTTCCCTAACATCTATGACACCAATGATGAAGATGCTATAACATATATGAAAAATTGCAGACCCGAGGGATAACATCTGACCATTATGACATGCAATACCTAAAAATAACATCTAGATGAGCGCCCAAGGGATTTAGAGAAGGCCAAGAGATGCCTACTCGAATTTGTGGAAGGTGGAAGGCTAGGAAGTGGGAGACATGTGGCAATACTTCAATCACTCCCTAATTCGAATTGGATTCGATACTATGGGTGTAATTGGAACCTTATAAGGATAAGTATGTTTATAATATACAGGAATGAAGTAAGAGAAGGGCTTTTGACCATTTTGAGAATTTGCATTTGTGAAGAGAGCTAGTGGAAAACTAGTATACTTACCTTAGCCAATTTTGAGGGTGAAAGATTCCCATCCTAGTTGGTGTTTGAAAAGGCCACTCAGAAATTTCATGGGAGATTTAATGGAGTCTTTATTTGCAGGTGTAAACTATAGGGCAGCTCGCGGTTTCTTCTAATGCAAATCACTCCTTCAACCATTTCCAGTTTTCATTGCATATTCTTGATCCTTGAGGAGAGGCGCTTTTGGTGATTTATTGTACTCTTTGGTGGAGATTATAATGCCCCATTTATTTTTTAATATGAATTAAATTCTCTATTCTTCATCTTCAGAAAGTTTTAGGTCGATATTCCAAGTGGAAATGTATAAATCTGATTTTTAATGAACAAATGGTGCCATTTCCCCACTATCTTGATGTATAGCAATGAAATATTGATGTATTTGAATGGAAGATAATTTATCTGATGTATTTATGATTAATGGAATTTAATTAATGAGCTTCACAAGTTTCATGTTCAGTACTTAAGAATTTGGAGTCATCTTGCTCAGTTTTATACTATTTGAAGAAGATTTAATGCCATTTCCCCCAAGGTCGAAACTAGTGATTTTGTAGCCGTTGGGAGAGGATTATAACAGAATTCACAAACTGAATAATGATGCACATGTGACCTTAATATTTTCCCTCAAACATCCCCTGCTTCTGTTCAGAAATTTGAGTGGGTTTGGAAGCATTTGGAGAGCCATATTCAACATTTACCCTAGGGGGATTTGAACCCCAAATTGCTAGTAAAATTCCATACATTGGCCAGAATATTAAAGAAGTTTGCAGAATTATTTTTATGGTCCTAAACCATCCCTGAACATCATAATAAATTCCTAATATCATTCATACACCTTATCTGAATATTTGGGAGCATTTGGAACAATTTGGAGACCTAGACATCAAAACTAGTCAAAGGTTGAACTAGGGAAAAAAGTTGAAAATTTCACTATTTTAATAAATTTAAAAAAAGGGACATTACAAAAGGTTGTGGCATGTCTTCCTCCAAGAGGAGGGGTGAATCCATATAAAGTCAGTGTGCATCAAAGAAGAAAATATTTCCCTCACTGCAAGAATGAAGAAAGGAAATAAACGCTTCTTCCAAAAAAAATTCTCTCATTCAAAGAAGGAGTTCAACAAAGGATTTGACAAGTCAAAATCTAGATGCTTCAATTGTAACAAGAAAGGCCATTTCTCAAGAGATTGTAGAGAAAATCAAAAAGGAAAGTTTCATGCTTCTATCATCATAGAAGATGGAATCACTCAAAAGAATGCATCTGAAGAAAAGGAGACTAGAAGAGAGTATTACCTTGTCTCATCCCTTTCAGGATCCGTCATCACAAATGAAAACATATGTTTGATTGACCGCGGTGCATCCAAACATGTGACTGGTTATAAGAGTACCATCACCGATCTAAAAGAGAAATAATTCACATGCATGGTAGAGTTGGGGGACAACTCAACTTATTCGATCCAAGGAGTTGGATCCACCTCATTCCAACTGAGCATCGGTGATATTATACATGTGGAGGACATTATATATGTTCCAGGATTGAATAAGAACCTTGTTGATGTATATGTAACTTCGGAATGTATTTCATCTATGTTTTTCATTTATATTTATTGTACCCTTATAAGAGATGTGTTATTCCTCTATAAGGAAGTGTCGTCATGTGGATTGATAAGTGTCGCAAGTGTGTGTACTTGCCGATGGGTTATTATACCACCATGTGTGGGGTCGGCCCTGAAATATATATTATATTGTGGATGCATCTAGATAGACAAGTCGGCCCCATAGTGTAACTGGGCAAACAGGCTAGTATAAATAGAGATTGGGAGATCTCTATTTTGATCATTCGGAAAGTCACACTTCTCTCACTCAGAAAGTGGCGCACTAGTGAGGAGGAGGATCATATGCTACTAGGAGACTATATCAAGTGTATTTTGGTTGTACTTTGGTTGAGCCATTGATCTCTCTATCTCTGAGGAAGTTGTGGGGTTTTTCACCTTAGGGTTTTCCCCACGGAAACTCTGTGTCTCTTGTCTCTCATGCTTTTGATTCTTGTGATGCTTGTCATGCTTATTGTGATTGTTATGCATTGATATACTGTATATGTTATTCTCTCAGTAAAGATCCAAGAGTATTGTGAATTAATGCTCAAAATTTAACATGGTATCAGAGCTAACCTGAGAAGAAGACATTTTACAGTGACGAAAACTTGAGTTTCTTGTTTATTGGGTTTCTCTCCACAGATTTTGGAAAAGCAGTATAGTAGATTGACTCTACTCATCAAGGAGAATCCATCTGTCCAATCAGAATTCAATTCTAAGCATTTTCAGACTTGGCCCTAAAAATTAGGGTTTCCACAAAAATAGGAATTTCTGAAATCTGAAGACATAGCTGGAAGCTCCTTGCACAAATCGAAGTTTAGAATAGTACTTGCCTTGGCTGCATCAATGAAATGGAAAATACACCAGATGGATGTCAAGACTACCTTCTTGAATGGTGTAGTTGAATAAGAAGTATATGTGGAGCAGCCACTCGGTTTCGAAATACATGACAGGGAGTCATATGTGTGCAGATTGAAGAAAGCCTTGTATGGCTTGAAATAAGCCCCCAGAACTTGGTATGGTAGGATGGATAATTTCCTATCTAGTTTGGGCTTTACCAAGAGTAAAGCGGATTCCAACCTTTACTACAAGGTTGAAGAAGGGAATCCTGTGATTCTACTCCTGTATGTGGATAACTAATTTGTAACAGGAGATGACAGATTGATTGGAGATACCAAGAGGAAGCTTGCTGCTGAGTTCGATATGAAAGATTTGGGAATGATGCATTATTTCCTAGGTATGGAGGTGTGGCAGAGTGCAGGTGGGATCTTCCTTAGTCAAGGGAAGTACACAGTAGATATCCTGAAGAGATTTGGGATGATGGATTGCAAGGCCATGGCCACACCTATGGAATTGAATTTGAAGCTTCTATGTGATGCTTCATCTGAGCCAGTTGATGGCTCTATGTATCGTCAGATGATTGGGTCCTTGATGTACCTGACGAACATGAGACTAGATATTTGCTTTGCTGTGAACACATTGAGCCAGTTCCTGATGGATCTGAGGAGTGTTCACCTGGTTGCAGTAAAGCATGTTCTGAGGTACCTGAAGGGTACAGTGGATTATGGGCTCAAGTATGAAGCGAATCAAAATTTCAACCTGCAGGGTTATGTTGATTCAGATTGGGTTGGCAATGCTACAGATAGGAAGGGCACATATGGATGCTGCTTCAGTATGGGATCGGGTGTGATCTCTTGGTTTAGCAGGAAGCAGTCCTGTGTGGCACTGAGTACAGTTGAGGCAGAGTATGTTGCAGCCTGTTCAGCTAGTTGTGAGGCAGTATGGCTACGAAATCTACTATCTGAGTTATTTGATCTCCCATTGGATGCTACTGGTATCTTCTGCGATAACCAGAGTTGTGTGAAGCTCTCTGAGAACCCAGTGTTTCATGATAGGTCAAAACACATAGAGATCAAATATCACTATATCAGGGATATGGTGCAGAGAGGAGCTGTGAAGCTCCTGTATGTTGCGATGAATGAGTAGATTGTAGATGTGCTGACGAAGCCACTAGCCAGGGTGAAGTTCAAGTACTTCAGGGAGAGGCTTGGTGTTCTTCAAATCGAGGACACTTCGAGGAAGAAGTGATGGACACATTTGCTGAAGCCATTCCAAGCATGTTGGAAGGAGGATCCTTCACATGGTTGTGGATGTAAGCGCTGGATGATGAGCATCAGGATGATGTTCTAGTTTCTGCTTTGTATGATCATTTGGATCATTTATATGTATATGTATGTATGCATCATGTTGGATGCTGGATATGATCAGTTGGATCATTTATATGTATGTACGCATCATGTTGGATGCTAGATATGATCAGTTGGATCATTTATATGTATGTACGCATCATGTTGGATGCTGGATATGATCAATTGAATCATTTGTATGTATTTTGTATATGCATCATGTTGGATGCTTGGACCATGTATCTATATATGTATCAGGTGGATACATTGTATGATCAGGTAGATCATGTATATTGATATGTATTAGGTATGATCAGGTAGATCATGTATGTTGATGGATACATTGTGTGGATCATGTATCTATGTATCAGGTGGATACATTGTATGATCAGGTAGATCATGTATATTGATATGTATTAGGTATGATCAGGTAGATCATGTATGTTGATAGATACATTGTGTGGATCATGTATCTATGTATCAGGTGGATACACTATGTATGATGATATGTATCAGGTAGATACTTGGTGTGCATCAGATGGCTGCATTGTATGATTAGGGTGATCGTGGATGACGAGCTTCTCTAGATGACATGCAACAGGATGTTGCAGTGATGATGATCAGGATGATCATGTGTACATCAGGATGATGTATGGTGAGTATCAGATGATACTTTGTGGCCGTGGATCAGGTTGTGCAGATGAGCATGTCTGGGAGATCCTATAGGTCGGAGTTGCGTACCCATAACAGCCTGGGATGCTCTTTTGAGACATTGCTCTGGGAGGACATGTAATTTGTTCCCTGGGAGATCTTCAGGTCAGAGTTGTGTACCCGTAACATCTTGAGATGCTCTTGCAAGGTTTTGTCCTATGGCATGTAATTTTCTCCTGGGAGATCTGGACAGGATGAAAAAGGCCTCTTATGCTTCAGCCAGGTTTTTCCATGACCACATGTAATTTTCTCCTGGGAGATCTGGACAGGATGAAAAAGGCCTCAGATGCTTCAGCCAATTTTTGTGGTGATATCACATGTAATGTGCTCCTGGGAGATTCGACAGGTAGAGCTGTGTGCTCGTAACAGCCTGGGATGCTTCAGCCAGGTTTTGTGATGGGTCACATGTAATGTACTCCTAGGAGATCCTACAGGTAGAGCTGTGTGCTCGTAATAGCCTGGGATGCTGCAGCCAGGTTTTGTGACGCACGTAATAAGTCCTGAGGATTCCACAGTATGGCCAGTGATGATGAAGACCTGCAGGTGGTGGGCCTACATCCAGTATGAAAAAGTACTGGCTTTGTAGAACTTCCTATGACGAGTAGAGTCAGAGATTGGTTGAGATAGTAGTAGCAGTGACGATGATGATGACGATGCATCGATGACGATGATCCTGAGAAGAAGACTTGTCTAGCATAACTGTGTCGAGAAATACCTTCCTAGTTAAGAGGGAGTGTTGATGTATATGTAACTTCGGAATGTATTTCATCTATGTATTTCATATATATTTATTGTACCCTTATAAGAGATGTGTTATTCCTCTATAAGGAAGTGTCGTCATGTGGATTGACAAGTGTCGCAAGTGTGTGTACTTGCCGATGGGTTATTAGACCACCATGTGTGGGGTCGGCCCTGAAATATATATTATATTGTGGATGTATCTAGATAGACAAGTCGGCCCCATAGTGTAACTGGGCAAACAGGCTAGTATAAATAGAGATCGGGAGATCTCTATTTTGATCATTTGGAAAGTCGCACTTCTCTCACTCAGAAAGTGGCGCACTAGTGAGGAGGAGGATCATCTACTAATAGGAGACTATCTCAAGTGTATTTTGGTTGTACTTTGGTTGAGCCATTTCTCTCTCTATCTCTGAGGAATTTTTGGGGTTTTTCACCTTAGGGTTTTCCCCATGGAAACTCTGTGTCTCTTGTCTCTCATGCTTTTGATTCTTGTGATGCTTGTGATGCTTATTGTGATTGTTATGCATTGATACACTATATATGTTATTCTCTTAGTAAAGATCCAAGAGTATTGTGAATTAATGCTCAAAATTTAACAAACCTCCTCTCAGTTTCGGTTCTTGAAGATAAAGGCTTCCAAGTTATCGTCATGGATAACAAAGAACTTTTATGGTCGAAGAACAAAATCCTAGAATCTGCTGTTGTGATTGGAGTTCGAGAGGGAGGACCTTACAAGGTACCCGAGAAGTACATTCAAGCTATGATTCACCACACTATCAGTCCATGTGAGTTATCACACTGAAGGATTGGACACCTACACTACAAAGCGCTACCAAGACTTCAAAAGATGGTAAAAGGTATGCTCATATTTGATTTTGAGCATGATAGTGTATGTCGGGGTTGTGCACTTGGGAAGAATGTTAAGAAAAAATTTCTAGCAGTTCTACTAGATCTAAAGGGATTTTAGATTTAATACATTATGATGTATGTGGTCCCATGTCATCCCCCTCCCTGAGTGGCTTCTTATATTATGTACTGTTCATAGATTATTTTTCTAGGAAGTCATGGATTTATTTCAAGAAGGCTAAAAGTGAAACTCTTAGTAAATTTAAAGAGTTTAAAGCCCTAGTTGAAAATCAGAAATAAAATCACATCCATGCATTAAGGTCTGATAATGGAGGTGAATTTGATTCACATGCATTTAATGATCTATATAGTGATGTAGGAATACATAGACAGTTAACAATACCATACAACCATCAACAAAATGGGGTTGTTGAAAGAAAGAATAGAACCATATGTGAGGCTACAAAAGCCATGATGCATGATCAAGATATGTCTACCTCATTATGGGCAGAAGCCACCCATACAGCTGTGTACATCTAGAATGGAAGCCCGCATGCCATTCTAAATGAGAAGACACCAGAAGGATTGTTTACGGGTGAGAAGCCATGCATCTCACACTTGAGGATCTTCGGGAGCCCAGTATAAATTCATGTACCAAAAGAAAAGAGAACAAAGATGGAGCCTTCTGGAAAGAAAGGAACCTTTGTGGGTTATAGCGAGTCATCTAAAGCATACCCAATATATGTATCTAGTGAGAGACACGTTGAAGTCAGCCAAGATGTTACATTCCATGAGGAAGATACTTTCAAAATATCGAAAGAGATTCAATGTGATTCAAAGATGGAGGATCCCGATTCTAATTCTTCCCCTTCAGAGTTAGAGAGGGAGTAACCAGAAGATGCCTCAGATTCACTAGCTCCCGAAGAGCCAGTAGAACTAGTTGAGAGGTCACCTGATGAACCTCCTACTAAAAGAAGATCTTCTTGTTGCTGAGACATATTACAAAATGTAGAGAAACATGAAGCACTAGTAGGCTCATCTAGACAGTGCAAGAAACCTGACAGATATTCAGGGTATGTTGCACTAATGAGTCACATCAGTGATTTAGAACCATCCTCGTATGAAAAAGATGCAAAGCAGCAAGTTTGAAAAAATGCAGTGATAGAAGAGTACAACTCTATAATGAAGAATTATGTTTGGGAGGTTGTTCCCAAACCCGATGGGAAGTCTATTGTGAATTTCAGATGGATTTACAAGATAAAGCATGCTGCGGATGGTAGCATTGAGAAGTATAAAGCCATAGTCATTGCCAGAGTTTTCTCTTAGAAAGAACGCATCGATTATGATGAGACCTTTTCCCCCATGGAAAGGTACACCACTGTTAACACCCAAACATTGTTCACTATCTCATCTCCCTTGTCACATAACCCATTTGTCCACTTTTCCCAGATTTTTGGCCTCTAAAACCCCCCAAAACGCTAAATTGGTAACCAAAGAGGCAAAAAAGCATTATTTCCCTAAAAAATAATTAAATTCCTTCAAAAAAGGTTAAAACCCCACAAAAGGGTCAAAAAATCCCAAAATAAAAGAAAAAGGGGAAAAAATCAAAATAAATTCAAAAAAGAGGGAAAATACCTAATACCATTTTCCAATACTATTAGTTTCCCAAAACTATGGGCCAATACTCCACCACTCAAATCCCCTATAAAAAGGTGATGGATGCCCCCCATTTCACATCAATCACTCTTCACACCCTCATGCCGCCAAATTCCCTACTGCACTTTAGCCTCCCATTTCAAGCTTTTGTGCCCAGTTAGTTGAATCTTGGCCCACCCATTGAGAATTTGGAGAAGAGCAAGGAACTCTAGAGACGCGACACACTACTCTCCGTACTGCTACAAGGATTTTGAGGTAACCATTACTGCAAACCCTTGTTTTCCATATAATATAAAAATGCAAATTTCATTTATGGGTTCCTGTTGATTTGCCATTTTACTGCAGTAGTTAGATCTATTTCATGTTTGTTATTTGCATAGCTTATTGTTTATTTTTTATCCATGTTTATGAACTGATACTAAGGGTTCCTGGACCCTTAGTAGGTTCTCTTTAGCATGAGCTAGTGTGAAAACTCCAGCTACAGTTTTGGAGACTCCCACTGGGTTTGATTTCTGCATATCTGTGGTTTCTTTTGACCATCCTTAACCATTTGTTTTTCATTTTATCTTGCTTGGTTTGTTTTATTTTTAGCACATATGTGGTTCTGGGCCATGATCCCTACCAGATATCTCCATTTCAAGTCATATCTGTGCCCTATTGGTCACCATTTATTAGATCCAGATCGAATGACACTAATATGGTCACCATCTAATCACACAGTGTGGAGACATATCATTTCCAAACTTGTCATCCGTACATAAATCTGCTGAAAATTACACATTTTCAAACTCAGATATCTTGGCCTCGAGGACTCGAAATTGAGTGTTTTTTTTTAGATTAGTTATGTTTTAGAGAATAATTCAGATCTATATTCTATTTTTAAAAATTTTGGATAGAATATTACAGAAATTAGTCTAAGTTTCGCTGCACCATTTGCATTTTTTTTCCAGCAGTTAGTATTTTTATTTGAAAAGCAAAATAAAAAACTTTTATTTTTCAGTCTCGGTTATTTCTTTCAACATTTACTATTTGGCGATATTGGGTACACACCAATTATGCGCACACACTCTCCCCATAATTCAAGGGAGACTTAAAATTGATTTAATTAAACTCACTTAAAAACAATTCTTTAGCTAGGTAGGACATTGGGGTTAGGCTTCCAAACAACACCCCCTTTGTCATTTACATTTGTGACATAGTTGTTGTATTTTAGGGAGCCAAAATCCCCTATTATTTATTGGTATGGTTAACACCGATTTGTCGGAGGGCCTCTCCCTTAGGAGGGCAAGTAGAAAGATTGGTTTCGGAAGTCATAGTGGAATACCGCACTCCATTCTGTACTGAAGGACACCAACTCGTTGTTATCATCATGCATGCTGGATCCCATACCAGGCGTACGATGACCAAAGAATTGAAGCCACGAGACACCTTTTCGGATGTTCCATGAATGGGGTAGATTAGTTTCCTTTCTTCTAGGACTCTTTCACCCGGAGTCCCTCTCGGTAGAGGTATATCATTTAGCCACTTGGTTCTCCATTTCATATTGCTTGATTGCAGATTTCATTACCCTATAGGGGATACGATTTGTGTGATCTTTCATATCTTTTAGATACATGTATGCATGCTCCTATATCGCCATTTTTTAGGAGTGCTTCTTGTTGGTATTTTGACCATTTTATTACCACTCAACTTGTTGTAGCACGCCATTGCAACGTGTGTTTTTGAGCCTATTGTTGGCCTGAGCATTGCCTTTATTGAGAGATCTCCTTTTTTGCACATGGTTGCACTAGGATTTTTGAGCATTTTATCCCCCACATATTGTCAACACTTTTACACTTGTCACCATTGATTCAGCGAGACACTCTCGTCGCCTATGAGGATTATCCCTCGAGCACGGTCCACTTGACACTGTCCGTCACATACACACAACTTTGTCACCGGATCTTTATCCCGACACCCCTTATTTTATCTCTGATTATGAATCAAAGTTACCCATATACACAGCTCCATCTAGCCCCAGGGAAGGAATGAATCCCAACCCCTTTACTGGTGGGATCATCGACAGTGGTTCCTCCACTAACCCAACTACAATTTCAACATCCATCCCTGTTATACCATATAGGACCTACACCTAGCATTCCAGTTACTACATCCATACCCATCGATAGCGGATACATTCCGACTACCGCCCCTTTGGTCACCAGTAGTACACTTGGGGGCACCGACGCTTCCTACACGATCCCTCTACCCCTTACCGGGGGTCCCTCGATCCCCGTTATGATACACACCACTGCCCCGCCACTCGACGGAGGTGGCCCCACAATTTTCGCCATGGCTATCACGCATGCCACTTCGACTATGTCATATCCTTATGCTAGTTTTCCATTCATGACTAGTCTCAACCTACCTGATCTGGAATGGCTGACCAACGATCCGATCTGACATGATCCCACATGACCCCCCATGCCTACCAAAATCCCTTCATACATCCCAAAGTTTGAAGGGAAGGGTGGGGAATACCCCCAAAATCATATCATGTCCTTCCGCTTATGGTGTTCCTCCAACTCCAACATGGATGACTCAGTCTGCCTACGTCTTTTGCAACAGAAACTCACCAGTTTTGCAGCTAAGTGGTATATTGAACAACCACATGGAACCCATTCCACATTTACATCCCTATCTTTGAATTTCCTACAGTTCTTTCAGTTACCCGTCCGTTATGATGCTGGTGTTGAGATTTTACTCTCTTGCAGATAAAACATAGCTACACATATCGCTGACCAAATTCATGAATGTGGTAGACGCCGTAGTTTATGCAAGATCAAGCTAGGTGACCGCATCTTATTAGATTGGTTCTTGAAATCCCTCATACCAGTTATTTCCAAGGATGTGGCATCCGAACGACCCCAAACTGAAGAAGAAGCCATCCTCAAATCCCAACAATTCGATCTTATCTACGCTCAGTTAGGATACCTATATTCCATTTTACCTTATGCTCCCCGCGACGATTCCTCCAGGAAGGAAACGGGGGGGGAATTCCCATACTGTAGACAACATTATTAGACACATAACATCTCATAGTCAACCATATGTCCATATGCCCCCTCACACCACCCCAAATTATAATCCTACACCTAAACCCCCATGCGTGGTCCCGACCTTTCACGAGCCACCACCCATTTGGGAGCAACACCTTTGTATGCTCCCTCGGCCCAAGCCCCCCATATACATGGACCTTCCTGTCCGACACATTGCTATGTACATAAAACGCCAACGTACGCCCACCCTACCCAACCACCTTCCTACTACCATCCACCAGCAGTACCTGTTCCTACACAACCCCAAGCCCCTCCCACTTATTACCCACCGCATCCTTCCCCGACACCTACTCAACCACAGAATCACATGGTTCCCCAAGGGAAATTTTATTCCCAACAAAACCAACTGGACAACCAACCTTCCTAACGGAACGAACAAGGACAACATAATAGAGGATGGGGCCGTAACCGCGGTAACAACCAACCTCTAGATAGAGGCGGCCCTCCACCAAGCCCTCCAAACAACAATGGTGCTGCTCCAGCTAATCAAGATCCCGATAGACAACCGCAACAAGGTAAAAAACCCAATTTACGTACGAACCACCCATGTTCTATCTGCAGAATATATGGCCATTATACACACAATTGTCCCCATTTGGAGCGAGCTCACCAACTGTGGAATGATGATGCCCAACGCCAAGGACATGTTGCACCTCTGACACCACCGAACCCCCCAAAACCTCATGAACAACCTATGGTGCTGCAGAACCCCCTACCCACGCAAGGGGTATTAACCTCCCAACAGTTGGCTCCCCCTCAAGGGGCTGCCACACCACAACAACAAATCACTTATGCTGCGCCTATTAGTCACCCTATTGAATCAAGAACCCACCACCTTTTGATGATGTCTTCGGCTGATATCAACCTTCAAACATGACGTAACCAGTATGGTTCCACCACCGAAACCATTCCTTCCAACCAGGATGCTAACGCTCTTCCCACAGATCAGTCGTTACGAATACCTCCGACACCATTTGATTGGCCCCCAAAATCTCCTCGCTTTCCTCTGAGTTGTATTAATAATAACCCCAACGCTCGTGGTGCCCCCAAATATAATATCTTGGATTACTTAGCCCAATCCCCTTCTTCTATATAAGCCCTCGAAGTTTTAAAGAAATGCCCAATGCAGCACAAAACACTGCTATCTTCCATAGGTGCGATAGACCCTTCTGACTCACGGATGATGGCATTCGATTTAGACCAATCTGAAACACGCATGCCTTCCACATTAGCATTCCAAGTTTTTGTTTCAAAACAAAATCTTGTTATCCATTGATGCATCATCAATGAAGGTGACTCTACATGTGTCATGTCTACATTCGTGTGGTAGAAGCTCAGTTATCCTACACTACAGCCATCCACGACTGCCTTACGAGCCTATGATGGTCGTTCAACTCAACCCTAGAGCTTGCTGGACAATGTTCCAGTTCAATTGGCTGGTAAAACTATCCTGATTGACATCGAAGTTTTCAATGCACAGCTCGACTATAACCTACTCCTAGGACGAAGTTACATGTACGCCATGAAGAATGTTGCTTCATCAGTATTCCGCATTATCATGTTTTCCCATGAGGTATGGGTTGTTAGAATCGACCAAGTTTCTTACTATGAACCGAACTCACCCGTTGCACCAGAGAATGTTCTCCTCATGGTTGAACAACCGGTATTTGGTACACCTACCTCTTTGGTTTCCACCGTCACCCCTGGAATTTATTCGGAGACCCCAATGGTCTCCACTTTTTTGTTCCTTACCACCTCCCCTTCCGGCCTTTGAGATATCTAACTTGTGCACCGTTTCGTCCAATTGATTGGTTCCTAACCCTCAATCACCATTGCTGCCTCAACCGCCGTCAGCACCCAACCACGTTAGAGCCACACCAACCCAAACAATCTTGTTCTTGTTCTCACCATAAGGGGTAGTGGGTGTGCCTTTCATGGCCACATTGAACCTCCAGGGGTTGACACTAGGACTTCCAGTATGGTATTTACCTCCACCGAGCCCCACTCTGACACCACAAGTCATTCTTCAACCGGTTCAATCGATAACTACAACCACTAATCCACCTCCCAGTGTGGTGGCACCATCTTCATCCAATAATGCTCCTCAACCGTCCAAGAACACTGGGGGCAGATCCACACAGAATCATACTACTCCACATCCTACTAAACCTATGAAACAACCCCCTCCCTTCCGCACACCTCCTAAGTGTTCTTTGTACGATGATTTGGGCCATACCACCCATAATTGTCCGCAACTTCCAAACCTTCAAGAGCACATGAAGACCTTAGATGATGACCCCAATATTCCAGCTGTCAAACTAGCACCCACCCTACAACAGCGCAACAAATCATTGTGCACTAACCATTCCTCTGCCATATGCGGGATCTACAGACGCTATTCCGATCATTGTCTAGACCTACCGGAATATTGACTGTTTCTTCATGAAATGAATCAGTCTTCCTTAGAGTCATCCATTACCACCATTGAGGATATTCACGCACCCGAATCCTCCTCCTTGGCAGATATTAATACTATCTACATGATTTCCACAAATGGCGAACCAAATTCACCCCCGACCTCCAGCTTTACCTCTACCAATATTTCTACACAGTGTTTTTGTAGTGACAAAGAAATCCTTGAAGCACCAACTGCACCGGAATTCCCTTAGGATGACATACATCATAGAGCCTACTTCATTCCCAAAGAGTCTACCCCTGTTGCATCCAATCAATTTTCAGTCGAGTCAAAGGCCTTCATTCATAACCAAGTGGATTGGTTTAAGAATCCTATCCCAACCCCGGATTCCTTTGAGGAAGGTAACATGGCTAACATATCACCTACCATACAGGTTGACATTTATATCACACCCAGTATAATGGATAATATTACGTTAGGTGCCTCATGCACTCCAGAATAATTTGCTGCTTATAAGGAACTCTTCCAAGAGTTCCGGGATATTTTTCGCTTGGTCATACACTGAGATGCCTGGTCTTGACCCCGCCATCATTGAGCACTGTATCGATACTTGGTCGGATGTCCCATACGTTCTCCAAAAGAAATGACCCATTCACCCCTCTAAATTACCCATAGTGAAAGCTGATATTGAGAAACTACTTCAAGCTGGGTTCATTTATCCCATTGCTTACACCATTTGGGTTTCCAATCCCGTGCCATTTGACAGAAAACTGTTGATGTATATGTAACTTCGGAATGTATTTCACCCATGTATTTCATATATGTATTTTTTACTCCTATAGAGATGGTATTATTCCTCTATACAGAAGTGTTTGTATTCCTATAGAGATGTTATTATTCCTCTATACGGAAGTGTTGTCATTTATATTGTAAGTGTCGTAACTTATACTTGATGGGTTATTAGACCACCTTGTTGGGGTCGGCCCTGTATAAGTCATGTCGGTCAAAGGGTTATTAGACCACCCTATTGGGGGTCAGCCATGTGGGTCAAAGGGTTATTAGACCACCCTAGTGGGGGTCGGCCCAGTCAGCATTATGTTAAGTAGTTAAGTTGAGGCCGACCTAGTTGAGTAAAGGTCAAGTCAAGTTAGTGTATAAATAGAGAGTGTGTCTCTCTCTTTTACACATTCTATTCTATCACTCACACTTGGGAGAGTGGCGCACTTGTGGAGGAGGAGGCTCTGCTTCTAGGAGAAGACTATCTCTTGTATTCTGGTTGTATCATTGCTCTATCTATCTATGAGGAAGTTATTGGGGTTTTTCACCTTTATGGTTTTCCCCAAGTAAACTCTGTGTCTCTTGTGTGCTTGCATTATTGTGTCCATGATTGATATGCTGTAGATTTGCTATACATGTTGTTCTCTCAATTAAGATCCTAGATCAGATTGAAGTAAATTTTGAAAATTTAACAAAAACAAGGCACCATTCGCATCTGTACTGATTTTCGTGATCTCAATTGAGTGTGTCCCAAATACAACTTTCCTACGCCTTTCATTGACCAACTTTATGATGCATGTGCAGGTCATGAGATTCTCTCCTTCATGGACGGTTTCTACGGCTATAATCAGATTCAAATTCGCAAGGAAGATCAATATAAGACTGCTTTCACTACTCTATGGGGCACCTTTTCCTATCGAGTTATGCCGTTTGGTTTTAAAAATGTAGGGGCCACATTTCAGCAGGCCATGAACTTTTGATTCCATGACCTAGTCCAGATTATCCTAGTCTACTTGGATGACCTCACCGCTCAATCCAAGAAGCGATCCAACCACCTGGACGATCTCCATAAAATATTTTTGCGTTGTCACAAATATAACATTCGTTTGAACCCTCTCAAGTGTGTTTTTTGCATTCCTGTTGGCCGGTTATTGGGTTCCATTGTTTCCCAAAACATAATCATTGTTGATCCTTTGAGGGTTCAAGCCATCCTTGAACTACCCTTTCCATGTACATTACTCCAATTACAAATCCTTCAAGGGAAATCCAACTTTCTTCGTCGCTTCATTCCGGACTATGCAACGAAAGTTTATGGTTTCCTCTGCTTGCTTTGGACCCATGTCTCTTTTGTTTTGGATGAATAAGCACAAATGGATTTTGAAGCACTCAAACAAACATTGACTTCTGCCCCCTTGATTTCACCTCCTGATTTCTTGAAGGATTTTATCCTTTACGTTTCGGCATCCTATTATGCCATTTCCAGTGTGTTAGTCTAGGAAGATAGTGCGCATCAAGAACGCGTCATCTATTATGTGAGTCAGACATTATATGGCCCACCATTACACTACTCCCATGAAGATAAGTTGGCCCTCGCTGTCGTCTTATCGGTTCAGAAGGTACACCACTACATTCTTATGAGCGGAACCACAATTGTGGTAGATTCCAACCCCATGGTCTATCTCTTGAGTCACCGCCTTCTTCAAGTCCATGTGGAAAAATGGATCATTTTCCTTCAAGTGTATGACCTAACATTTGTTACACCCAAGAGTACCAAATCCCTTGCATTGGCCCACCTCATGACTAACCTACCATCTTTGTCAGCAACACCTCCCATCATCACTAACTTGCCCGACGACCACTTGTTCACCATTTCGTCGGATGACCCCTAGTATGGAGATATCCTAGTGTACCTGCGAACACAAAGTTTCGATCCAACATATACCACGATGATCGACGTTGCATACACCATCATGCCTCACACTATCTCCTCCTTGGAGATGTCCTTTATCGGCACGGTGTTGACACCATTTTACATCGATGCCTCACACATGACGAGGCTAAACAAGTTCTAAAATATTGTCATAGTGGATCCTGTGCTGGCCGTTTCTCTGGAATGGCCACTGCCCAAAAGGTTATCTGCAGTGGGTATTTCTGGCCCACCCTTTTCATTGATTGCATTACAATAGTCAAACATTGTTGGAATTGCAAGATTTTTTCCCCTAAGGCTAGGACCCCTCCCGCCCCTCTTCATCCAGTCATCACTGTTGGCCCTTTCTATAAGTGGGCCATTGATTTTATGGAGTGTAACCCAACCTTAGCGAATGAACACAAATACATCATTGTGGCTATTGACTATTTCACCAAATGGGCCGAGGCCATACTTACATTTAACTGCCAGGCTGAAACCGCGACATGTTTCTTCTTTAACCATGTTATTACTCAGTTCAGTGTCCCCAAACAACTCGTATCCGACCGTGGAAAACACTTCGAAGACACTGTTTGGAAAGAACTGTCCACCTTCCTGAAGTTTGACCACCATTACGCCTCATCCTATTACCCTCAAGGGAACAACCAAGTTGAGGGTATCAACTAAATATTGAAGACAATTCTTCAATGAACTGTAAACCAACGCAAGTCCAATTGGCACCATATGCTATTTTCTGCACTTTGGGCTTACTGCACTTCCACTAAGACTGCCACAGTTTTTATCCCTTTCCATCTGGTTCATGGCGTAGAGTCGGTTCTCTTCATTGAGTGTCATATTCCCGCTTTACACATTGCTGTTGAAATTCTCCCAGACACTTCACCACTTGAGCAACGCTTAATCCTCTTGGAGCAATCCAACGAAGATCGCCGGGCAGCTTTACAAATCACCGAGGCTACCAAACATCGCTCTAAATCCAATTATGGAAAACATGTCCACCCCCGTAATTTCCGAGAAGGGGATCTAGTAATGGTTTATGACCAAGCTCATGAAAAGCATGGAAAAGGAAAGTTTGAATCCATGTGGCAAGCCCCATACATTATCCAAACCTGCCTCGGCAAGGAGGCATACATCCTTTCCGAATCTGAAGGGAAGCCTGTGACCAATCCTCGTAACGGGTTGTATCTTAAATGATTTTACCCTTAACACTTTTTCGGACCCCATAGTATATGCTGTATAGTTTTCTCTTATTTTTGCTTTCCACTTTTTGCATCCAGAGCCTTACAATTTGCTTCCATGCATGACCACAGATGGTTCTTGCTCCACCATTCTATGTCAGTTTCATTGACGGCGCAAGTAGGTGGTCTCCAAACCTCGCCTCCGCAACTTGGGTATTATATTCCCCATCACACGAGTTGATCCACCTCGACGGAGTGTGTATTGGTGCTGCTACCAATAACCAAGCTGAGTGCTATGCTGTGACCGATCTCTTGACCGTGGCTCTCCAGTTGGGCATAAGTCACCTTTGTTTGTTTCGTGACTCCCAGCTCCTTGTCGCTCAAATCAACAACTTTTACCAGGTACAGGATCCTTGCATTTTTAGAAAGTTCCTGTGCACTAAAAAAATTATTAGATAGTTTGAATCCATTACATTCACTCATGTCCCACGAGATTAGAACAGTGTTGCAAACCAAATGGCTAATAATATTCTAGATTGGAACATCAATCACAACATGTAGGAAGTAAACCATAAAAATGCATCATCATAACATCCACATGCATATATACATAATATAGGCATATAACATCATAAGAACAAAAATAAGACCATCATATATACATATCATCATAAAATGTCATAATTTCCACAGCATGGGGGAAGGCCCCAAAACTTGACTACTCATCATCATCGGCATTCTCATCGGCGATACCGGGGGAATATATCTCACAATGGGAATACCCCATCATCATATCATCACTTCAGTATGCCACCACGACCCACATCCTCGTGGTACCACCCCCACCAGCAGTTGGTCGGCGCCATGTTGATCCCTCTTTGAGACAACATCCAGACCACATTGACACCTCTGAGTTAGGGGGAATAATAGATTACCTCAAACTTGGGATAGGGGGAATGCTCAATCATTTTTAACCTACCCTGTCACACATATCTCGACATTTCAATGATCCCATTTCTCAAACCTTATGAGATCCACAATCACAAACCTTATGCCCATAGCATGGGGGCAGGAACTTAACCCTGCTCACTTTTTCACATGCCTGATCTCGACCATTTTCGAGGTCACGTGTCACTTGTATATTTGATTTGATTTTATACGCCTAGTATTCCGCCCCTGCGGGTTATCCTTTCTCCATGAGAGAAACAATAAATTTTTTTATATTTTATATAAATGAGCAAACAATGGTTTGCAATGGTTTACCTCAATGGTGAGGTTGCTAGAATTATTGCAGCAGTACAGGAGTAGTTCTCCAGTGCTCCAATAGTCTCTCTCTTCTCCAAGATGCTTCAAGGATGGGCCAAGGGTTTACTCTCAATGAAGAACTTCAAGCTCAAAAAGGATGGGCAAAGCTCAAGAGCAATTTTGGAAGCATGACGATAGGATGAATGTGGATGAATAGTGAGGAGCCTCTATCACCTTTTTATAGCTTTTAGGTGATGGAGAATACAACTATGGTTTAAGGAAACCAATGGTATTGGTGAAAAATGGTTTAGGTTTTCTTTTCCTCTTTTTCCCTCTTTTTTCCTTTTTTGAATATATTTTTTTATTTTTATTCCCTTTTAATTTTTTTGGGGAATTTTGGACCCCTTTGGAGGTTTTTTTTTGTATTTTTTGAGGAAAATTAAATATTTTGAGGGGAAAAAGATGGATTTTGGGCTTTTTGGTGGCCTTTGAGGGTTTTTTTGAGGTTTTTAGAGACAAAAATGGTAGGAAAAGTGGACAAATGGGTCATGTGACTAGGGAGATGAGCTAGTGAGCATTTTTTGGGTGTCAACAGATTTCCCCTTGATGTGTGAGGGCAGGAGCTCATCGTATGGCTAATAGAAATCATAGTTCTTTTGTATTTTTCCTGGGGTTTGGAGGAGAGAAGAGACCGATTGGAGATTGAAACAACGGTCCCATACAAGCTGCAAAAATTGAAAATACATGGCCTCAAAATGGATGAGGAATAATCTCTGATAATGGACGAGGCAGGCATACCCATGCTCATATCAAGACATATAAATAACAATGAGGCCCAAAAAAGGGGACCTGAACAATACATATAAATCTACTATGTACATCATAATGGTCCAGAGGGGACACAATGCTGGGACATAATCATGGTCATACCATGACTGATCTGAAGAACTGATACACTGGAAAATCAACAATCTTTCTAAGTTGTGTCAGAAGGACTGGTAAGATGCTGGATCTGAAGTTGTCCAACAATTGTAGGGACTAAATAACTGCGAGTCAACATCTAAAGAATATATGGAATTGGATACTCGAGGGAGTATAAAACTGGGGTACTTCATAATACTGTCGCCAAGCGCAACCCGAATATCCATAGGAACATGTAACTGGTTGTTTCGAAAGTAGACTCACCAATGTGCTAGAGTCCAGTGACATCTGGGGTCTTCGACGAATAACTGAAAGGATCGATACCCTGTATGAATCTCAACGATGCGATCAAGGTGTTGATGTCGAACATGTGAGAAACAATCATTTGGAGAGGTACTAAGGACTCCTTTCAAAATGATCCATAGGCACTCACCACTAATGGTGATGAGTCTAAGGCACAGGGACCTCTGGGTCTATCCTCTGGAATAGATTGGTTGGCGTCGATAGAGGGAGACCTGCAACTATCAAGGCAATGATGCTTCCTTAATAGGAGCACGAGGTGTACAACTAAGACATGATGGTACTGGTAGTGGTACTGACATACTGTGGGGATGGGGAAAAACTGGGGTGATAGATTGGGGGGGACTAAAACTTCCTTTGTTCAAAGTATGATGACATGGATGACCTAGCATCGTATGAAACAAACTTTAGGTATGGGGATCATAGCTTAAGGGATTAGGGGTATGTACTGCAATGGGAGATTCCGAGGAGGGCAAACTAATATATGGTATCAGGAAACTCTCAAGGTGGCATATTGTGACTATATAGTGTGATTATATATGCTTTGCTGTGGCATCGAGAGGCACCGTTGGTGCCTTCTTCATGGTTTAAGGAGTTCAAAGAAGGGATAAAAGTGTGCTAAAAAAATGGTACCGTTGTGTAGATTTGTACGAGCCCAGGACAGTTCATGTTCATGGTTGCTTTCAGTTTCAGAGAGTCTGAAAGTGATAAGTAGACTCCAAGGGGGTTCTTTTTCATGTGTTAGTCTCCAAGGCCCGAAAAAGCATAAAAGGATGCAATGAAGAACTCTTCTAGCTGATGTGACTAGAGTATTCCTTTTTCGTAATTAGTCTACAAGGTCCGGAAAAGGGGTAAACTTATACCAGGTAGACGCCCTTTCAAATACATTTAACGAGCATGAAAGGAAGCAAGATTGCTCGATGATCTTTTCATTGTTTTAGGAGTCAAAAAAGAGCTTACAGAAACTCTCTAAGTGTCTTTTTCGTAAAGGAATTGATCGGCCTGAAAAAGGGATAAAATTATACCGAACAAAAGTAATGGTGAGGCAAGGAGGAAGTGTTCAATCAAGGGAAAAGTATGGGGATGAAGCACAGTGATAGGTGGGGAACACTGATGAGGCCTCCTTGCGGGTTGATGAATGATAGAAAAAAAATGGCATAATTGCAGTATGGATGGAGTGAAGGGCTCATGTATAAGTTGTGATGCATAAATTTTGTAAAATCTGACTGCTGCTGATGTGGAACGCAAATTGAGGTGACAAGGTGTGAGGACACAATGTAAAAAAAGGTTTCTAGTGAGAGAGATAAATGATCTCAAGCATCATCACGAGTGCGAAAAACTGAATCTGGTGATAAAACATTCATCAAAAAATGGACAACGATTGATGTGGCACGCAAATCGAGGTGACAACGAGCGTGTGAAAAATTGCCTGAAAAATATGGTGGTGAGAGCGAGAAATGATCTCAAGCATCATCACGAGCACGAAAAACTGAATCTGGCAATATAAAATTTGTCAAAAAAAATGGACAATGATCGATGTGGCACGCAAATCGAGGCGACGACAGGCGTGTGAAAAAATGCCCAAAAAATATGGTGGTGAGAGCGAGAAATGATCTCAAGCATCATCATGAGCACGGAAAACGGAATCCGAAGATATAAAATTTGTCAAAAATAGACAACGACCGATGTGGCATGCAAACCGAGGCGACGACAGGCATGTGAAAAAATGCCCGACAAACGGGACCGGTGAAATTGGGAAACTAACTAGACCACCATGAATTTCTTGCTGCGTTGAATCCAATGGTATCAACGGTTTGGAAAACAGACGTCATATGACTCCGGAATGGTTGATTGAAAATTGGTCAAATGTCTATAAATATCAAGTGGACCTATAGTGACACATGTCATTTCCACTGTTGAGTTTGACAAGAGATTTGAGTTGGCCAGAGCAATTTCATCATTTGCGAGAGAATCGACCGTTGGATTTTCATTTCGTGAGCTCCACGTAAGCCTACTGGCCTTAAGCTTTAACTTTATTTACTTTCGGGGGGGAATTGGGGCCTCGGGAGCGGTGCATTGGTCATGTTGGGTGACCAATGAGGGAAATCACGACTAATGAGGCTTTTTGTGCGATTTGGATCGTGTCTTTGGCCTTCACAGTTGCGATGTGGATCACGACTGTGGTCTCCATAGTCGCGATGTGGATCATGAATGTGGTCTCCACAGTCGCGATTTGGATCGTGGCTGTGGCTTCCACAGCCGCAATCTCAGATCACGACTATGGGCCCCACAGGCGCAATCTGGGTCGCTGTTGGGGGAAATTTTGTAGCATGTCTCTAATTCAAAATTTTCTTGTGTAATCGGTAGGATGCTCAGGCTGCTGAGGGCTTTGTGGAAGGAGAGGGAGATGTCGGATGCTTTGATGCAGATCATCCGTGAGAACCATAATGCACAGGATGCTTTGGCTTGGGTGGACTGCTAAAGTTAGCCCAGATTCCCCTTATGCGTTCAACAAAATTTTTCCTGAACAAGTTGATCGGGTTCTGGGACCCGACCATTCAGTTCTTCATGGTTCAAGGTGAGAGATTGGATCTCACCTTGACAGATCCTTACTTTTTGACTGGATTTCCGCGCTTAAGTGTGATAGGGGACACTCATCCTAGAATATTGGGGGTGTTGAGATAGAGGATCTTCTTGAGATATTTTGTCGTCTGGGGTCTCGCGTGCATGCTAGTGCACTATTAGTTCCTGATCTGCGGGATCCGATGATGTGAGTAGTCGCGGCTTGCGTACTATGAGTACTTGGAGCACATGCACCCCACCGATTGTCGGGGGGGGGGGGGGGAGGGGGGGAATATGTTGTTGGTTCATCGGGTATGACTAGGACATACTATGCCTGGGGCCAGATGTTCCTTGCCTGTGTTAAGCGTCAGCTAAATATGGTGAGTTAGTAGGGGGGAGAGTTTAGGTATGCTTCATTTATGTGTTGTTTCTTTTTTGAGTGGGTGCCTACATTGGGACCCCGTGTGCTGGGCTGGGATGGTGAGATGAGTGAGACACAGATGGTGAAGTGGGGAGAGATGATGTACCGGAGTGGTGGTGGGGCAGTTCGACAGTTCTTTACTACAGAGATGTATGAGCAGTGGGAGCAGATGCTGGTTCTGTTCGATGATTATCTGTATCGAACTATGGATTATCGAGGGGATATTGAGATGCCGCGAGATCTAGGACACGCCTGGGGGACAAATGGTACGTATTTGTTTTTTGTTTTTCTTTGTTAGCATATCATGTTTTGATGATAGCTAGAGGTGTTTTTATGATGTTTGACATTTTCGATTGTTGGTTATTGCAGATGTGGGTCCAAGGCCTCCACTGGGGTTTTAGGTCCACAGAGGTCATGTGGTGGTGGCACCCCCACCACACGAGGAGTTGTACGCCATCCGGGTGATGATGATGTTGCGGTAGAGGGTCTATGGGTTACCATCGATTGTCTATTGGATGGTGTGGTAGATGATGGCTGGAGGGATTTGGACCGGGAGGTGTTAGACCTATGTTTTGATGCTCTGCGAGAGTGGAGATCAATTTTGAGGTGGATTGCTGTGCTGGCAGCGGAGAGGAAGGCTAGGGACCAATATGATCCAGAGGAGGAGGATCCCGAGGAGGAGGCAGGTCGTGATGACAAGGACTAGGCTGTTCATTACCTGCCCACAAATGCTGATGAGCATATGGGGATGTTTTTTGTGATATGTATTATGTACGGCTGATGTATTTTTTGTATATTCAGGTGTTGAGGGCACTCTTGATAATATGAGTATATGATATATATATTTATGCACATGGATACATTTTTGGATGATACAGTCATGTATGCACGTGGATGCACATCTGTCATTGTTTTTATGTTTTGTTGCACGTGGATGCAATTGTTTATGTTTATGTATGCCCGTGGAGGCACATTCTATGCATGTGCCAATCTAGAATGTTGTTAGCCATTTGGTCTGCTACACTATTGAGATTTATTGGGACATGAGTGAATGAAATGGATTCAAACTGTCTAATCATTTGTTTAGTGCGCAAGAATTTTCTAAAGAGACAGGGGTCGCATACCTGGTAACAATTGTTGAGTTGGGAAACAAGAAGCTGGGAGTCGAGGAAGACGTGAAGGTGACTTATGCCCATTTGGAGGGCAGCGGTCAGGAGACTGGTCATAGCATCATACTCAGCCTAGTTATTTGTAGCAGCACCCATACACACTCTATTGAGGTGAATCAACTCATGTGAGGGGGAATAGAGTACCCAAGCTGCGGAGGCGAGATTTGGAGACCAACAACTTGCACCGTCGGCAAAGCCAACATAGTAAAGTGGAACAGGATCCATTTGTGGTCATGCAAGAAAACAAAATGTAAGTTTTTTGAAATTTTTGACATTGAAAAAAGAATTAAAACTGTACAATATGGACTTTGGTGTCCAAAAGATGTTATGGGTAAAAGCGTTTGAGGTACAACCCGTTATGAGGGTTGGGCAGGGGGTTACCTTCTGAGTTGATTAGAATGTATGCCCCATGTCCGAGGCAAGTGTGTATGATGTATGGGCCTTGCCACATGGATTCAAATTTTCCTTTTCCCGTTTTGTCATGGGCTTGATCATAAACAAGTACAAGGTCTCCTTCATGGAAGGCTCTCAGATGAACGTGCTTATCATAGCCGGATTTGGAGTAGTTTTTTGCAGCTTCAATGGTTTGAAGTGCTGCTCAGCGATCCTCATCAGCTTGTTCCAACATAATCAATTGTTGCTCAAGTGGTGAGGTGTCTGGGAGGAGTTTGATGGCGATATGCAATGTTGGGATCTAACACTCAATGGGGATGACAGATTCCACGCCGTGAACCAAATGAAAATGGGTAAAACCAGTGGCGGTTTTAGTGGAGGTATAGTAAGCCCACAGTGTGGGAAAAAGCATGTGATGCCAATTGGACTTATGCCGATCGACAGTGCGCTGGAGGATTGTCTTCAAAATTTTGTTAATTGCTTCGACTTGGCCGTTCCCTTGGGGGTAGTAGGGGGAGGCGTATTGATGTTGGAATTTGAGGATGGTTGACAATTCTCGCTATATAGATTCCTTGAAATGAGAACCATGGTCTGAGACGAGTTTCTTAGGTACTCCAAAATGAGCAATAACATGGTTGAAGAAGAAGCGGGCTGTAGTGTCGGCTGTGCAGTTAAAAGTAGGCATGGCTTCTGCCCATTTAGTAAAGTAATCGATGGACACAATGATGTATTTATGGCCATCGACCGATGTAGGATTACACTCCATGAAGTCGATGGCCCATTTGAAAAAGGGACCAATGGTGACAGCTGGATGAAGGGGGGCGGGAGGTGTTCTTGCCTTGGGGGCAAAGAGCTGGAAATTTTGGCAATGTTTGACCACTATGATGCAATCAGTAAATAGTGAGGGCCAAAAATACCCTGCGCGGATCACCTTTTGGGCAGTGGCCATTCCTGAGAAATGGCCGCCACAGCCACCGCTGTGACAGTCGTTAAGAACTTGTTCTGCTTCCTCCTGAGAAAGGCAACGTCGTATGATGGTGTCGACACCGCGTCGATAGAGGACATTGCCTAAGAGGAGATAATGGGAAGCATGGTGGTGGATGCAACAGCATCCATCACGGTCGACATCAGGTCGAAAATTTTGTGTACGGAGGTAAATCAAAATGTCGCCATACCAAGGGTCATCTGACGAGATGATGAACAAATGATCGTCAGTTAAATTAGTAGTGTCTGAGGGTGATGGAAAGAAGGATGGTAAATCCTTCATGAGTTGAGAAAGTGCAAGTGCTTTGGTGCTCTTAGGTGTTTTGAAAGTCAGGTCATACTCTTGTAGGATAATAATCCATTTAGTGATGCAACCTTGCAGAAGGCGGCGATTCAAGAGATAGACCATGAGGTTTGAATTTGCAACTACTGTGGTATGGCTTATGAGGATGTAATGTCGCAACTTCTGTACTAAAAAGACGACAACAAAGGCCAGTTTCTCTTCTTATGGGTAACGTAGCAGTGGGCCAGATAAGGTTTGGCTGACATAATAAATGACATGCTCCTGACGAGCAGTGTCTTCTTGAATGAGAACTCTAGAGACAGCATAATCAGATCCGAAATGTAAAGGATGAAATCTTTAGAGAAATCCAGAGTGGAGATCAAAGGGGCATTGGTGAGAGTTTTCTTCAGGTCATCGAAAGCTCCTTGCGCTTGGTCGTCCCACACAAAAGGGAAGTGGGTACGGAGAAAACGAAGGAAACCATGAACCGTCACGACATAATCGGGGATGAAGCGACGAAGGAAATTTGTCTTCCCCTAAAGGCTCTATAACTGTTGAAGCATATGTGGTGATCGGAGGTCTAAGATGGCTTGGAAATTTAATGGATCAACTATGATACCTTTCTGTGAGATGATGAAACCTAACAACGGGCTTGTTGGAATGCAAAATACACACTTGAGTGGGTTCAAGAGGATTTGATATTTGCGACAACGTAGGAAGACTTGCTGGAGGTCATTTAGATCATCAGACCATTTTTTCGATCGGGCCGTGAGGTCGTTAAGGTAGACCAAGATAATGTTGACGAAGTCATGGAAACAATATGTCATGGCCTACTAAAAGGTGGCTTCAGCGTTTTTAAGACCAAAAGGCATAACACGGTAAGCAAAAGTGCCCCATGGGATGGTGAAGGAAGTCTTGTACTGATCTTCTTTGCGAATATGAATTTGGTTATACCCAGAGAAACCATCCATAAAAGATAGTATCTCATGCCCCGCACATGCATCGATAAGCTGGTCAATAAATGGTGTGGGAAAGTTGTCTTTGGGACAAGCTTGGTTTAGGTCACGGAAGTCAGTACAGACACAGATAGCGCCTTGCTTCTTGTTAACTGGTACCAGGTTAGAAACCCAGGTGGTGTAGGCGATGGGGTAAATGAACCCAGCTGTATGAAGCTTCTCAATTTCCGCTTTGACAGCGGGAATCTTAGATGGATGGATGGGTTGTTGTTTTTGGAAAATGGGGGGTACGTTGGGCCAAGTGTCGATGTGGTGTTCTACTATAGAGGGGTCAAGGCCTGGCATCTTGGTGTAGGACCATGCAAAGATGTCATGAAACTATTGGAAGAGCTTCTTATAAGCTTGGAGCTCATCCTCGGTGCTTGATGCGTGTAAAGAAATGAGTTCGGGTGTTCCGGGCGTGGTGGAGATGTCAACTTTAATAATGGGTGAAATATTTTCCATATTGCCTTCCTCAAAGGCATCAGGAGCTAGGATGGGGTCTTTAAACCAGTCAACCTTGGTGGGAAGGAAATATTTGGATTCAATGGAAAATTGGTTTGCCATGGAAGAGGTAGATGCCTTGGGGATGAAATATGATCGATGGTGCATATCGTCCTAGGGGTAGTCTGGTGCGGTAAATGCTTCGAGTATTTCTTCGTCACTGCAGAAGTATTGTGTTTTCAAATCGATTAACTGGGGTGCAATGGTGGACGAGATCATATAAATGGTATTAATCTCTTCCGAGGAGGAAAATGTTGGTGGATGTATTTCCTCAATGATAGGAGGGGATATCTCTAGGTCAACATTATTCAATTCATATAGAGCTGCTCTATAATTTGGGAGATCAGGGTAGTGATGTGAGTAATGGTCGTAAATGCAGCATATCGCACAAGGGTGATTGGTACATAGCGATTTATTGCGAGGCTGAGGGGCTAGTTCAAGTTTGACAACTGGGATGTTAGCATTGTCATCCAACATTTGCATGTGTTCCTAAAGTGCTGGTAATTGTGTACATTGAAGGGTAGCATGGCCTAAATCGTCGCACAAAGAGCATTTGGGGGGAGCACGAATTGTTGGGGGATTCTTCGCCAGCTTTGGAGTCGATGGGGCGGTGCAGGTTGCAGGTGCAGCGGTGTAGGTTTGTGGGCCTCTGCCCCCAGTGTAGCTGAGTGTAGGGGGAGCATTACTTGATGTAGTTGCCACTGTTGGAGGTGGTCGGTTTCGAATGTTCTCTACACTGGGTGGTGGACGATTGGAGGTATTGATGGGTTGTACTGGTTGTAAAATGACATCTGGTGTCAAGTGGGGGGTTGGGGTAGGCATGTACCACACAGGTAGTCCTAAATTTAACCCTGGAAGATTGAGCATGGCCATTACTGGTGTGCTGACTGTTCCTAAAGGAGGGAATAGAAATGGGATAGTGTGGATGGGTGTAGCTCCTACATGACTAGGCACTGAGGGTGGTTGCGGAAGTAAAGGGGGCTGTTGGTTATGTGCCTGCGAGAGGGTGCACAAATCATATATTTCGGTTATCCGTAAAGGGGTTAGAATGGATTGGAACGTCGAAGTCATGGGAGTATCTAAGTATATCCCGAGTCTGACTATGGAGATGAACGATGTGGGTGCGCTCTGAATGGGTTGTTCAATCATAGGTAGAACATTTTCAGGTGCGGCGGGGGCATTAGGATCATAGTATGTCAGTTGATCAATTTTTACCACACGTCCCTCATGGGGAAACATCATGATGCAGAAGACGGATGAAGTGATAGATTTCATGGCATACATGTAACTTCATCCTAGTAAGAGGTTGTAATCAAGCTGGGCATTGATGACCTCTATGTCTATGAGAACCGTTTTACCACCCAATTGGATGGGCACGTTAGCCAAAAGGCCTTGCGGTTGAGCTAAACGGCCATCGTAAGCTTGTAATGAGGTGGTGGATGGCTGCAATGTGGGGGATCCAAGTTTCTGCCAGACAAATGTCGACATCACGCCGATGGAGGCACCTTCATCGATGATGCATCGATTAATCACAAGGTTTCGAATGGATAAAGAAACCTGAAATACTAATGTCGAAGGTAAACGTGGTTCGGCTTGGTCCAAGTCGAATGCCATCATTTGTGAATTGTTAGGGTCTATTGCACCAATGGCGGATAAGAATAATTTCTTCTATGCAGGACAGTTTTTCAGGACTTCTAGAGCAAACATAGTAGTGGGGGACTCGCTAAGTCTTCCACAATATTATAATTTGAGGTTGTACAAGCATTAGGATTATTGTTGATCCGTTGTAGGGGGAAGTGAGGGGCTTTAGAACCTCTGTCCAATGGTATAGTAGGTATATGTAATGGTTGATCAGTTGGAAGGGTGGTGGTAGCTAGATCAGTGGAAATGGCCTCAGGGGTGGAGCCATATTGGTTTCAGCGTGTTTGTAGGTGTACATCAACTGATGACATCATTAATAGATAGTGAGTACCTGAATCTGTGTGTTGCTAATCGGTTGCAGCATACATGATTTTCTGCTGTGGTGCCATGGATCCTTGTGCGGGATCCATTGGACGGGTGTTTACTACTCCTTGGTTGGGTAAAGGATTTTGTAATATCATGGGTTGCGGTTGAGGAGGTGGCATTGGCTTTGCCGCGTGCCCTTGGCGTTGGGCGTCATCAGTCCAGAGTTAGTGTGCTCCCTCCAAATGGGGGCATGAGTGTGTGTAATGGCCATATACTCCACATATGGAACACAGATGGTTTGTTCTTAAATTAGGATTTTTACCCTGTTTCGGTGGATGATCAGGGTTTTGGTTGGCAGGAACAGTGTTATTATTATTCAGAGGATTGGGTGGCTGACCGCCTTGGTTTTGAGGTTGATTGTTCCTGCGGTTGCGTCCTCTTTCACGGTTTTGTTGACCTCCTTGATTGCATTGGTTGTTCTGGTTTTGGGGTTGGTTTTGCTGTGCATACACTTTCCCTTGGGCCGCGGTGGATTTGGATCGCCGATAACAGGGAAAAACTCACGATTTTGGGTTAAAAAATAGAGTTTTGAAATCACAACTTTCGGCTAAAAAGACATGATCTGGATCGCGACTGTGGGTTAAGAAAACTACTTTTTTTTGGGACGGAAAAGTTGCCGAAAACGAAAGCCGAAATTTAAAAATTGGGACTGTGTAGGTTGCAGAAACGGCTAAGGGCTAAGGCAGCAAGCTATGGTCTTAGTGGTAGGCCAGATCTACAAAAACAAAGCTAAATAACAACTAAAATAAGAATAATTCTAGATCTAACCAAAGATTCAAAGATTCAAAGTAAAGCGGAGTCGCCAAAAACTGTTGCTTGGGTTTTCACCCAAGCATGTGCAAATGTGCACCTACTAACTTCGTAGCAGCAGTCTCCATTAAAATAGTAAAAACTAATGGAAAAAGTAAATATATTAAACTAACATGTACAAGAAAGTAAACCTAGATTAAGAACAGTAAAAAACTAGATCCATGAGAGAAACAATAAAAGATTTGATATTTTATATAAATGAGCAAACAATGGTTTGCAATGGTTTACCTCAATGGTGAGGTTGCTGGAATTCTTGCAGCGGTACAAGAGTAGTGCTCCATTGCTCCAATAGTCTCTCTCTTCTTCAAGCTCTAAAATGATGGGCAAAGCTCAAGAGCAATTTTGGCAGCATGAGGATAGGATGAATGTGGATGAATAGTGAGGAGCCTCTATCACCTTTTTATAACTTTTGGGTGATGGAGAATACAACTATGGTTTAAGGAAACCAATGGTATTGGTGAAAAATGGTTTAGGTTTTCTTTTCCTCTTTTGAGGAAAATTAAATATTATGAGGAGAAAACGATGGATTTTGGCCTTTTTGGTGGCCTTTGAGGCGTTTTAGAGGTTTTTAGAGGCAAAAATGGTAGGAAAAGTGGACAAATGGGTCATGTGACTAGGGAGATGAGATAGTGAGAATTTTTTGGGTGTCAACACCACCACCACATCATATGCTTGGTGAGCCCCCCTTCATTTATAGCCATTTTAACCCTAATTTTTGCTTTGACCATTTCGAGGTCATATGACCTCCGTTTTTCGCATAGTTTGCACTGCTGGATTTAGAATTCCAAGCCCGTGATGATTCTTGAGATAATTTCTCTCTCTCACTTAAATTTTTTTTGGGAATTTTTTCCATGCCCATCGCCACCTCGATTTGTGTGCCACATAGGCCGTAGTAAGTTTTCTTTATTTTTTATATCGTGGCCTATCCATGACCCCTCCACTCCATCCCTACTGCAGTTATTGCATTATTTTTCCACCATTTCATCAACCCGCAAGGAGGACCCATTACTGTTCCCCCCACCCCTTCTCTCTTGGTTCCCATGGTTGTCCCTTGATTGAACACTTCATCCTTGCTTGGATGTTACATATGTTCGGGATACTTTTATCCATTTTTCGGGCTGAGCAACTCCTTTACAAAAAAGGCACTCACGGAGTTTCTGTTAAGCTCCTTTTTGACTCCTAAAAGAATGAAAATATTGTCGAGCAATCTTGCTTCCTTTCATGCTCATTAAAGTATCCAAAAGAGCGTCTATATGGTATAAGTTTAACCCTTTTCCGGATCTGGTATACTAATTATGAAAAAGGAATACTGTAGTCACATCGGCTAGAAGAGTTCTTCATTGCATAATTTTATGCTTTTTCAGGCCTTGGAGACTAACGCACGAAAAAGAACCCCCTTGGAGTCTTCTTATTACTTTCAGACTCTCTAAAATTGGAAGAGACCATGAGCATTCATCATCCTGGGATCATATAAATCCACATGATGGTACCTTATCACCATATTCAGATTCTTCTTATTGCTTTCAGACTCCTTAAAACTAAAAGCACTCACGAGCATACATTGTCTTGGGCTCGTACAAATCCACACAACAATGCCATTTTTTAGCACACTTCTATCCCTTCTTTAAGCTCCTTAAACCATGAAGAAGGCCTAAACGATGCCTCTCGGTGCCACGACAGATCACATCTAGTCCCCCCCCCATTATGGAAGCACCCCCAACATGGTCACCTTTGTTAAGAGTATTCTGCGATGTGTCACCCTTGGAGTATCCTGATATCACTCATCAATTCCCCCCCTGAGTCTCCCCCATTGTAGTCACAATCCCTGGTCCCTTAACCTATGATCCCCTTCCTCGAAGTCAGTTTCATATGATTCCAGGTCATCCTTTCCGTCATATTCTGAACAAAGGAATTTTGAGTCCCCTCACTTTGCGACCCTCGTATCCCCCCACCGTCTGTCAGTATCACATCCAGTACTATCACCTCTTGGATGTACACCTCGCGCTCATATCAAGGAAACATCATTTACTTGGTAGTTGTAGGTATCCCTCTGTCGACGCCAACACATCTATTCCAGACGATAGACCCAGAGGTCCCTGTACCTTGGACTCATCTCCATCAGTGGTGAGTGCCTATGGACCATCTGAGAGGATTCCTTAGTGCCTCTTAGAATGGTTTTTTCTCACGTGCTCAACTTCAACACCATCATCACACCATTGAGATTCGTGCAAGGTATTGGTCCCTTCAGTTATTGGTTGAAGACCCTGGATGTCCCCTGAATCTAGCACACTGGTGAGTCTATTAGGAACCCCACAGTTGTATGTTCCTGCGGATATCCGGGATACGTTGGCGACAATATTCGGAATCCATTCAACTATATGCTTCCTAGAGTTTCCAGTTCAGATGCAGTTCAGTGTACCTTTGAAATTTTGACTCTTAGTCATTGAGTCCATACAGTTGTTGGAAACCTTCAGATCCAGCAGAGCATCAGTTGTTATGGTACCTCATTTAGTATGGATGCCATTGTTTCCATGTATCAGTTCTTCAGATCAGTCATGGTTGGACGATGAGTATGTCCCATATTTGTGTCCCCTTTGGACGATTATGATGTACACAATAGTTCTCTATGTATTGTTCAGGTCCCCTCTGAGCCTCATTATTATTTGTATATATTGATACGAGCATGGGTATGTCTGCCTCGTCCATATATTTGAGATTATTCGTCATCCATTATTGAGTTTGTAACCGTTGCAGTTTGTATAGAGCACATGTTCCGGTATCCTATCGGTTTCTGCTCTTCACCATCACAATGATCACACCCCTGGAAAAATTCAATACCTATGATGTCTATTGGCCATACAATGAGTTCATGTCCTCACACATCAGGGGGCAATATGTTAACACCCAAAAATTGTTCACTAGCTCATCTCCCTAGTCACATAACCCATTTGTCCACTTTTCCCACATTTTTGGCCTCTAAAACCCTAAAAAAACCTAAATTTTTAACCAAATAGTCAAAAAAGAATTATTTTCCTAAAAAATAATTAAATTCCTTCAAAAAAAAGAAGAGGGAAAATGCCTAATACCATTTCCCAATACCATTATTTTCCCAAAACTATGGGCCAATACTCCACCACTCAAAATCACTATAAAAAGGTGATGGATGCCCCCCATTTCACATCAATCACTCTTCACACCCTCATGCTACCAAATTCCCTACTGCACTTTAGCCTCCCATTTCAAGCTTTTGTGCCTAGTTAGTTGAATCTTGGCCTACCCATTGAGCATTTGGAGAAGAGCAAGGAAATTTGGAGACCTGACACACTACTCTTCGTACTGCTGCAAGGGCCCTCATCACCTCTTCTTTTGAGGTAACCATTACTACAAACCCTTGTTTTCCATATAATATAAAAATGCAAATTTCATTTATGGGTTCCTATTGATTTGTCATTTTATTGCAGTAGTTAGATCTATTTCATGTTTGTTATTTGCATACATCATTTGCTTATTGTTTAGTTTTTATCCATGTTTATGAATTGCTACTAAGGTTTCTTGAATCCTCAGTAGATGCTCTTTAGCACGAGCTGGTGTGAAAACTCTAGCTACAACCACAATCTATGCAATTATTGCACTTACATCTGTTCTAGGACGAAAACTTCACCAGATGGATGTGAAGACGACCTTTCTCAATGGAGAGGTTGAGGAAGAGGTTTATATTCAGCATCCTAAAGGATTTTTGGTGCATGGGAAGGAGTCCCATGTTTGCAAGCTGAAAGAAAGCTATATATGGGCTTAAGCAAGCCCCCAGGGCTTGGTACTCTAGAATTGATAGCTACCTTCAGAAACTGGGTTTCTATAAGAGTGAAGCTGATCCAAATTTGTACTTCAAAGTAGTGAAGAACCAACCGTTGATATTGTCAGAGATATGGATCTAACTAAACTAGCTTACCTATCTATGCAAACAATAACATATAACAGTAAATAAGACTAGAAAGAGAACAAGAGAAAAGAGTACACCAGATATACGTGGTTCACCCAATTGGGCTACATCCACGGGAAGGTAGTCTTCTATTATATCCAAAATATCTCCTCCAAGCTTATAGAGAGCAATGCCAGTAACCCCAATACAATATAGCAATACTTGTGAAAGTATAGATCATGCTGTGTGATGTGAGTATCCCTTGACTCTATTATATACTAAGAGATAAGGAGAAATTACACTCACATATTACATGTGGGATAATATAATTCTCCATAATAACATCTCTTTATATAATAATGAATATCAAGAGTATATTTTACCATAGTGAATATGGGATAAATGTATTAGTAGTCTTTTACATAAGATTGTGGATATCTTCCGACATAATACAAAGACATTATTGCCTTCCAAGGAATATAAAATATTCCAACAGATATTGGTTCTGTATGTTGATGATTTGTTTCTCACTGGAGAGGAACATCTGATTGCTTGGTGCAAGAGGGAGATCGCATCAAATTTCGAGATGAAAGACTTAGGTCTAATGCACTACTTTCTTGGCCTTGAGATCTGGAAAAGAGAAGATGAATTTTTTTCTATCTCAAGGGAAGTAAAGTGCGGATATATTGCACAATTTTGGCATGATAGATTACAAATCTATATGAATACACCAATGGTTTCCAATTTGAGGGAACTTCATGAGTCAGAATCTGGATCAGATCTAGTAGATCCCACTTTGTATAGACAACTCATAGGCTCGCTAATGTACTTGATACATTCGAGGCATGATATATGTTATGCTGTGATCATTACGAGTCAATTTATGTCTGATCCAAGAAATAGACACTAGACAGATGCTAAGCATGTGCTTAGGTACCTTCAAGGTACAATTTCATATGGACTCAGATATGCCTCCAGTGGAGGATTCATGTTACTTGGTTATACGGACTCAGACTGGGTGTTGGAATATTCACACCATCATTTTTGTATTTTGCATGCCTGCATGCAAAACTGCATGCTACATGCATTTGCATGCCACTACATGCATCCAGTCATCATCATGGTGGTCTCCCCAGCACCTAGAGCTTGCTTCTAGCTCTCCAGAGCCTATCTTTAGACCCCATTTGGCCTCCTACCTACCTGATGCGCCGTTCTTGACTGTTCTGCATGGAAAGTGCACCTTTCTCACCTACCACTGTCAGTTAGAGCGCCTTTACTCACCTACCTTCATTTATAATTCAGTTAGGGTGCCTTATCTCACCTACCGGGAATTATCATTCAGTTACTGCATTGATTGAGTAGTTCTTCCATTGATTTCTCATGCTGACTACTTGTAGCTTCTAGTTAGCTAGTTTTGGAGTTCCACTTGACTATTTGACAACCTCATGCACCCCCCTTGGAGTCTCCATTACCTGATTTATGCCTAGATGGTTCGGTTAGACTCAATTAGACACACTTGACTTATTATTACCATTTATGACTGATACTACTGATTGGATGATGTCTCCATTTTTATCCAAGCTAACTTTGAGCTAGATATCCTCATGCACCCCCCTTGGAGTCTTCATTCCCTAATTTATGGCTAGATGGTTCTGTTAGACTCAGTTGGACACACTTGACTGGCTCTTACCATTTATGAGTGATACTGTGGACTGGATGATGTCTCTATTGTTATCCAAGCTAGACTTTGAGCTCTAATTCGAATGCCCTACTTGGATAATTCGAATCATATATGATGCTCCTTCATAGATTATTGTAACACATTCTTTACATTCATTATTCATTGTATGATACTATCATTGTTCATTATTCTGTGTTTATGAGTGATTATTGAGTGCATGTTTCTCTTCTTCTTTGCAAAATTCTTGAGAGTTTGATTGTGAGATTGTTATAGTTGCTAGATACCTTGCATATTATCACATGGTATCAGAGCAAGAAGCAGCTATTTGAATTGCATCCATTGCAACAGTTGTAACATTTCTTTGAGCAGCTATCTTTCACTTGAGCACTAGAAGCCTCTGAGTTTCCACAAAAAATCCTGGTACTATTACTTGAATTCATTGGAGAAATCCAGTGAGGTCTAGCCAGGTGTGAAGGACTTAGTCTATGTGCTCAATGTTCAAAAGGTAGTGTTCAGTCGAAGTGTAGAATTCTCCATCAACAAAAAATTCTCTTGTTTTGCAGGTTTATTCACCCGTTCGAATTCTTCTTCAACTATTCAACCTTCTGTATTCAGATGGATCTAAAGTTCACATCTTCCAATTATGTTGAGTGGAAAGCCAAGATGTCTCTCTTCATGAGAACCAAGGGCTTCACCCGAATACTCAACGAAACGATGGTAGAACCTCTTAGTGTAGTTGAAAAGTCCAAGTACTTGGATAGGCTTGATGAAGCAGTTTGCCTCCTCCTTCTCTCAGTTTCTGAAGATCTTCGCTTCCATGTCATCGATCTTACATCTCCTAAAGAGGTTTGGGACAAGCTCGAATCCCTTTTTGGACAGAAAGATGATATGAAAGGACATAAATAGGAGAATGAAATCATGTGTTTGAGTCTTGACAGCTTTGAATCTATCAATGCCTTCCTCACCAAGTTCAAAAGCTTGATATCATAGTTGAAAAGATATGAGATAGTGAAAGAAGACAAGCAGCTTATACTTTCCATTCTCTCAAAGTTGGGACCAAACTTCTTAGTTTTTGTCTCTTCTTTCCAGTCAGCTAAGTTGTCCATTCCAAGATGGAAATTCCCCTCACTTGATGACTTCATCCAATCTCTTACTCAAGAGAAAGAGAAGTTGATCTCCATGGGAATGATCAGACCCAAATTGGATTCATCTCTTACAGCTACAGAGAGAGCGAATGGCAAAGGCAAGCAAAATATTTCTGACAAGAGATCGAATGATACAAGCCCTACAGATACTCAATATCAGTCATATGGGGCTTCAAACTCAAGGAAGACCAAGCATGCTTAGAAGGGAAGATCCAAGTGCACATATTGTCATAGAGGGTTCCATCTTGATATTTCTTGCATGAAGAAGACTATAGATTTGATGGCTCAGTTACTTGAGAAGAATAATCTTCCTGTACCTACATGTACAAAGAAGAAAGATCCTGATACTGAACATTCTAGATCCAAAGGAAAAGAAAGACGTCATGCCCTCATGGCATGTGCATCAATAGATTCTTCTTTCATCATAGATTCAGGAGCATCAAGACACATGTCTTCCTCCAAAGATCTCTTCTCCAGTTTTGAAAGCTCAGTTGGCCCTTCCATCAGTTTGGGCAATGATTTAGAAGTCTCGTCTTAGGGGAGTGGAAGAATTAATCTTGACTCTGGTTACTTTTCTGATGTGCTTTATGCTCCTTCTCTTGCAACAAATTTACTTTCAGTGTACCAAATGACCCATATTGGAGAGCCCAAAAGAGTGATCTTTTCTCCAAATGAAGTCGAAGTACAAAACATAGTTTCAAGGGAAATCATTTCAAAAGGTGTTGCAAATCATGAGACAAAACTCTATGAGTTTTCCTACTTCTTACCTCTCTCAAAGGAGTCTTCTCTTCTCTCTCATACTCATGAACAGAGTAGACTATCTCATCTCAACTACAAGCTAGCTCAAGATGTGGTTGAAGGTCCTCCAAATAGAAATATTGCTCATGGCACCTGCAAAGAATGCTTGAAAGGAAAGGATCGATCTAAGAAGATTGAGAAAAAGAGGAATCTTGAAGAAGTGCAAATGCTAGATCCAGATCCAGAAGAACCTGAAGATCTAGCACCTATTGGTTCAACTCCTATGGCCAAAAGGGCCATCACTACTACATCCACTAGTGATCTTGTTGAAAATCCATCATCATCATATTCTAGTTCTTTTGGTAAAAATATCACCTATGATTGCTCAAAAGAGATATCATAGATTTACATGTGCCTTCAGAAGCAGTTTCATGATGTTCCCACTTCATCAGATTCAGAGTTTGGAAGTGATGATGAGCCAGTTTCACTTGCTTCTTCACATGAGTTTTCAAATTCAGAGTTTGAGAGTGATGATAAGTTTCAAAAGAGCGAATCTCCATCACATGATAGTTCATATTCGGAGTATGAGACATCCACTTCACATGCTTCTTCATATGAGATTTCAGATTCAAAGTTTGTATGTGATGATGATCTAGTTCTACTTGCTTCTCCTCACGAGATTTAAGATTCAGAGTTTGGATGTGATGATGAGCTAGTTGTAGATACATATTCACATGATACTTCAAATTCAGAGTTTGGAAGTGTTGATAATATCCAAGAGAGAAAACCATCATCATATGGAAGATCAGATTCGGAGTATGACAGTGAATGTGATGAAGAGCAAATGCTAGATCCAAATCCACAAGAACCTAAAGATCTAGCAAATGCTAATGAAGATGAGGAGATGGGAGATTTAGCTCCACAAGAACCTTATGATCTCTCAACTGATTTTTCTCCTCTTCCGAGATAGGAAACCACTACTCTCATATACTCTCATATATACTAAAGATCTTGTTGGTGATCTAGCTGATCAATGGAGAACCACATCAGATTTTCAGAATGGAAGGTTTCATCCTTCTTGCATTACTGATCCTTTTTAGATCGATCAACCCTTCTTTTGAAAAGAAGGACACTTGCCTCCTTCCGGGGTGAGTGATGACATGCTACTTTAGCATCCTTCTGTTTATTTTTGAGGGAGGTATTTCTTCCCACTGGTTTTTCCCTCTTTCCTCACTTAGTTTATTTAAATTAATTGTATGGGGTGCCCTTTGGTCTTAGTCACCAGGGCCCTATTTTATTGTTTTCCATTATTTCTCATAGTATAACTTGTGGGGTGGTGTTGGAATATTCACACCATCATTTTTGTATTTTGCATGCCTGCATGAAAAACTGCATGTTGCATGCATTTTCATGCCACTGCATGCATCCAGTCATCATCATGGTGGTCTCCCCAGCACTTAGAGCTTGCTTCTAGATCTCCAGAGCTTGTCTTTAGCCCCCATTTGGCCTCCTACCTACCTGATGCACCCTTCTTGACTGTTCTGCATGGCAAGTGCACCTTTATCACCTACCACTATTAGTTAGAGCGCCTTTACTCATCTTCCTTCAGTTATCACTCAGTTAGGGTGCCTTATTTCACCTACTGAGAGTTATCATTCACTTAGTGCATGGATTGAGTAGTTCTTCCACTGATTGCTCATGTTGTTTGCTTGTAGCTTCTACTTAGCTAGTTCTGGAGTTCCACTTGACTATTTGACAGCCTCATGTGCCCCCCTTGGAGTCTCCATTCCCTGATTTATTCCTAGATGGTTCTGTTAGACTCAGTTAGACACACTTGACTTACTATTACCATTTATGACTGATACTACTGACTTGATGATGTCTACATTGTTATCCAAGCTAGACTTTGAGATACACAGCCTCATGCGCCCCCCTTGGAGTCTTCATTCCCTAATTTATGGCTAGATGGTTCTGTTAGACTCAGTTAGACACACTTGACTAGCTCTTACCATTTATGATTGATACTACGGACTGGATGATGTCTCCATTGTTATCCAAGCTAGACTTTGACCTCTGATTCGAATTCCCTACTTGGAAAATTTGAATCCTATATGATGCTCCATCATAGATTATTGTAACACATTCTTTACATTCATTATTCATTGTATGATACTATCATTGTACATTATTCTGTTTTTATGAGTGATTATTGAGTGCATGCTTCTCTTCTTCTTTGCAACATTCTTGAGAGTTTGATTGTGAGATTGTTACAGTTGCTAGAACCCTTGCAGATTATCACACTGGGGAGGAAGCATTGTGGATTGTAAGAGCACATCCGACTACTGTTATATCCTATGATCAACTATGATATCTTGGTCCAACAGGAAGCAGGGCTCCGTATCCCAGAGCACCACCGGAGCAGAATACATAACTGCTAGTGTTTCTTTTCGAGAAGAAATGTGGCTCAGAAAGCTACTTAAATGGTTGTTCGGTGAAAAAATTGAGCCTACAGTTATTAGGTGTGACAATCAGAGTTGCATCAATATTTCTGAAAACCCAGTGTTTCATGACAAGTCGAAGCATATTGAAATGAAGTATCACTTCATCCGAGACATGGTCTAGAAAGGTACAGTGAAACTTTAGTACATTGCTACTGATGAGAAGATTGCAGATGTATTAACAAAGCCTCTGTCAGTGACGAAGTTCAGGTACTTCCGAGACAAGCCTGGTATGGCAGAGAATGCCTCCCTTGCCGAGAGGGAGTGTTAAATATACAAGATCAGGAAACATTCTCTGAACCAATATTGTGTAGTCAAGATTTATCCTCCTGTATAGAGGTGAGCACTTTGATTGCCTTTCGTGTAAAGGTTATTCCTCCCGTATAGAGGTACTTTATCAAAGTAATGATGTTTTAAAGTCTTGTTGGAAAATACTTTGGACTCGTGTGTATCAAGTCATGATTATTATGTGAAACTTTCGTATAAAGGTATCCATGAGATGGACCTCACGTATAGAGGTGGAAATTCTGTATAAAGGTCATGATTTACTTGTTAAAAGCATTTAATGTTGTGTGATATATTATTAACCATGATCACCAGATTGCTATTAAGTCTCCTTTAGAGATTGATCACCTCTAAAGTGAATTACTTTATCATATTATCATTTTTTCCGGAATAATATAATATGATCACAACATTCGATAATTCTTCTTAGTATAATGTAATGTGATGGATAATTAAAGTTAGCACATATTGACCATGCAGTAAGAGATAAAAAAAATAAAGAATAGAGATAAGGAGAATTCAAAATTGCCCATGCAGACACTTCAACTAATTAAAGAGAACTCGAATTATTAAATATTCAGTTAGCTTCAGTTAAGTATCAATGCTTCAGTTAAAGCATCAGTTAAATATATGTCTCAGTTAACTAAAGAAATCACAGTGGTCACTTCAAGTAAATCAGTCAACATGATTTTAGATAACTAGCTGTTAAATAAAAGGGACTAGTTAACTAAAGTATTTTCACTTTAGTTAAAATAAAAGATGACACTTCCGTTAAAGAGAATTAACTAAGTGACAACAAAGAAGATCTAGTTAACTAAGTGTTATTGCATGACGACACTTATGTTAAACTAAAAGATCACACATGATTTGTGACACTTGCATGTCAACACTTAAGTTAGCCACCTAACGAAGTGGGAAAGCTTTCAGTTAAGAGGTGATTTCATCCTAAGTGACGCTCAGTGAGATGAAGCACTACATGAGAAGTGGGGTGCACCACTCCATTCAAGATTAATACATCCAGTTTGAGGGCGAGTTTATCCCGAAGTTAGAAGTTAAAAATAGAAGAGAAGAATGTATAAATATGATATATAGGATTGTTGAATCCAATGTGAAGTGAATTCTCTTCTCCATTGAAGCCAAGGCACTTCTCTTTGTTCAGGGTATTTTTCGTGCTTATTATTGTTGTGTTGGGCACACATCCGATTGATCTCTATTATCTATTGCTTCCGTATCTTTTCCAAGAAGTTTTGTGATCTCTTATCTTCCAAAAGCAATCTTCTATGTTGTAAAAGAAAGCATTCTCTTCTATCCATTATATTATTTTCATGTCCCAAATTTTGCATTGGGTCAAAATGGCCTAAGCCCATTGTCCATATTCATGAGAGTTTGTCAAATTGATGCCAAGGGTCAAATAATTGCCAAGGAGGAAAATTAGTAGTTTCCTAGGTTGGGGGTGGAAGCTTTGGGATTTGGAATAGGGGGATAATAAATGATGTGTGGACATTAGAATAGCATAAATATTTAATAAAGGATCTAAATAAATATATACAAGTGAAAATCAAAGTGGCATTTGATCATGAAGACACATCGAGGAAGTGGGACCCACACAAGCTAGATTTTCTATGCCACATTGCATCCTCCTCTTGTCAATTCGAATACATGAGAAGTCCAATGTTATTGGGATGATTTGGAAGTGAATAATACTTGGCATGAGTCAATGATGTTGAAATGTAGAGGAAGAGTAATTCCCATGGAAGAGGAAGAGGCAATTTGGAGCTAATGGGACACTTGGGCTAGATTCCATAGCTCTATGACAACAATGATGAAGAAGCTATCATATCTATGACACAAATCAGACCTGAAGGCTGACATCTAACATATATGATATGTCAAGGCTAAAACTAGCCTCCAAGAGGGTGCTCAAGTGAGTTAGGGCAGCCAAAGAGACACCAAGTCAAATTTGGAGAAGGAGGGAGCTAGAATTGGAAGGACAAGTGCCATACTTGGGAATCTCTTCCCAACTTGAGTTGCATGAAGCTCTTGGAAGGAATTCAACCCATGGAGGACATTAGAATTTTATAAAATTCATGAACAAAGAATAATAGAAACTTTTGATCATTTTTATAATTTGCAATATTATCTGTGAGAGAAGAGCTAGTGGATGACTAGTTTCTTGCCTTAGCCAATTTCAAGGGTGAAAGATTCCCATCCAAGTTGGTGTTTGGAGAGGCCACTCAGGTCTTTCATGTAGCTTTAATGGAGTATTTATTTGTAGGTGTAATATATAGGGAATCTCATGCTTTCTTCTAGCGCAGCTCACTCACTCAACCATTTCCAGTGTTCATTGCATATTCTTGTTCCTTGAGGGAGGGCACTTTTGGTGATCTATTGTACTCTTTGGGGGAGCTTATAATGACCCATTTATGTTGTAATAATATTAATATACTATTTTATTCATCTTCATAAATGTATCAGGTCGAAAATTCAGTTGGAATGATGTAAATCTAATGTTTAGTGAAGAAACAGTGCCATTTCCGCACCACCTTGTTGTGAACCAATGTAATATTGATGGATTCGAATGGATAAGTAAACTAATGATAGTTTATTGATGTATGGAATTTTATTGATGTATTCTATTATTTTAGTGTTCATTACATAAGCATTTTGAGTCATTTTGTTGAGTTTCATAGCATTTGGAGAAGATTGCCTATCATTTCCCCCAAGGTTGAAACTAGTCTTTTTGCATCTGATTTAAGGGAGTTATAGTAGACACTAAAAGTTGAATGGCGATGCATATAATTTCGTGTTGATGTCATTTATATTTCCCCTAATTCCATTCATAAATTCGAGTTGGATTGAGTGCATTTGGAAAGTCATTTTCATCATCTACCCCTAGGGGATTTGAACCACAATTTACTAGTAAAATCCCTATCTTGACCAGATTTGAAAGAGGATTTGCAGAAGTCATATGAACACTCCAGAGAATACATAAAAATTATAAATATGTCTTAATATCATCCAATTACCTTCTGTAGAAATTTGGGAGAATTTGGAGTCATTTGGAGACCAAGGGACCAATACTAGTCAAAGAGAAATTGCTAGTCAAACTCCCTACTTTGGCTAGAATATTTAAGGGGTTTTTAGAAGTCTTTTGTTGGTCCTACATCATCCCTGAACATCATAATAAATTCCTAATATCATTCATATACATTTTCAGAAGATTTGGGAGCATTTGGATCAAATTGGAGACCTAGACATCAAAACTAGTCAAAGGTCAAACTAGGGAAAAAATTGAAAATTTTGCAATGTTAATAAAATCCTTAAAAAGGGACATTAAAATTATACTGAGAAGAATTGCCGGGGTTTTTGTTCCCATAATTTTGAAGATTTTCCCCAAGGTATATCTTGTGTTATGGTTGTATGAATTTCATGGATTGAATTGTCTCATTGCTTCAAGTCTCTGCATCTAAAATAATTAAAAATCAAAGCTCAACCAAATTTCAATAGTCTCATATGCATAAGATCAAGTGGGGCACCCCCTCTTAGAGAGAAAAACCACGGGAATTGAAATAATGAGTAAAAACATCTATACTCTCCCCCCATATACCACCAAATATATAGACGGAGGTAGGGCTCCCTCCTTGTGAGGGCGGGACCCCCATTTGACCCCCCCCACTTCATGCCCACTCAACCTTTGAAGGAAATGCACCCCCTCATAGAGAAAAAAACGCCCCTCTTAAGAAAAATATGAATAATGGGTAGAATGGGGCCCTAGTGGGTGTATTTAATATTCCTTGGTCCCCCCTAGGCTAGATACAAAATTTTTCCCTCAAAACATTTGATTTTTGACATAGGGAATTTTGACCATTCCAATTAAAATCAATTTTCCTGCTGAAAATTGACTGGCTTAGGAAAACATGAGCAAAACTTAATGAAATTCTGCAAGACTCTGGATAATTTCTATCATGGTAATATAGAACACTTTTAATCCCCAATAACCCCATGGAATAGATCATTAGAATTCCTTTCACCACTTTGGAGGCATTTTTGAGTGAAAAACTAAAATAATTAAAATCACTAAAAATGAATTTTAGTTATCCAAGGGAAAAAACAACCGATGAAAGGAATTCCCTAATGATAAAGTATTAGGAAACTAAGTTTCACAAAAATTGACCCTCATGCTGACATATCATTACAAAATCCCTCACAGGGGTGCGATAATTTCATGGAGAGAAGATAAGAAGAAGAGTTACCTCGCTTGAAAAAATCATTAGGTACTTCTTTCTCATATTCAAGGCACATGGTACATGGTTGTCCACCTAGTTGGTTTGGTGGTAAAAATTATGGTTCCAACTACGAGACGTGTGCTCGATCTAGTCTTCAGGAAAGGAGAGGAAACAAGAACTCTAGAATCTTTGGTTTTTATAATATGTAAAAACATCTCAACTTGACAAGAAAACCTTAGTAGCACATGTTTCATTAAAAAGCCCATGAACCAAAGGTTGATTTAGCTAACAAATTTTTTATTATTCCTAAGTACATAAAATGAATGCAGAAAGTAAATGCTCACTCTAAGGGGATTATTTCCCTACTCTAAGCATGAAAAAATAAAAATCTTAAGTAAAATCAAATATCCAATGCAACCACCTAAGAATTTTACGAACTTTAAAGTTTTTAGACTTGTCTTTGGTTACCAACCAAAGCAAGGACGCGTTTATTAAGAAATAAAAACCTGCATGATGATTCAGAATGGGCGGGTTGTATGGGGAATCACAGGCATGAATAATGCCATCAAACTATTTCCCAAACTGATAAGTGATCGCACAAAATTTTACTATCCAAGGTTGGATAGGACTAATATATAGATGTACATGATGAGGTAGATCAACCTCTTCAACATATTTTTACAAAGGGATCTTATGATGATAACTTTGTGTAGAAGACCCAAGATGCTCCACATCATAAGCAACCTCTGCGTGCGAAAATGATGGCTGAGAAAGATCTTCATTTAACTGTACCCAATCTGATTCTTCATTACTGATACTGATCACAAAGACAAACTGCATGCTCTTCCTTCATACACAGATTTCCCAAGGCCTCAAGATCCATGCTCTCTTCTCTAAAAACCTCATAGATAGGATCTTCAATCAAACCATCAAGAGACTCAATACTCCCTCTTTTAGAAATGTCATAGATGGGATTAACAATAAAACCTTCAAAATATTATGGTTCCTCACTTTGCTCTTCAGACATGTCATAGATTGGATTTTTCATGAATGTCCAAGAATCCTCATCAACAACTTGATCAGACATAAGGGAGTCTGCATCACTAGTATCATCCTCCGAGCTATACTTCTCATCCTCTTGATCACTATCATATTCTTCAAAAAAAAGGTCACAAGGCAGTAAACCTTCCAAACTATCATCATTACACAGAGAATAGGTAGGGATGCCATCATGTACATTACAGATTTCATCATAAGTTTCATTATAAGCTCCTGTAATTGTTTCTTCTTGAGGTAGATATGGGGTACAAGTGTGATAATCATCACTGAAATAATCATGAAAGCATCCCCAACCTTCGATATCCTCTATTATGGGGACATGAGGAGGATAGTCAACAATTTTTGGACTTTGATAAACTTTTTCAGTGGGATCATCATGGAGGAGATGCTCAATAGTGATAATTATGGATTCCCTTGACCTTTTTAGTTGGTCAAACCACCTATCTAAAGCCGTTCTCATATCTTCTTCACCATTATACCATATTTTAAAAAATATAGAAAATAAATTTGCAAGGGATGTAATGAATTTATCAATAAGACCACAATACCATATCCAAGCATCCCTCTTAAGAGTATTAACAAACCCTTGCATCATATTATCCTCATGAATCATGTTGATATCAAGTTCCACCAATTTAATATAAGATATGATGTTCCCAACAACTGAATTGTCGTTTCCAAAAAAGATTGGAAACTGAACATTTCCCTTTCCTGAAAGACATGGCTCATGGTTGGGAAAGCCCGGGATTCCTGAAAATTCAATGGGAGGATATGCAATGGATATTTGATCTCTGGACTCTTCATCATCCATAATGGTCATGAGTAGCAAAAATATGAATCGGTCATACATTTTGTACTGAACAATGAGCTTTAAAGACTTTACTATGTTGCATGGGCTCATCTACACACAATCAGTCTCAACAATTTGATAAGAAAGAAGGTTTTATCCCTTCAGTGGAGTCGCCATGTGAGAAGAAAAAAATTGCATTTTAAATCTCTCACCTAAAAATTATTTTTTGCTTTTATTTGTAAAATACAAAAGTTCAGTGGAGCCGCCAGATGAAAATAAAGATTTACTCTAATCATTCATCAAATAAAGCAAAAAAGGTAAAAACAAAAGTCGCATTTCAGAAATAACAAGACTTGTCCCTAGCAGCGGCGCCAAAAATATTGCTGCATAAAACATACTTGACCACATATAAGTCTCCCAACAACTATATGTGATCTTGAGGGAAACTATGAGTGTAGAACCCACTGTCACCTCGATTCTGAACTCCTCCGTTTAGAGCCCAACTACTAAAGGTCAAGGGGGGTTGTCCCTACTTACTAAGATTTTTTTATGAGTTTATTTTAAGAGTTGTAAATTATTCAATGTCCAAATGACAAGCAATCATGCAGGGATGCAATTATTCACATGACAAGCAAACCTTAATGAAATGAATGCAATTGTAAGAGAGAAATATTGAATTCATTAACAAGACCAATACCTACTTTACTTGGGTCATGGAGTCACAAATATACATAAACAAGATTACCAAATATGCTACAATTGCATTAAATCATTCACAAATCACAATAATCAAAATATCATATTTAACATTAACTTGTAGTAAATGAACAATTTAATGAATGAAAGATGCTTGTAACAAGATTGAACCAAAATTAAAATGCTTTCAAAGTAAAGTACATGGAAATGAAATAACTATTGTTGTGTTTTGCAAATGGTCTTCTAAATTTTAATTGATTTTAAGTGTCACTTTATCTTAAGGGAATTAAGGTTTGTGCAAGAAAACTAATGTTACTCTATGTGTCTACCCCAAGAAGTTATATCTTTTGATTTGAGAGAGATTGTTGGGTGTTCAGCAAGAGAACATAAGGTTCTCAACTAGTTCCATGGGTCAAACGCAAAACTTGTTGGGTGCTCAACAGGAGAGTGCCATGAGACTCCCAACAGCCTCTACCCCTCTAGCTCCACAGATCAAGCTTCTTTTGCTCAATATCTAGTTAAGATCGACTTCTGAGTGCCTATTATTCTATCCAACACAAATCCTTTCCCTTTCTTGTCACCCAGGATCGGTCTAACCGGCAAGGGGAGTGAATACGGGGCAAAAATCAGGGCACAATTTATTTTAACCTTCAACAAATAAACAAAAAAAAGTACAATGCAAGCCAATGGGATTTTACAAGGGAGGCAAAGGCTACTCACTTGTAAGGTGGGAGTAAAATAAATTAAAGCAAAAATAATTAGGAAGCAAATCTAAAAGTCAGCACGATATTGCATGGATGGGCAGAGCCTCTTCTCATGCAAGGTGTGGGAAAACAAAGATACAGGCCAACATCATTTTACAAGGGAGGAAAAGCTTTCTCACTTGTAAGGTGCGAGCAAAATAAACTTAAAGATAAAGAAAACAACTACACTAAACCCAAGCCACTCAACAATTGCTATGCAAGGGTGGCAATGCCTTCTCACAAACCTGAAAAACTCACAAAACTTATGGAAAAAATGCCACAAATATTACAAAAGAAAATAAATTTGCTTGTTTGGCCTCCCCAAACTTGAGTAGCTATGAAGTGTAGAATAAAAACACCATATAGCAACACCAACACAAGATCTCCTCCAAAGAATTCTATTAACCAAGCCAAATGGCTGAAAATTACAATGGCCCAAATGAGAGAAAAATGGAAGCAAGGGAGTGAGAAAGAGAAAGAGTGCAATAGCATGAGATATTGTAACCCAAATGAGAAGGATAAGTCTCTTTAAATAGGAAAAGAGAGGGAATAAATCCTCCCTAAACTTGTGACACTTGTCTCATATGCACAAGATCAAGTGGGGCACCCCCTCTTAGAGAGAAAAACCATGGGAATGGACAGAATGAGGAAAAAACTCTTTCCTCTCACCCTGTATATCACCAAAGATATATATGGAGGTAGGGCGCCCTCCTTGTGCGGGTAGGACTCCCATTTGACCCCCCCACTACATTCCCACTCAACCTTTGAAGGAAATGCGCCCCCCTCATAGAGGAAAAATGCCCCTCTTGTGAAAAAGGTTAATAATGGGTAGAATGGGGCCCTAGAGGGTGTATTTAATATGCCTTGGTACCCCCTAGGCTTAGACACAAAAATTTTCCCTCGAAACATTTTATTTTTGACTTAGGGAATTTTGACCATTCCAATTAAAATCAATTTTCCTGCTGAAAATTGTCTGGCTTAGGAAAACAAGACCAAAACCATATCAAAACTTGACGAAATGACTTCAAAATTGGTCCAAGGGTGTATGGGGTATCATTCCATTTATATTGAGTACCCTTACCCCTATAAAACATAAAAAATGACCACTTATCCCTCTTTTACATTACAATATTTTATGCTTTGGGACATTTTTTAATCACCAAAAATTAAAACATCCTAAGTAAAACTTAATGAAATTATGCAAGACTCTGGATAATGTCTAGCATGGTAATATACAATACTTCTAGGCCCCAATAACACCATGGAATCGATCATTAGAACACCTTTCACCACTTTGGAGGTATTTTTTATTGAAAAACTCAAATAATTAAAATCACTAAAAATGAATTTTAATTATCCAAGGGAAAAAACACTCGATGAAACGAATTCCCTAATGATAAAGTCTTAGGCAACTAAGTTACACAAAAATTGACCCTCATGCTGACATATCATTACAAAATCCCCTACAGGGGTGCAATAATTTCATGGAGAGAAGATAAGAAGAAGAGCTGCGTCACTTGAAAAATTCATTAGGTACTTCTTTCTCATCTTCAAGGAACATGGTACATGGTTGTCCAACGAGTTGGTTTGGTGGTCAAGACTCTCTTCTACCAATCCCTCTTATGATAAAAATTGGCCAGTAAGGATTATGGGAGGGACAAGAAAACTGGAAAAATCATTTGTTTGGATTCTTAAGATTTCTAAAGAAAAATGGGGCCAAATCCACTATTATGGAATAATTTTTGGTTGTTTTGGAATTTGTATAGAAAGGAAAATGACACGGGACAACAAATAAGGAAACATTTTCTTAGTCAACTTTCCATCTCCTTAGTAATATGGATAAATTTTTCTTGGTGGGAATTTCCTATATTTTACAGTTTGAAAGACAATGTTTTTTTGCCAAATTTTCTAACGTGGATAAAGTGGAAAAAAGATCCAAATTGTCATCCTTAGAGTGATGTAGAAGATCCCAAGGATAAAATATCATAGGTCTACACGTTGATGAATTATCTCAAGTAGGAGTATTATTAACACCTAATACAATTGTTTTTATGTTTCTTACTTGATTTCCCACTTTGGGTAGCATAGGATGGTTTCCAACCTTGATTGCACAATAATAGTGCAAATATTGGGTAGTTTTGAACTTTTTAAGGATGTAATTTTTATTTATGAACTAAGAATTGAGCAAAAGTATAGCCATTGGAAATATATTATAGTCTAAGAAAGTATATATAAATGTTTAGTTTCTAGAAAAGTATTTCTTACTATTCAATAAAATTAAAATAGACCTTTTAGCAGTATTTCACAAAAAATTATCAACAAGAAGGAAATCCATAATGCATTAAGAAAAATATAAATACTTTTAGGAATGGAATTTCTATAATAGATTTATTGTGAATTTTATTTGTAGATATAATGCTATACCAAATATAAGAGGTAAGAACTGAAGTAAAATTTCTTGGAAGAATCCATTATGGAAGATAGAGAAGTCCCCTTTGAGCATGAAGAGAGTGTTGTGGGAGTATATCAAACCATGGGAAGCACTGATATATAATCCAATTTGCATAGAAAACTAGGGAAAACTCAAGGTCTTGTGGAAACCATTATGATATCAAGAGTCGAGGTCTAAATTTCTCCAGTAGACAATGAAAGGATGATCATATATCAGGAGGGAAAAAACCAAATAAATTCTAGTTTGGTTCATAGTTTGACTCAAACATAGAGATAAATGCAGGGTGGGAATGACTCTAGTGCCATTGATGTGAACAAAGGTAGCTTAACAAGGGAGGTTCATGTAATACCTCAATAATCAATGAGAACCTCTTAATATGAGACATACCATCCAGTACTAGAAAAAAACCCATTGTGGAGGGTATGAGTGGATGTTTTAAGTGTTACAAGATTGATAAATGGTGTCCAAAAAATCTTCGCTACAACCTTCGTTTTTGGTAGTGGAGATTATAGTGAATATTCACTATAACTATAAAATTCTGAGTAATTGGAGGTTATAACCGTTTTTTTTTTCTTTTTTCCGGTGCTCTTAAATTTATTATGTGAACCAGTGCATTTGTTATAAATAATAATGATAGATGCGTATATGTGTTGTAAATGCACTAGTGTGTACATTTCAATGTAGTCATACTGATGCTTACTTTCTATTGAAACTACACCGGTGCATTTTATTATATGTGCACTAGTGCGTATAACATTCTAATAATCACCGATGCATGCAACATTTACATCAACACCGGTGTATCATGTATTATATAAAAGAATTGGTGTATTATAAAAACTTGGTGCATATATCATCCCCAAATGGAACTAGTGCGCAAAACTTCTTTAAAAGCACTAATCGACATGTTTGTTTAAAAGCACAGGTCATTTTTTATAAAAAGCATCGGTACTAATGTTTGAAAAAAAAACACCAGTGCTTCAATTATATGAAGAGCACTATTTTTTATGACATGTAAAAGAGCACCGACATGTAAATTTGGTATGGTTCAATGGAAAAATTTTCCATGTTGCAGATTTGCAAATATAGTTTCTTCTTTTTTATTTTTACAAATTTTCAATTAATCATTCGATAATCAAATATTTTTTATAATAATATTTATTTTTATATTTTATTTATTACGTTTGGGTTTATGAGATGATTACATAGCTATTCATTGTAACCATGTAAATCATCAATATATTTAACATCTGAATTAATTATCATAAAATCATTTTTAAATAATATTAATTTTTATATTTTAATTATTGTGTTTGTATAAGCATGTTGATTACACATTTGTTCATTGTCACAATGTAAATCATTCATATTTTTATTCAATAAAAAAATTTGCGACATGAAAATGATGTAGAAGAAGAAACCCATTTTATTATATATGAATAAGAATCCAAAATATGGGACAACATAAACGTCATTAATAATCAAAATGTCATTTTGACATTGTTACAATTATTGATAACTTATCCTCATCCAATTGGGATAATATGTCCACATTGAATAGAATGCTTGTTTTTCACAAATAAAATTTCCAAAATATACAACTTACAGTAACACCATTCAAATGTATTGATCACCTTTCATCGCTCGAACTATTGTAGTCACTTGAGATGATTCCATACCCCATCTCTTCATCACCTTCATGGAATATTATTCATGAGTTATTTGAATTGTTCTGTTGAATGAATTCATTTCATTCCATATTCTATGTTCTATCTACAAGCATACAAATAAAATGTGATGAGTATATCTACATTTACAGAGGAAATATACATAACTGTGTAAATGAAAAATTGTACCGGTTCAATGAGAGAATCATAAACTTCACACATATTTTTGAAACCATTACTCATGCCATGAGTCAATAAATCCTCAGTTTGCTCCACTCCATACATTATTTCCTATGATTTTCATACGCCATGACAAAGCATACATATATTTTTTTCTTATTGTTCCAATAATTATAAAATAAGGGACGTAAAACAATATAGTTACTTACAAATTGTTCAATTAACCCTTTATACGCTAACACATACTCAAAACCCTTAATCCAATGTCAATCAAATGATAAGATGGCTCTTTAGCATATGTTCACACCTATTAGAAAACATCCATGCACGATTTTAAATTAATAAAGATATAAACATCACACAAAATATGAAATTTGAAGCAAACCACAAGTACTCACAAACTTTCCGATCAACCATTTCCTGCCTTGTTGTCCTGTCTTATGCACTGAATGGCTGCCATTTTCTTTTCTTTTATGCAACAACAAAACAATTGAAAATTATTATTTTATGCGATAATTAAACTCTCTACACATTAAAACTAAAGCAGTGATTACATACATTTGATGCATGTTGTTTTTGGGATGGATCCCCTTGCATTGTGGTTATGTTCATTTCTTTGACCATCTCATGGTACACCTTTTTTGACATCCCTACTAGCATCTTTTAGATATCACATTGTTCTTTCTTTGGAATTTTAACAATATTCCTGAGAAATGGAAAGCACAATGAAAAAATCGATTAATATTTATATGAAAATAAGCATAGCAAAAATATTAAGTAAATTCTTGGACTAGTATTATACATATCATAGAAATTTCTTTTAGCAATAATAATTTATGTTTTTTCTATTGCAAATCTCACTGGTCTGTTCTAGAAACACTTCCTATAGTTTACTTATAACTTGATTCTTAGAGTCACTGTCCCTTAATTTTTGTATTATAAATGAAAAGTACGTCTATATGTTAGTTCCACTATATCCCTCAAAGTTTTATAAAATTGTTTCCCCCTTTCATTAACTTCTAGCACCACTCTAGTTGAATTGATGACCAATTCATCATCATTTACATTTTTCTTAATTTTTATCTTCTTAGGGTGTCCTATTTCCTCCCTGTCTATCTTTGCACAACATTCAACAAATCCAAAATCCAAAGTTTGAAACATGTTAGCAATGATTGTTGAGAAGCATTGTTAGTAAGAAGTCAAACAAAAACCTCATGTTTTATCACCTTTTGATCCACATAATTCCTCTGTTTCCAATAATTTCTCAAAGTCTTTTTGCTCTTATTCACTCAGATTAAGAACAATCTTATAGATTTTCCTTAAGTTTTTGCTCTGCATGACATGTATAAACCAATACACATCATTTAGACATAGAGATAATTTAAATATATTACATTTATATTTAAATTACAAAAAAAATTCCATGTTCTTTATTTCAGATGTGTTTCCCTCGCTCCCTTCACAATGATTTTTATTCCATAATCTTATATCGACCATGTTTTATAAATAAACAACCTGCATAATAAAACACATAAATAATTAAATAATTAAAATAATTTAATTAAAAAGTATTCGGGTCAATCAATGTGCACAATATAACAACTCAACACTAGTGGTGTTTTTTATGCAATAACACATCAGTGCTCTTTTTATGTAAGAACACATCAATGTACATATTCTATGGCACACCGCTAAAGATGATAAAATTTTAAAAATCAAATCTAAATGGTGCATATTTCATAGATAAAAGCACCGATGCGTATATTCTATAAGATGCACATAAATTAACTTGTAATATTTTTAAACCTACATCAAGGATGCACCTGACAAGAATAAACACACTGGTGCGTCTATGCTATATAGTGTGCACTGCAGACTGTGAATTTTTTTTTGAAAATATATTTTTGGCAGCGACAGTCCAAACAAATCGGCTTCGAATCGCATCATGATATCGGACCAAGAGTGATCCAAAGATCCACACACACACACACACACACACACACACACACAGATATATATATATATATATATATATAACCAAGAAGTCTATATATCTAACAATCAAATCTTATTGTGAAAAAGAAATAGAAAAAAGGGAAGCAAGGAGAACCCTAGGGTTTGCAGTAGTGACGGTAACTGTGAAGGAAGAAGAAAAAAAGGGTTTGCAACATTAAAGGTAACTCTTATATGCTTTATTTTCTTAAAATAATATAAAATTTATTCTATTTTTTAAATCTATTGAGGCAAACTTACCCAAAATGTCTTCTTTGTAGAGTTGTTTGTGTCCATGGTGATCCCTTACAAAATTTCTCTTCAAAGAAATATGCCTATCCAAACTATTATTTGGTAAATATCTCTTGCATAAGTCTCTCTTCAAACTTCTGGGGAAAAAATATTTGGGGTTTAGGATTGTCTTTTATTTATAAGCTCATTGTCTTAAAATTAAATTCCCACTCTTTTTTTCATTTGATATTTTGGATGATAAACACGTGCAATCTTTTTTCTTCTAAAAATCGGGATTACGATGCACTCGTAGGAAATGAGTGCACTGGTTCCCTTTACTGACTTAGGTGCACCGTGGAAACAATAAAATTAATGAAAATATACATTTTCAAAAATTTAGGTCGATATTTTGATGCTCTAAATAGATAATAGTGCACCAGTGCATTAACTAATATAAGTGCACTAGATAAACAACAACACAAAATAAAATATATATTTTTGTAAGTTTTTGCTTTGGATATCAGTGCTCTAGTAAGATATTAGTGCAACGGTGCCTTATATTGATATAAGAGCATCAATTACATAGAAAGATAAAAAAATGGAAGTTAAAACTTCCACAATTAACACTCTGCGGAGGTTTGTCATTTGTAGAGGTGGTTGCAGAGGTTTCAACTAGTGCACATCTAGAAATGCGTTCATGAGTGCATTTACCATGTTTAGGTGCACCGGTGCATCATTTCAAACAAAGATGCACCAATTACTTAAAAAAAGGTAAGATGTTTATTTTCCAATTTTGATTTTAAGAATGAAGAAACATATTGATTATATTTTTTACTCAAATGCCAGGGAAAAAAGAGTGATAAATCAAATGGATGATTCTCCATATTCCAACTCATTCCATATCATTCCAAGTTCAAGCTCTCCCTTTCCATCACCAGTAAGTCCATATTTTTTTATTATCTAATTGAATTTATGTTGTCCTTGCATGTGCATCTGAATAATTGTGCATTGAATTTTGTAGGATCTTGGTTGTGGATTAAGTTATAATGCACATGATATTTCATCACCTCCAAAAAGATGCAAGGTCTTATTTAGAGAAACATACCATGGAAAAATGGTAGATGAAAATGGAAGGCCACTTTACCCCTCCAACTGTAAAATGCCATCATCTAGTAGCTATCGTGGACCAATGGTACTTTAGCATGAATTGGATCTCTTTTATGACACCCAAATAGTATGCGATTGTTCAAAATGTAAAGGTTTTAAGGTGAACCCTAGGCATGTCACATTGTCCCATTATACTAATGGACGACTACCCAAAGTTGACGATCTAATTCTCCCCATTGCGGTCAATGATTCAATAGGTGAAATAAAAAAGACATGTAGGAAAAATTCCATATGCTCATTATTTGAAAAGTTAGTAGCCAAAACAACCATGTTTAATCATAAATTGACCAACCCATCTTCTGTTGAGTCTACCGATAGTTCTAGTGAGCCAACATACAATATCAATACTACCCAAAACATCTCTATGAGGATATTGAAAAGGTTGTATGAGCTAAGATACAAAATTTCCAAGTATAGACAAAGGTCAGATTAGTTGTTGGAGGTAACAATGACTTCTCTGTTCCCATCCATATGCAAAGTAAATACCAAAGTAGTGATAATATGCCACTTGGTTGTATTCTCTTCCTATGACTAATGGAGGGGCCAAATTTTCTTATTGTGATAATAATTGCATGATCAGAAAGTCTAAAATAGATGCTACAAATATTGGGTTGTTTATCCTTTCGCATGTGTTTGTTCCTCCCAAATAGTCAGTAGTAATTATGCCATATTGTGGTCCTCTTTATAGTCGATCTGATTACTTGGATATTGTTAAATAAAAAAATAGTATTTTCATGTATAGTATGTGCATGAATGGTTGTTCATTGGGAAAATTTAACATGAAGAACCTGTTATATATCGATGGTCATCCATGCACTCATGGGAACATTGAAGGGTTGTAGGTGCTCATTGTTCAATGCAAATTGTTTATTTGAGGAACACTCCAATGACAAAGAGTTATTTATGAAAAATAAAGCATCCAGATTTGTTGTTGTGCATGCAATACATAGTTTATCTCCTGGTGATGAGTTGTTAATCATCTATAACTTTTGTAGACCACCAAATGCTCGTAAAAAAAAACTTGCATTGGGGCTACCTTTAGAAGTCCCCTTGGGGTGTAAGAAAAATATCATTGAGTAATTGTATTTTTGATTTTTTAATGGAATTAATGTTAATGTATTTCTTAATTCCACATTTGTTTTATAATGTGGTTGATTGTATGTGTACTTTTGGAAAAAAAAATTGTACTTCTAATAAATGTTTGGTATACTGTTTCAACATACTAAATGCATTGTGTTTACTAATATCATTGATTTATTATACAATATTTTTGCAAGCAGGATACCGATGACAAACAACCTGTCTACCATTTACAGTTGCACCCTAGTACGATATCAACTCAAGAGAAGGCCCCAAAATGTGTAGATCTTGGAGAGGAAGAATAACATGGTTGAATTGACCACCTATTCCATTCCCACTATGTAACGAGTCACTAATTCTGTAACACTAGTTCTCCACAGGTTGGGGATGAAAACAATGATATAGAGGTTGGTATGGATTATTTCTTATAGATACCCATTCCATGGAGGGAATGTTGTTAAATGAATTCTAAAAAAGATGAGCTTAGGAACGATGCTAATATTTTGGATGCCTTCTTCAAAATCCTGAAATCTGCTTCCACCACCCTTCTCTTTGGGCATGGATCGAGGTATACCCAACCGGGGACAACAATGTTTTTGTACAACTTGAAAGCAACATATGGTATGTTAGACACATGATTCTTAGCACTGTTGAGGTAACATACCATCAAGTCACCATTTAATCAACGATGAAAAGAGATTTGTTGCATTCTTAATGAAATTGTACGTTTACATTTCCCACTAATTGCAGGTTACTCAAAGAAAAGGTAATTCCAAGTGATAATTTACTCTTGGATAGCTGCGAAGAGGAAAATCAATTGCTGAAAAGGTTGGGTGTTGAGTACATATCATATCACGCTTGTCCAAATGGTTGTATTTTATACATAGTGAATATGTAGACAAAGACATATGTCCTAAATGTGGGCATGATAGGTACCATATATATAAAAAAGGGGTAAGGAACATGGCCCTCCCCATAAATTATTGAGAAACATGCCTATAATCCCAAGGATTCAAAGGATTTTTCATTGCAAAGAATCATCCATGTTGCAAGGTTGGAATGCCTCACATAGAAGTGATCCAAGAGTTATGTGGATACTTATAGATTCAATAACCATGAAACATATAGAGGATACATGGCCTAATAAATTCAAGGATGAAGTACAAATCCTTTTATTGAGCATAGCCATGGATGGATTTAACCCATATTCCCTCCAAAACACCAATTATTCTGTTTGGCCAATGGTAGTGATCAATAACAATATCCATCCATGGTTATTCTTGAAGAATGGACACCTTATGTTGGCTCTTATATTTATTTATATAATACAAGTGAAGGATATGGATGTCTAGCTCCAATCATTGATCAATAAATTCAATAAATTATGGGAAGGGATATAGGTGTACGATGTATCAATACCCATATTGATGGAGAGGTATTTTATGTTGTATGACATATGTGCATACACCATGCATGATTATCTAGGACTAGGATTTTTCTCTTGTAAGCATGTTGATTGATTTGCTATATTGGTAATGTTATTTGAGAAACTTAATTTGGTGCAACCACCTTCTCATATGCTAACATGTTCCGTATACAATAACATCACATGCCTTGTAACAAAAGGGTATCTTGGGTGTGAATGTTGTGGACCTTCAATAAAGGCTAGGTGATCCAATCACTTATGAAATCCGATGTATGATTGCTCGAGGGTGTTCCTCCTGGAATACCACCCTTACATAAGAGTATAATATTCTTTCAATGGTAAACCAGAGAGAACCCAAAGACCTAAAATAATGAAATTGACATAATGGCTTAGGGAATATGACATATATGAGGAGAAGGAAATTGTAGAATTGTTTGGTTTAAATGGGGAACATATGAGTTAGAATTTATTATTAACTCATCTATCATATGAAATCATATTCATACAAGACTTAAGATTATTATAATACCATGAATCCTATATTTTGAATTGCACATTTCATTAATTTCATAACATGAAATTAGTATAAGAAATAAGAGATAGAAAAAAGCTTATAATACCAAGCATAAAGCATACTCTTCCTCACAAGTTGAAAGAAGACATCATAGATTAAACTCTTCCTATTGATTGAGGGATTTAGTCAAACACTTAGCACATAGGCCTAGTATCTCGACTAGGAGACTCAACCACTTCAACACAATAACTACTTAATTCAACTATCATTAATTTAATATAAGAAATAAGAGATAGAAAAAATAGAAAAAATATTATAAGAACAATAATAAATCACACATTTTCTCACAATTTGAAAGGAAGACATCATATATTCAACTCTTCCTCTTGATTGAGGGATTTAGTCAAACACTTAAACACTTAGACCATATGCCTAATATCTCAATTAGGAGACTCAACCACTTCAACACACCATCTACTTACCTCAACTATCATTAATTTCATAACATGGAATTAGTATGAGAAATAAGATATAGAAAAAAAATTATAATACCAAGCATAAATAATACATTTTCTCACAAGTTGAAAGGAAGACATCATATATTAAACTCTTCCTCTTGATTGAGGGATTTATTCAAACACTTAGCACATGTCCCTAATATCTTGATTAGGAGACTAAACCACTTCAATGCACCATCTACTTAATTCAAGTATGTATTGATAGGAATCCACTCCTACCCTTCCATTTTTTTTTAATTTTTTTCATCAAACACTTTACACCTATGCTCTTAACACTCATCGTTACAACTTGTTTGACATAAAACTAGTAACATTTTCTGATGACAAGTAATTCCAATTTATTAACAAACAATCTACTACATCTCTAAATTTAATACATATTAAAAAAAAATAGATCATGTACACTTCTTAGCATCTCATTATCAATTTTACAAAAATTCCATCCATATCTAACCATTATAATTTATTACTTTCATAAGAGTAAACTCAAATTAATAAGCAAGAACGTAATGAATAAAACGGGGCACAATACTCCATAACCTCCCAGCTCATCTTACAACAAGATTACCAATAATTGTGAGTTTAAACTCATTACAAAGTATGCTCACTGGATCATTTTACAAACACTTAGATCACAAACTCATAGAATTCATTGGAACAATTTTACAAACACTTAGCAAACATGTAATCTATAATATGCATTGAGGCATTACACCAAACAATTTGGAAGCATATATGGATCAACCATATTTACTACCACAATTCAGTAATGAACTCAAAATGCTTTACAAAATCATAATCTCATACCACAAATCAAATCCCCATGGGGAGTTAGTCTATTTTAAAAAACTGCCCATATTTTATAATCAAGTTCTAAAACCACTCTTATAAGAATCAAAATAGGGTTTACAAGCCTAAATGGCACGTATACCCCTTGAAGTTATGTTAAAACAAAACAAAAAATCCATTAATTACGTTTTCCCAAAAATATATCCAATTTCATGTGTCAAGTAATCCAACTATATCCATACCATATAAGTATGACATACAAAATCCATCAAAATCCTCCTCATCATTTGTCACAAAACTATACTAGCCATGATGGGACACTACAGTGTGTCTCATAGGAACCTCTATACTTGAATGACTCATAGGAACCTCTATACTTGAATGAGTATGTATTATCGTCTATGTTATTTTACTTTTATTGTACATGTAATAAAGGATAAATTAATCTAATAACTTGATACAATTATCATTACATATAGATTAAATTGTTTCTTTCAAGTTTATAAATTATGAATGAATAACAAACAAAAATGAAGGAATTAGTTAAATTTGTTTATCTTTCATATTATTATATAAAATATATGTTACCTAAAGATATCTACGTTGTTGGTATGTTTAAAGTTTCTTGATTAAAGAATATTACTAGAGGAATCTCTCCTGAACAATATAGTTTCTTTGATTCAATTAATGAATAGCCAGAAACGTTTTTTTTCCTAAAAAGAGAGTATCAAACAAAAGAAAGGCCTACTTGGGTGATAACTTTGAGCCAAAATAACCATTGGATAATTTCATCTTGAGATGTATGAACAGGAAAGAGATAACCCATAGAAGAATGGAGTGAGTAAACTAATACCAATGCCATTTTCCAAAACCCAGTTCGGCAGGATGGAAAAACATACATGTATCATAAAGACATTAATTATGACATGAGACTTTTAGTACCACGGGTGTAATCTTTACATGTGTTAATATTTCATGCCTTACATTAATGTAGCTTGAATGAAAATCATGTAACCACGGTACACACAATCAATACCATACTCATTACCTTTTTCCAAAGCACGAATCTATGTAAAGGTTAACTCGAGTGTAAATAGAATAAATTCATTAATTACAACCATAATAGTACAACTTTGGTTAGGGTTAAAATAATATGGTTCAAACATAAACCAATGTAAATTCAATACTCCTATATCAATTAAGTGGGAATTAAAGGTTGTATAAGGGCTAGGGTGGAGACCCTATCCATGAAAATATTTTCAAGGTAAATTCCCTAACAAAACAGCCATTTAAAACAAGTATGGGGTATATGTAATAAACCATCATACTTAGAATTCCACAAGAGATTGATCCTTTAAGAAAATAGATCACATATATATTTCAAAATGATGATAGTAGAAAAGATGGTGGAAAATACAAATCACAAGTATTGTGTATGCCTTGGATGAATAGTTAACATTTAAGCAACATATAATTCACTGTACCATTTTAAATTATGTAAATAGAAAGCAAGCAAAAGATACTCTATTGTTATAAAAATATAATCCTTGAGTGTTCTATTTATGTATGCATTTTCATGAGGATACCTTCCTTCTCTTGACATTTAAAGTAAGGTATGTAGAACCTATGAATTACATGTATGTAAGTAATTTTTAACATTAAGGTATGAACATTTAATTAAAAAAAAATGTATTTAAGAAAAAATGTGTTTAAGGATATTACAAATTCGTATCAAAGAACAAGTTTCAATACTTAGAACTTTGGGTTTAGAGAAAAATTCCATAACCTTGTAAATTAATAAAGAGTTTATTTGCTACAAATTGTTTTGATTAAATACCAATTGAGAAATTAAGTAGGAGCTTAAATTCTTCTAAATGACCCAACCAAACCCAATCCAACTTCAACTATCTGTTGGATTAGAAGATCAAAGGCCAGTACTAAAGAAACTATATAATTTGACATTGGACACGACTAGAAACAAAGAAGATATTGAAAGAACTTGGCAGCTGCTAACCAAGAGGAGGAAAGAAACTAGAGGAGAGAAAATTGGTAAAAGGGGCTGCATACAAATTTAGTAATTATGGAAGAAGTTCTCAACCAACAAGGTGTCGTAAACCACCAGTCATGAGAAGAGGAGACTTGGGTGGAGCTAAATGACAGAAAAGAACCAGAGACCCCCTCAAAGACCTTGGAAACCATGAGGAGTCTCAGGGAAGAATTGCAGAGTTTTAAAGCCGACAACGATAGATTGATGAAGGATCAAGAAGAAGAAGCACACAAGTTGAATGCAATGTTGCTGCATAGTTTGTTCGAAAAAAGGAATGACAAACACTAGTGGAAAAATTCCAGTCACATAAACAAAAGATCTCACAAAGTATATAATACTAGTTCTTTTGATGAAATAGATTTTATAGATGATTCCTCTAGTGATGAGGAAGCTATTGCAGAAAGTTCAGAATCACATAGCTCATCTCATAAGAAACCAAAGAAGCAAAAAGTTGTGAGTGACATATAAGATGGATTCAATAAGATTAAGCCCCTAACCTTTGACAGTGAAATGAAGACATAAGAGGAGGCAAAATCTTGGATGTTGGCAATGAGCAAATATTTCTATCTGTATAATTATCCAGGTAATCTGAAAGCAAACATGGTTATGTATAATTTAACCAAAAAATATTATATTTGGTGGCAATTCCTCAAGGTAGACAAATTTATTAGCAACCATAAAATAAACTAGAAGTATTTCAAAAAGCATTTTAAGAAGAAATACATGTCTAAAACATATTATGATTATAAGATTAAAAAGTTTAATGAATTAAAATTGAGGTTGATGACTGTGGAAGATTTTGCAAACAAGTTCATTGAAATGTAAGGTATGTACCTTATATCAAATATGATAAGGTAAAAATACAAAGGTTTTTGAGTTGCCTACCATAATCCTACATGGACATAATTGAATTTGACAAACCTAAGGCCATAGATGAGGCTGTTAGAAAGGCCAAATACTGCTATGATGAGTATAAACAACAAGTTGAATATCCTAAGGCTTGGAAGGAGAGGAGAAAAGAAACATATGATCAAAAGAGGAAAGGTTATAAACCCTCTCGAAATAGAAATCAAGCAAGGAGTTTTCAAGGAAACAATTATGGGAAAAAATTTATTCAAAAAAATTTAACAACTCAAAATAAGACAAAATATGCATGTTATGGAAACATAAATTTTAATGAAACATGATCAACCTAAGGAGAACTCACATGTTGGGGATGTGGTGGTCACCACTTTTTCAAGGACTTCCCACATAAAAAATAATAACGATAAAGCAATTCACATCCTGCAAGAAGCCTCTAATATTGATAACATAACAAGAAGCATCCCCAAAATTAATGCATCCTTGGATGATCGTCAAGACGACCACTAGTCCACTATGTTGAAATAGAAGGTAAAAGTTTTATCAGATTGTATTTATTCTAGTGGATCCAAGATCTATTTTAAGCTATGTATCTCCTACTAGTGTTGATAAGTGTAAATTAAACAAGGTAAAGTGCAACAAATCTTGGCTAGTACACTTAGTTACTGGACACCAAACAAAAGTAACTAAACAAATAAGAGAATGTCCTCTCAAAATGAATGAGTTGAGAACAAAAGTAAAAATGAATGTATTACCTATAGGATACTATGATGTACTCATAGGTATGGACTGGCTAAAAAATCATAGTGTTGTTTTAAACTATTTTAATAAGATATTTACCTACATGAATTAAGAAGGTGAATTTAGAACAATATTGGCATACCTAGAGCAGTTTCCAAGAGCTAGGGTATTTTCCAAGATAGATTTAAGATTTGGATATCACCAGGTGAGAATAAAAGATGAAGATATTCATAAATCAATTTTCAAAACTTGGCATGGCCTTTAGAGTTTGTGGTGATGCCCTTTTGGCTTACCAATTCTCCAACCACATTTATGTGCATGATGAACAATATTTTTAGCAAATATCTAGGTAAATTTGTCCTTGTTTTCATTTATGATATACTCGTCTACTCTAAAGATGAAGAGGATTATGAGAATCACCTAAAGATAGTGTTGCAGAAAATTAGAGAACATCAACTTTACGTTAAGTTTAGTAAGTGTGACTTCTACAAAAAATAGGTACAATATTTGGCCCATGTCATTTCAAAAGAAGGGATAACCGTAGACCCTGAAAAAATAAAGGCTATAAAAAATGGCCTACTCCTAAATATGTGACTGATGTAAGATCATTTATGGGACTTACGAGGTATTACTATAGATTTATTGAAGTTTTCTCAAAGCTGGCCCACCCCATAACTTGTTTACGGAAGAAGGGCTCCAAGTTTGTTTGGTCCCAAAACCGTGAAGATAGTTTTCAAAGATTAAAATTTTTATTAACAACAACTCCAATCCTAAAAATCGTTGATCCATACAATTTTTTTTTTAACGATGCATGTAAAGATGGATTAGGTGGAGTACTTATCCAAGACAATCATGTGATCTACTATGAGTCTAGGAAGTTGAAAGAGCATGAACATAATTATGCCACTCATGATCTTGAGTTAGTTGCCATAATTCATGCATTAAATGTTTGGTGACATTATCTAATAGGAAGAAGATTCCTCATGAGAGATAACATCGGATTAAGATACTTGTTTGGCTAGCCTAGTCTTAATGCTATCCAAGCAAGGTGGTTGGCCTTCCTAAGTGAGAAAGAATTTGAAATTAAACACATAAAGGGGGAGGAGAACATAGGTTTTGATACTCTAAGTAGGATCATACACCTAGTTTACACTACAACTACAACTTATTATCAAACTGATATGAAAGACAAGCTCAAAACAACACTTAAGAATGATGATTTTTACAAGAAAACAATGGAAAAACTTCACACGGGGGAATCTACCTAGAATACTAAAAATTACAACATTAATGAAGATGGATTATTGTTGTTTAAAAATGGAATTTATGTACTTGATTTAACATGATTAAAACTATTAATACTTGATTAAATGCACAAGAGACTATATTCAGGACATTATGGGTACCAAAAGATGATTACAGTAGCTATGAAAATGACATATTATTGGCCAAGAATGAAACATGAGGTAGTTGATTTTTTTGGAAATATCATGTTTGGAATGTCAATAGGTTAAAGAAGAAAACCAACATCCAGCCAAATTACCTCAAACGTTGTCCATTCCAAAATGGAAGTCGGAAGTAATTTCTATGGACTTTATCACAAGATTTGTTAGGATATTCCTATAATCCATCCTAGTCCCACCAGTATTTTGATCCTTTACATTTTCAGTCATGCATGCACCTTTAGGGTTTGCATGCATTCTAGGGTTTGCATGCATCCTAGTCATCAGTCCAGCACCTAGCCCTCAGTTAGCCAGCCCCCAGGAGCTTCTCACTATTCATTTTTATCCCTCCAGTTGCTTAATGCGCCCTTCTTCCTTGATTTTAGGGAGAAACTCGCCCTTCTTCACCTACCGGTCCAGTTGTCACTCAGTTACATTGAGTTACACTCAGTTACACTCAATTACACTCAGTTACACTCAGTTACATTGAGTTACACTCAGTTACACCTACCAGAGTTAGTTCGACTGATGGTTGATAGTTACTTGAGCATTGATGACTCCACTGATGATGATGAAGACTTCCAGTTGCGCTCCGATGATCATTAGTACACCTAGTTGTGCTCCGATGACACTCTATTGATCTTATGATCACTTTGAGAGGCTAATTCGAATTGCCACCTTAGGCATTCGAATCCTCTCTACCATTGTACTATTTATTTGTCCATACTGTGATTAATTAATTAGTGTGTGTGAAGTATTATTGCTTCTATCTGAGTTCTACTGTACCATATTATTATGTTGCTCATTATATTGTATTGTTCACTCTTCTTCTATTTTCCTGCTTAATCATAATTACTCTTGTGAGGTATACATCATCTCTTAGATCTGCTGTGAGGATTTTCACAAGATTGTCTATAACAAAGAGGCATCATGATGCAATAATGATAGTTGTAGATAAATTAAGTAAGACAACCCACTTCATTCCCATCAAATCTAATTTTAAGGTTGCTAACATAGCATAAATATTTATGAAAGAAATTTTAGATTGCATGGGATACCAAAAACTATTATATCGGACAAATATGCTAAGTTTACATCAAGATTTTGGCAAGCCTTGTTTAAAGGGCTAGACACTCAATTAAGTTTTAGTATAGTCTACCATCCCCAAACAAATGGTCAAACAAAAAGGACTAACCAAATACTTGAGGACATGTTTTGTATGCACGTCATGGATAAACCTACCCAATGGGAATATTCCCTACCCTTAGTTGAATTTGCATACAATAATGGGTATCAGGCATCGTCTAAGATGATCCTAATAGAAATACTATCTAGAAAAAAATGTAATACACCAGTGAGTTGGAACAACCCTACAAATCATTTTATATTGGGTCTTGATATGCTTAAGGACATGGAGCATATTGTGACTAAAGTCATACATAACTTGAAAGAATATTAAGACCGACATAAGAGTTATGCAAATCAGAAACAACAACACAAGGAATTCCAGATAGGAGACCATGTCTACTTGAAAGTAAGACAAAAAATAAATACAATGAAGCAGAGAAAGTTCATAAAGTTATCACCTCGATTTTGTGGATCGTTCCAAATATTAACAAGGATAGAACTAGTAGCCTATCAACTTACTTTAACAATTCATATCAAAGTTCACAATGTATTTCATGTTTCTTTATTAGAAAAGTATGTTCATGATCCTACTCATGTAATTGATTGGAATGTTATTTGAGTGGAACTAGAGGGAGAGTTCTAGCTTGAACCATTATCCATTCTAGACATCAAGGAATTTTTTCTCTAGAATCAAGCCATCGTGATGTAGGAGCATTGGGGCCTAGGAGAAACAGTCGAAGTTGATCGACAGAAGTAGAGCCAACTAGGGGAGGTGTTGACGAATACTAGTGCGAAGTAAATTGGCAGTCGAGCAGAAGCTTCCGATGTGCAATTGGAAGGAGGAAGGTCGAGAGTCGACAAGTCTAAGGTCGACAGATGACAAGAGCGGATATCGAAGGAGTCAAAATGTCGACAAGGTCGAGCATCGGCACTGATGAAAGCGGCATGGGCCATGCGAGGAGGATGAGGCTGACTAGAAGACGTGGAAGCTAAGTGAAGTCAACAAGTAAGGTTGAGGGATGACAGAGCGCAGTATGGTCGAGACAGAAGATGGGACTGACAACTGTAGCAAAGTCAAAGAAGCGCAGGAGTCAAGGCGACGTACTTAGAAGCCTTTTGTGGTTGTTGAGGAAGTTAAAGGAAGTTATGAAGGTGGTTGGGATCACGCCATATGTCACCACAAGTGGAGGTTGTGCAGCACGTCTAGGGGCGCTGACAACTACAAGTCTGCAGGATTAGGGAGAATTCAAAGAACAAAGAGGAAGGATGTCTCGGGGAATGGAGTGAGCCTCGGTAAGAGGATCAACAGATTAGAGTAGAAGAGCAGTGCAAAGGCACAAAGGAGGGGTTCGTTCATCCATTTCTCATCGAGTTATTTCATTCAGTAGAGACCGTGAGAGGGAGGAAGATCGCACATAGTCGAGAAACACACTAAGAGACATATTTTCATTTCTATATATTGTAACAGGCTAAGGCCGACTAGTTCATTTGTTTTGCAGTTAAACATTGTAATTTGATTCGGTTTAATAGAAGCCAGCTTCTGGCATTCAGTTCACATCTAGTATTTATGGGCACCCTGTGTGTTGTTGTGTGTCATAGTTAAGCAAGAGGCCCCTTGTTGGGACTGACACTTGCACCAGTTTGGTATCAAATCCCAGAGCAGAATCCGGTTGGGCAGCAAAATCCTGAGAGTGGGAAGAGTCTGTGAGTGCGTGAACAGCTCCAACTGCGGTTAGGTAGATTTGCGCATACTTGTGAAATTTTGATTGCAATTGGACGAGTGAATATTTCAGCTAGGGTTGAAAATGGCTCAAAGAGGCATTAATGTCCGAGGTGTAGGACGAAGAGCACGTGGAACATGAGTCATAGTTGATCATGAAATGTTCGACGAGTGCATATGAACAATGAGAAGTTTGACCAGTGAGGTCGTAGCGATCATAGAGAGCCAAAGACGTGGATGCATTCCTGATGCACTTGACCACAACGATGAGGAAGTCGAGGGAGTGGAAGCACGAGAAGCAGTGGAAGAAGAACTAGAAGATAAACTGATCAAACTACTGTCAAAGATGAGAGGTAGAACGAAGATGGATGTAACTACCTACTCAGGAAGTCTAGAATTAGAAGACTTGATAGATTGGTTGAGATAGATGGAGAACTACTTTGACATAGAGCAGATAGAGGATCCTCAACGGGTTAAAACTACATGTCTGAGGTTGAAGGTTCATGCCTCATTATGCTAGGAACATGTATAGTCTAACAAAGTCAAGAAATGCAAGGAGAAAATCAAGTCTTGGGATACGATGGTTACCAAGCTGAAAGGGAAGTTCTTGCCCAACGACTACGTGATTTCCTTGTTCAGGAAGTTGCAAAACTTTCGACAGAAAGAGATGACCATGAAAGAGTACACGGAAGAGTTCTATAGACTATCGATTCGGTCGGGACAAAATGATGAAGGTGAAGAAGATATCGTGAGATATGTAAATGGCTTGAAGTATGCCATACAGGACGAGTTGAGCCTATTGAGGTTTAGAGCGATCGGTGAAGCCTACCAACTAGCTCTGAAGGCAGAAGAGAATCTGTTAAGAAGAACCACGTCGACCAGAGGGAGGATGACTATTCGAGGTGCAAAGACTGTTTCCATGAAGGGCCAAAGTAGAGTAACTAGGAGAGAAGCTGTCGAAGACAACTGACGTGTGGAAGGGTTAGTGACTAGAGAGAAAGCGCAGGGAAACTGACGGGAAGGTCGAGAGACCCACGGTCGGGGTGCATATGGTCGAAATGGTCTGATAGAAAAGAAAGGAGCTAACAGACCAACTGTAGTCTGTTATAAGTGTCGCGGTGTGGGACACAAATCCTACGAATGCCCAGAGAATCTACACGTGGCAGAAGAGTCGAAACCCAGATGCCGACGAGATGAGTAAGTCGACGAGAGAACGAAATCGACATTCAACAGTGGTGAAGAGGGTAGAGGAAGAGGTCGAAGTATGACAACCAAGAGAACATTGGTTCCAGACGACCGACGCGACGAGAAGGAGCCGGCACAATGAAAGGCCAACTTTTGAACTAGAGTGTTGATCGGCGACAGGTATTGCAAGACCATAGTTGATGGTGGTAGTACAGAGAATCTTGTGTCGACGGAGGTCATCAACAAGTTGGGTTTGAGATGTCAGCAACACCCAAATACATACAAGATATCCCGGTTACAGAAAGGACATCATGTGAAGGTAACCAGACAGTGCCTGATTAACTTCAAGGTTGGAAAGATTGAAGACAGTGTACTGTGTGACGTAATCCCAATGGACACATGTCATCTATTGTTAGGGATACCGTGAAAATATGATCGAAAGATGATCTATGGTGGTCGAGCCAACACTGTCACAGTGTGGAAAAATGGCATGCGGAGGATGTTGAAGCTGAAGTAGGAGGATCCAACCGACTGCAAGTAGGGCGAGAGAAAATATTGGGAGAAGCGAGTGCTGATGTGCTCAGCCAAGGAATTCCTCGCAGAGGAGGATAAACAGTCGCAGAGGAGGATAAATAGTTGGGATGTTTCACCATCATTCCGAAGGGACCATGTGTCGAAAGGTCGACAATGGAGAGGATTCCGGTCGAAGTCGAAGAGATGCTCGACGAGTTTCTAATCATAATAGTCGATGAGGCACCGATGATATTTCCACTGACGAGAAGCATATCCCAGCAGATTGACTTGATTCCAGGATCGAGTTTTCCAAACAAGGCACCACATAGAATGACTCTGACAGAGGGTCAGGAACTCAATCGACAAGTCCAGGATTTATTGGATAGAGGATTGATGAGAGAGAGTCTGAGCCCGTGTGCAGTACCAACTGTACTAGCACCGAAGAAGGGTGGAGAATGGAGGATGTGTACAGACTCCAGATCTATAAACAAGATCACGATCAAGTACAAGTTTCCATTTCCCAGGATGGATGACTTGATGGATTGCTTGAGTGGAGCGAGATACTTCACCAAGATCGACCTAAAAAGTGGCTATCACCAGATCAAGGTCAGAGAGGGTGATGCATGGAAGACATCCTTCAAGACAAAGGAAGGGTTGTATGAGTGGTTAGTCATGCCATTTGGATTGACTAATTCACCTAGTACGTTCATGCAGTTGATGAATGAGGTACTGAAACCATTCTTGGGAAATTTCATCGTAGTATACCTAGACGACATCTTGATATTTAGTCGAACCAAGGTCGAACACTTGGAGCATATTCGACAAGTATTACAGAAGTTGCAGGAAGAGAAGTTGATGGTGAAGCTACATAAGTGCATCTTCATGAAGGTAGAACTAGTGTACTTGGATTTGTAATCTTGGGTAAAGGGTTAGTGATGGACCTGGAGAAGGTCAAGGCTATATTAGAGTGGCCAGAACCGACGAGCACAACAGGAGTGCGAAGTTTCCATGGACTTGCTAGTTTCTATAGGAATTTCATCAGAGGATTCAGTTGGATATGTGCACCATTGACTGAGTGCATGAAGAAAGGGGAGTTTAAGTGGACAGAAGCTTCCCAGAAAGCTTTCGACAAGTTGAAGAAGAAGGTGACAAAGAGCCCAATGCTAGCTCTCCTAGATTTTGACAAAGTTTTCCAAGTCGATTGCGACGCGAGTGGAATGGAAATTGGAGCAGTGTTGAGCCAAAAGGGTCGACCAATTGCATTCTTCAGCGAAAAGTTGGACGACGCAAAGCGGAAATATTCGGTCTAAGACCATGAGTTCTATGCTATTGTCCAAGATAAAAGAAGTGGAGGAATTATTTGTTTCCCAAGGAATTTGTGTTGTAAACGGATCACCAAGCACTGAGGTACTTGAATACTCAGTCGAAGTTGAATCAGCGACACATGAAGTGGGTTGAATTCCTGCAGGGGTATACATTCATGTTGCAACATAAGTCGGGAAATTCGAATAAGGTTGCTGACGCGCTGAGGAAAAGAGTTGCATTATGGAACACGACGACAATTCATGCAACAGGAATAGAATCGATGAAGATAGAGTATGAGACCAACAAGGATTTTGTGAAAGCATGGAAGGCAAGTCGCAAACCATGGAGTGTCGACATGACACCATACTTGGATTATTTTATCCAAGAGGGATACTTATTCAAGGAACAACAGTTGTGTATTCCCAGAGGATCCGTCAGAGAGAACCTAATATGAGAGCTACATAGTGGCATATTAGCAGGTCATTTTGGCATCGACAAGACCAAGGCGTTGGTCGAAGAAAAATATTATTGGCCAGGAATGACGACAGATGTCGGTAAGTGGGTACGAAAGTGTCGAAATTTCCAGTTAGAAAAGGGAAGAAGTCAGAATACGGGGTTGTATGCACCATTACTAGTGCCGAATACCCCATGGGAGCACATGAGCATGGATTTTGTGCTAGGATTGCCCAAGACGCAGCAAGGTAACAACTCAATCTTTGTTGTAGTCGAAATATTTTCGAAGATGGCACACTTTATTCTATGTCGGAAGATGCGTGACGCCACAAGCATTGTTGTACTCTTCTTCAAGTAGATAGTCAGATTGCATGGGTTGCCGAAGAGTATAACGTCAAACAGAGATACCAATTTTATGGGTCATTTCTAGAGAACCCTGTGGAAGAAACTGGACACGAAGTTGCATTTTAGCTCGGCATACCATCCACATATAGATGGACAGACCGAGGTGGTGAACAGAAGTTTGGGAAACCTTTTGAGATGTTTGACGGTCGACAGACCCAAGCAGTGGGAGAACGCGTTGGCACAAGCAGAATTAGCATACAACAACTCTGTGAATCGGTTGACAGGTATGAGCCCATTCCATATTGTTCAAGGTCGAAGCCCACATGGAGCGGTGGATTTGGTCGAAATACCGATAGAAATCAGGAAGAGTGCGGATGCAGAAACATTCGCAAAACATATGAAAGAATTGCATGAAGATGTGCACAAGCGCATTGAAAAGAGAAACACGGCATACAAGTTGAGAGCCGACAAGAAGAAGAGGCTACAGTCATTCAACGAAGGAGACTTGGTCTATGCACACTTGAGTAAAGAGAGATTTTCGGGAGGAACATATAACAAGCTGAAGCTGAAGAAGATTGGACCATGTAAGATTCTGAAGAAGATTTCAGACAATGCTTATGTGTTGGAGCTGACAAAGGAATTGAATATTTATCGGACATTCAATGTCTCAGATCTGTACAATTATGAGGAAGGTTCAACAAGCAACATCGCAGAAGTGGAAAATATCGAATGGACAATGCAGATTCTAGGTCGATACAACAAGGAGTAAATCTCTGAAGTGTTGGAGGAATGTGAAGTCGGACGCACGCAAAGTTCGCGGAAGAAAGAATACTTAGTCCGATGGAAGGATGATGAGTTGCAGGAGGTGACATTGATTTCAAAAGAAGAATACAGGATACTGACGGAGCAGTCGAGTTCTTTTTGACCCGGGGAGTCTGATGCAGGAGCATCGGGGCCTAGGAGAAACAGTCGAAGTTGATCGACAGAAGTAGAGCCGACCAGGGGAGGTGCCGATGACCACTTATGCGAAGTAAAATAGCAGTCGAAGCCAGGTAGTCGAGCAGAAGCTGTCGATGTGTGATTGGTAGGAGGAAGGTCAAGATTCAACAAGACTAAGGTCGACAGACGACAGAAGCAGAGATCAAAGGAGTCGATATGTCGACAAGGTCGAGCATCGACACCGACGAAAGTGACGAGGGCCAAGCGAGGAGGACACGGAGGAATGGAAGTCATGGAAGCTAAGTGAAGCCGACAAGTAAAGTCAAGGGATGACAAAGCGTAGTATGGTCAAGACAAGAGATGGGACTGACAACTGTATTAGTTAGAGAAGTGCAGGAGTCAAGGCGAAGTACTTAGAAGCTGTTTGTGGTTGTTGAGGAAGTTATGAAGGTGGTTGGGATCATGCCAGATATCACCACAGGTGGAGGTTGTGTAGCACGTCCAGGGGCACTGACAACTACAGGTCTGCAGGATTAGGGAGAATTCGACAAACAAAGAGGAAGGATGTCTCGAGGAATGGAGTGAGCCTCAGTAAGAGAAGCAACAAAGCAGAGTAGAAGAGTAGTGCAAAGGCACAAAGGAGGGGATCGTTCATCCATTGCTCATCGATTTATTTCATTCAACAGATACTATGAGAGGGAGGAAGATCGCACACAGTCGAGAAACACACTAAGATATAGATTTTCATTTCTGTATATTGTAACAGGCTAAGGCCGACTAGTTCATTTGCTTTGTAGTTGAATATTGTAATTTGATTCAATTTAATACAATCCAACTTCTGACATTCAGTTCACATCTAGTCTTTGTGGGCACCCTGTGTGTTGTTGTATGTCATAGTTAAGCAAGAGGCCCCTTGTCGAGACCAGCACTTGCGCCACATTGCCTAGGTATAAGTGCAAGGGAGGCAATTCATACCCGATGAGCCACCCAAGAAATTAAGGATTCCATGAAAGAGGAATATCCATTTATGTTCCATAAAGAAGATCTGAAGGACACTAAGGATGGTGTTGTTTTAAGGGGGAGGGGATGTAATATCCCTAGTGTATCCATAAATTTTTTACTATGTATTTATGATGATAAATTTTGTAAGACACTTTATGACATTGATTAGTATAGTAGTTTTGAATTGATTACATATCATTAATTAGAAATGTACTCTCTTATAAAATCATGGACAAAACTGAGAAAAGAGAAGCCAATATTTCATTAGGGGGAATATGACTTAGGAAGATATAAATAATTAGATGAGAGCAATCTATTTAAAGTTTTAAATATTTAAAAAGATTGAAAAATATTATGAAAATATTATTGGTACAATATTAGGGTTAGGTATACTCCTTAGGACTAAGGGAGTGAAACCCTAAAATCAATTATTCTCCCCTCGAGGAATTTAATGGAGGAGGACGAGTTTATTTAAATCCATAACATAAAAAAGAAAACTTGTTAATCATTTCTTGAAAAATAAAATACTAAAGTGAACAAAAGGAAGAACATATTGGCTAACAATGGAAAAAGGAGGAAATTATGGAATTTTTTTTAGTTAAGTTCAATTTGGTTCAAAAGAAATCATGAAATTCTATATGACCATAAAGTGACTGCACAGGTTGTGCTATTTGGAAACATGTGTTTTACCTAGAAGAACCATTTAGGGATGATAAAAGTAAAATTTCTTGAACCAAATTCAGGCCTTGATTACTTATACTTTTTGAAAGGTGGTTAGAAAGGTATCACGTTGAGATAAAAGAACGGTCAAGTTTTGTTACAAAACTTTGTACATTAAAAACTGCAATAGAACCTAAGTGATAACCCTTAGAGGAATCCTAGCCTAGCAAGGGGGTGACCAAAAGAACATAAAAATTAGATATTATTCGAGTCTAAGGTTATCCTAGTTCATGAGTTTGGTTGGAAGTGCTACTAAAGGAAACATGTAAGCATATTGACTTTTTTGTTATTTCTGTTATGATGAATAACAGTCTAAACAATTTTGTTCCTTATTTTTGTGTGGCACGAAGGAGCTTCTTACTTGAATGAGTATCTATTATAGTCTCTGTTATTTTACTTTATTGTACATGAAATAAAGGATAAATTAATATGGTAACTTGATACAATTATAATTACATATAGAGTAAACCGTTTCCTTTAAGTGTATTAATTATGAATGAAGAACCGAAAAAATGAAGGAATACGTTAAATTTGTTTATCATTCCTATTACCATGTAAAATATATGTTACTTGAAGATGTTTACTTTGTTGATGTGTTTAAAGTTCGTTAACTATATTTGAAAAATAATAGAGTATAATTGAATTGCAAGTAAATTAGAATATGCACTTTACTCAAGATTTGAAGATGAGAAGTTCGCTTACATACAGGATTCTAAGTCGAAAAAGTATGATTCTCTTAAGAGATTAAATAACAAATCTAGTTACAAAGATGAACTAGCTTATTTATAAGATAGTATTTTCAAACAAGTGTAACAAACTAGTGTAGAAGCTTAAAAGGAATAAGATCATGTATAGATATACATACAAGTAAACTATATACATACAGAGGTAAAAATTAAAAGAGAAAACATATGATTTAACTTTTAAATGCCAAACTCTCTAGAGTGATCTTAATGGGAAAAAAAATCATTATATAAGAGAGCCAGGAAAGAAGTTAATGTAAAAAATATATATACCTTTTTTATCTATCAACGCAATAACAAGAGTTAAACGTGACTAGGATATTATCAAAACCACAAATCAAATACCAATACCATTTCCCAAAACCCAATCTAGAAGATTGAATAACATACAAGTGTCACAAAGACATTAATTTCGATAAGAAAGTTCTAGTACCATAGGTGAAAGCTTTACTGGTATTGATATTTCATGTCTGACATTAATGTAGCTTGAACGAAAATCATGTAACCGCAGTACAGACTATTAGTACCATACCCATTACCTTTTTTTCACATAGAAAAAAAAAACTATACTTTAAATTATAAAAGTATAATGATAGATGTGCCAAATACAATGCAAGTAAAACAACAGAAAATACCAATGCCCACATCCAAAGATAAGACCACATAAACCATGATCCCATAACAGAACAAGGACCATAAAAACCAAGAGAAGCCAAATATAGTCTGAAGTAATGTACATGAGAAGAGAAACCTGATAAAACATAGCATCTCCGCAAAAAATGACCCTGAATATTAATAAAAACAGGGTTCCCAAAAAAATGCTAGATAAAATAAGGCAAAAAATTGTCGATTGCAACCAAAGATCAAGTGAAAGAGCCCAAAATATGCAATACCAAGCCGATAGCAAAATTATGATCTTGTGAGATTACCCCCTTTTCTAGAGATTATCTCATGTTAGGATCCGGTTCTCCAACACCAGCCAAAAAAATATATTAAATTTGAGTGAAGCCTTCCATTTCCAACATGTAGAATACCACCATTGATTTTCCAACGTAAAGTCCGATATAATAGCATCATATGCTAGTTTGGTTGTAGGTACACCTGTTTGAGAGTTCCAAGACCATCTTATGGTGTCTTCAGCTTCTATAATCTTTATGTTTCCCCTGTATAGCCCCATTGTATATGCAGAGAATTCCTTCGCAAGGCTACCATAAAGGCCTAGTTGCGTTGCCTTGATCCATATGTTGGTGGAGGTCGTCGATCGGACAGGAATATTACAATGATTTAGTGTATAATAACCCCCCAATAACTGGATCTTCTCCCACTTTGATAGATAGATCATTGCCTGGCAGCCAAGCCAACCACTCACCGAGGATTGGGAAGGAGGATACAAGTCCTGACCAAATATTCGACACCCCTTTTTTTGCTTTATCTTTCATCCTGATCCATGCTATCATTGATTTCTTCAATATATTTTGATTTAATGACTTTGCTCCATAAATTGTCATCCATAAGTGCCCGCCATAATTTTTTTTCCAATAGAGCCTTTGCAAATAAAGATGTATTTTTTATCGACCATCCACCCATTCGTTTTGGCCTTGCCAGGAATTCCCAATCAACAAAGTGGAATTTTTGTTTACCAGCTGTCCCTGACCAAATAAAATTGAATATTTTCCTGCGAATGCAAGAGAGGATTGTTTTTGGAATTTTACACAAGGAAAGCCAGTATTGTAATATCCCTATTTTGACCCCATTATATTAAAAGGTAAATGATGTAATATTATTATAAAATCATGGTGAGGAGCTCAAGGCCAAGGCCCGGCCATTGATTTATTGATGCATATGATTTACGTGCCAACGAGGCACAATGAAATTTCGAATATCATGTAAATATGCATTTTAATAAAATACCCACAACTAGCTATGCAATGCAACAAGAGATGGGGGCATGATTTTACAAGGAATTGGTAGGGAAAACATTCAAACCCTTGAGCCAATCAAGTCAAGCCTAATGTCAATGAGAGAACCCATGAACCCTCAACTACCCATGTTGACTTGTGTACCCAATCATTCATTTCTCCCAAGAGTTGGTTGAGGTAGTTAATGCCTTGGGGAATGGGAGGTATGGCTATCTAAATTTGGGTATGGGCAAGGCACCCTTCATGGAAAATCATGTTTGGCTTCTTAGGCAAGAAGAGAGCCATGAATTACTCCCCAATCCATTAACCATCAACCAATTTGGCTCTCTCACGAGCTGGGAGCTTGATGGGCATTTTTCCCCATCGAAATTTTGTGTTTTCCTTCATTCTCAACTGGGAGAAGGGCATTTTTGTGTTATATACCAGTGGGGAAGAAGGGGAATTGAATTGGGGTTCCATAGAGACCGTTTTGGTTGTTGAATGCTTAGTTAGTTGGGGGAGAAATCGTTTTCCTCCCTGTGATTGTTCGTCCCAACCCCACAATCCGTTTTTGGATGGAAATGATTTGGGGAAAACCCATGGCCATCTTGTTTGTAAATACCTCGGATGGAATTGTTTATCCATGCCAAATGACTGTGTTTTTGCTGTGTGTGTAATGAGTATGTTGGGGTATGGGCATGGGTATCCATTGCTTTGGCTGAGTATGAGCTTGAGTGTCCTCTTTCCTTGTAGAAATCATGCCCAACTCGGGGGTGGTCTCTGAGTGCTGAAATAATACAGGCTGGGCAGAGACCTATGGTTGGGTGGAACGTTGCAGCGACATAGCTAGTTGTTGGGGATAATTGCACAATGAAGATGTGTATATTCTTATGTGTATTTAATTTTGAAATGTCTTAATTTGATGATTGTATTGATATGTTGCATGCATATGAAATGTGTGAGGATGATTTGCCTATTTCCGCTGTGCATGTTTGTCGAAGAGCATCTGCACACAATTGATTTTATTGTATGAATCTAATGAATGGGCTGAGTTTTTGTAAAAGCCCCACATATTGGTATCATGTTCCCTTCCTCTATTTGGGTCCACGGGAGGGGACTTGACAAGTATACTAATAAATTTTCCAGGATTGTTTTAGCCAATGTTAATCCGCCTCCCAAAGATAGCCATTTCCAACACCAATGATGGATCCTTTTATCAAAATGCTTGAGGATCCATTTCCAGTCCGTTGCTAAGTATCCATTTGGTTTAATGAAGCATCCCAAATATTTTGTACCTTCTGCAATATCCTTGATTTTGTAAGGAAGTTGCTGAGAAATTTCTTCAAGTGTATCCTCCCCTGTATTATTCACTAAGAAATTTGACTTTGATGCATTGATAACCATACCTGTGGTCTTGCAAAATAGATTTATTATAGAAGTGTATATATTCCACTTGCCAGACTTCCCAATGCCAAATAGCATAACATCGTCAACAAATAATAAATGGGATATCGAGATAGATTTGGAGATTCTTATCCCATTTAATCACCTTTCATCCTTCTCCTTTATAATTAATATATTAAGGACTTCAATAATGATAAGGAAGAGCAGTGGAGACCAGGGGCATTCTTGTCTTAATATATTCCATTACCCATTACCTTATTTCAAAGCATGAATCTATGTAAGGGTGAATTTGAGTGTAAATAAAATGGATTCATTCATTAGAATCATAATAATACAACTTTGGTTAGGGTTAAAATAATATGGTTTAAACATAGACCAATGTAAATTCAATATTCCTATATCAATTAAGTGGGAGTTAAAGGTTATATAAGGACTCGGATGGAGACCCTAGTCATAAATACATTTTTAAGAAAAAGTCCCTAACAAAACAACCATTTAAAACATACTAAACAAGTATGGGTGTGTAATAAACCCTCATACTTAGAACTCCACAGGAGATTGATTCCTGGGGTGTGTAATAAACCCTCATACTTAGAACTCCACAAGAGATTGATTCCTTAAGCAAATATGGGGTGTGTAATAAACCCTCATACTTAGAACTCCACAAGAGATTGATTCCTTAAGCAAATAGATTGCATCTCTAATTCAAAATGACGATAACATAAAATATGGTGGAAAATACAAATCACTATTCTGTATGCCTTGAAGAATAATTCACATTTAAGCAAAATATATTTCACTATACCATTTTAAATCATTTAAAAATAAAGACAACTAAAAATACTCTATTGTTAGTGACCACCATCATAAATCAGTAGTTAAGAAAAATATAAGGGTTGAATATGCTTTTGATTGTGTACGCATTGTCGTTAGGATACCTCCCTTCTCTTAACCTTTAAAGTGAGGTCAAGAGAAGGGTAATGAAGAAGAATTAATATGGGCTGAATATGCTTTTAATTAATTTTTCTTCGTTATCCTTATTTTGATTAATTAGTGATTAACATTTATTTTTACTTAATTTATTTGCTTGATCTAATTTCTAATTTTTAATGAACATTCTTTTAACTTGTAATTTCTCTTTCAAATACTTTTTTTATAGAAGGTCTAAGAATTTGACAATTTTGTTGGACAAGTTTTTGATTGGAATCTTGAGATTTGTTTTAATAAATTTGAATTTTGTGTTGTTCAAATCATGTTTATGATTGCATAAATAAATTCAACCCCTAAAATACCTCAAAAGCACCCAAATTATACAAGTTTAAACACTCTTCTTTATATATATATATAATAGTGTGGTCATATATATTAGTTCATTAATTATATATTCATTTTATTTTTATTGACTGTTAGTTCATTAATTATTGGACTTAATCTTTCCTTTCTTTACCTTTCTCACAACTTATCTTTATTAATTTATTATGTCTTCCTAACTAATCTCTATTTCACTCTTTTTCACACTATACCCATAATAATGAGTAGAGTGTCTACTTGAAACATTAAAAATTCAACATCTACACTCTAACATCAATAAATTATTATAATTAAAATACATTTCTTAAATAATGATTAACTCACACTACAAACAACAACAGCTATTAATATCTATCCTTATTTTAATTAATATGCTTTTCTTAAATAATAATGATTGACTGACATAAAAACAGCTATTAATTATCCTAGTATTCTTCCAAACGCTTTCCATATCTGTCTAATTAAATATACTTATAACCTCAGAGCATTGAAAGGTAATTGTTATGTACTTTTGAACGTGTGGTTTTGTTAAATTAGAGTGTGGAACGTGGAAATTTTTTATTTGGAATATGTTGTAAATAATTGCTAAGATGAGAAACCCACCGGCAAAAATAACCACGTCATAGCCACTTTGACTATTGGATTAAAAGAATCATTAATAAGTGTTATTATTTTATTGGCATGACTTTTAAATTAGACGAATAAAGGAGAATTAAAAAGGAACAAGTCATAACTATCTTGGCTGTCGAATTAAAAGAAGACTTGATATTTTCTTTTTTTAATAATTTTAATAAGTTGATTGACATGATTATTAATTAAACAAGTTTAGATCTAAATCCTACGTCATTGAGTGCAATATTTCAGCCACCTAATCCTAAGCTCTAAAGTCTCTAATTTAAGTCTCATATTTACTTTTTACTTTGTATTATTCTTTTTTTGTTTATAGTCCACATAATATTTATTACTTTTTACTTTGTATTATTTTGTTATTCCACAAACTCGACAAACACTCGAAAGTCTCATATTTACTTTTTACTTTGTATTATTATTTTTTGTTTATGACATAATATTTATTACTTTTTACTTTGTATTATTTTTTTTTGTTTACTTTGTATTATTTTGTTACTCGATAAACACTAGACTAACAAGATCTCCCTCATACTGGGCTGTAGAGCGTCTCTCGGTGCAAAAAGTAAAATGAGTTAAGTTTTTTTTTAATAAGTTGATTGAGATGATTTTTTTTTTTTACCTAGGGCAATCGGCAACTACAGATGGTACTGGCGTGACGTAGGGTCTAAGGATCCAATCTCGCTACCACTATACCCTTAGGAGAGTACGCCTGCCCCACAACGCACCCTCAATGCTGCAACCACTATACCCTTAGGAGAGTACGCCTGCCCCACAGCGCACCCTCAATGCTGCAACGAAGTTTGAACCAACGATGTACTTAACAACCCGTACGACTTAACAAACGCACGGTTTAGTCTACATCCCAAGCGCTGATTGACATAATTATTAATTAAAAAAGTAAAATGAGTTTATTGTGGAGCAGTTTATTTATACATGTGTATTAAATGGAACAATATAAAATTAGAGTTATATATAATTAAAATTAGTCAACAAAAAGTTAATATATGTTAAATTTGATACATTATATAATGTAATTAAATTTCTTATTGAAATTCATTATAATGTATAGATCACGTTTTAATACAAGGTTTTGGGAAGCATGGAGTGTGGCGCTCTTTTAATTATTTAATCTCTGATTTGAATCTCACGTTGGAACTTTAAAGATTTTGAAAGACGTACAATTTTTGAGTGTGATCGTTCACCTTTTAATGATTCCTTATAATTTATTCTAAGCCAACGCCCGCATATAAAATACTGCTTTAACTTTGCTTTCATCACCAAACTTCTTAGAATATAGTTTTTTAAATGGTGAAGATTTGGCCACATGAGTTTTTAAATTTTGATATTTTGGGAAAACAAAAAAATATGTTCATGATTTAGTGGACTTAATCATTATCATATGTTCATGATTTAATGGACTTAAAGTTAGTTTCGGACTTAATCATTATCATCAATATATTTATTGATATAAAGGATTTATAATTAATTCTTTATTAATTTTTTTTTACATTATAAATATATATGAGATTGATTATGATTTAAGTTTGGTAGATAGTGGAGTAAAGTTTTATAAGTTCATCAAATTTTAAATTAATTAAAAATATGGATACATTTTTATTTTACATTATAAATATATATGAGATTGATTATGATTTAAGTTTGGTAGATAGTGGACTAAAGTTTTTATAAGTTCATCCAATTTTAAATTAATTAAAAATATGATTATGATTTAAGTTTGGTAGATAGTGGACTAAAGTTTTTATAAGTTCATTCAATTTTAAATTAATGGTTAAATTTTAGGTTAATGAGAATTTTGATTTGTTTTATCATTAAGTTTTAAATATATTTTTATAAACTTTCAATCATAACCACCATCAAGTAAAAGTTCTACAACATTTTCACAATAAACAATAACAATTTATTGTAATTATTAGAATAAAATGATTTTAAAATTTTTAATAAATTGAGAACTCTTATTTTTTCAGAAGAGAAAAACTATCTTTTATTCAAAAATTTGAATAAAAAATACATCTCTATGACTATTCATCATTGTTCTTGATAAAACTATTTGCATATAAACTATAACATATACATGCCAAAATGCCAAAAGGGGATCAAATATCACACTGCTGCCAAAGTAACCAAGATCTCAAAGAGGCTGACTATATCCAGGAGACTTTCAAAAGGATAAGCTAAGATGATTAAATCAGGAAAATATTGAGTTGTCAACCATTATAGAATCTTCAAACTCTTCCCACAAAATGATACCCTCCTCCTCCAAAAGGGCCTCTTTAGAGAGAACATCTGCTTCCATATTCATTTCCTTGTATATGTGCTCTACAACAACTGTTAAAAATGAAGAAAGGAGAGAGTTTGTACGCCTACACCAGTTGTAGAAAGACAAAACCCATAGATTATAATTTCCTAGAGCCCCCTATACAACAATTTGAGAATCTCCAAAAAAAATTATAGAGTAAATCCCAAAGATTGAAGCCACCTTGCATATACACCATAAGGCTAACAATTTAGCCTTAGTGTTTGTACCTTGACCATAGTTCAATTTTATCTTAAAGGAATTACTAGAATTCAATTGAAGAAGTACACCTGCAGCACATAATCCATTCTGGGCAGCTCCATCCGAAAATATCCTATAGCAACTAATCCCACAGATATATCTTGTAAATGATGAAAATTTTTGAAATTGGACTTTTTAGTAGACCATTCATTGTATAAACTAGTAATCCACCTACAACTGTCATTTAGATTAATTTCTTATCTTCAAAGATAAGGGCATTCCTTGTCTTCCAAACTCCCCAAGATATGACAACAGGAAGAGTTTGATGTTCAGGGCCTCATTGTACCAACAATAAAAGTCTTGATCAAAAGGAAGTGACCCCCAATTCCGGGGAATATTAAGAGAGTTCCATACTAAAGACCACAATTGTTTAGTGAAGAGACAAGAGACAAATATGTTCGCCATAGTTTCCTCGTGTTCCTTACATACATCATAACAAATTGGAATAATCATGCCTCTACGTTTGAGATTATCCAAAGTTTTTAAACAATTTTCCAAAGCTAACCAAACAAAACTTTTAGTTTTAAATGGAAACTGCCACTTCCATAATTTCCGAAACCACCATTTTGGGATAGTCACATTGTGTTCCTGCGCAATCACCCAATGAGCAATCTTTGATGTGATATGACCTGTGGAAACATTATGATACCAAATAAGAGAGTCATTTTCTAAACTGAGTCTAAGACCTGTTGAATTTAGATTAGCAATGTAATTGTTCCATTCTTCTGCCCATCTATTTCCTAAACCAATATCGGAAGCAACCAACCAATAGGAACCTGTATGAGAGTGCCAATTTTATTTTTTATATGAGATAATGTAATGAATCCCAACTCAGCCAAATATTCTAAAAGATAGGAGGACAAGTAAAAAATTTCTTCCATGTCGATGATTGGATCTATGCCAACAAGAACATTTTTCCATCACCAACTTTCCAAGTTAAACCCCTACCAAGCCAAGAGTAAGATTTAATAAAACCTGCCCAAAAATTTGAGGAGTCCATGTAAGTCTTAATTGGATTCCTTATCCAAGTCAAAATATTCCTCTTAATATATTTTGCATGAATCACTTCATTCCACAAACCCTTTCCAAAGAGTCCCGAGTCATGTTGAAGAATATGAGAGCAACATGAGAAAAGATCAGGATATTTCCCAAAATACAAATTCTTCTTTACAAGACATACTCATGAAGAGTATCCATCAAGATGGAATCATGCATTCAGGTACAAAACTCATTTTTTATGGTTATTGTTATTCTTGCAATTGTTTTGGTCATAAAGCTATAGATTGAAAAGCTTATAGAAGAAATGTTCAAGTGAGGAATAAAAGTGATTGCATATCTTCCAAAAATTATTTTGCATCTCACAAGACTATTGATAGAAGTTACAATCCACTTGTCCCATTGTTTAACCACAACATTGAATGTTTCAAATCTCAAAAGTATGGACACATGGTAAGCGATTGTAGAAGCAAGATGAATGTGAACATTGAATGCTACAAATGTCACAAATTTGCACACTTGGAAAGAGATTGTAGAAGTGACATGGTAAGATCCCCTAGACAAAAAGTTACAAAAATTTGGAGAAGAAAATCAAAAGATTCATCCCTTTATCATTGAAAAAGGGGAGAAAGATAGAAAAAGAAATAAGGAGAAAGAGGAACAAATCGGTAGTCCAAAAATTTGCAACTTGGATATAAATAAAAAAGGATAAATGAGTTTGGATCAATAGCTTCCCTCAAATATTAAGCTCATAAACTTACAAGTGCAAAAAAAAGTAGCAGTTACAAGTTTCAATCAATTTTAGGGGTTGCAAACCAAATTGAAGAAATATCATTAGTTTTTGGAGATCAAGATGGGGAATTCCTTTCCTTTGTAATTATTCAAAAAATTACGTAAGAAGAGAAAGGACAAAGTAGGAAAAACCACTTAAAAAGAGGAATAGGATTGTTACCCATGAACAACATGATCATTATATGTTCCTAAAAATTGTGATGCCTACTGTTGATCAGCAAGGCAATTTAAATAGTATGCATGTTGTTATTGATGGCACAGAAGTTTCTTCATACCATTCGAACTATATAATTTGGTGATTGTAAACCACACTCAATCAACTCGAAAATCCAATCATACTAGCCAAAGAAAGTATGATCAAGGAAAACCCCAGTTTGAAAAAATCATGTGCACATAAAGGACAATCAATGATGTTTCTCTTGTATTTTCTAGTATGGTTAAATAAATTGCAAACTACTATAGACATGATAAACCTCAAAATAAGGAGATTCGTGTATTACCAGCTAAGCAAAGATTAAATCCATGTCAAGATTATAATGTAGGTACTAAGAGTAGTGATGTTGCAATAAATTCCTATGCAAAGAATGGAATAGAAGGATGTAAATCACTGAATTAATATGGTGTACTAAGACACATAGGCTGGTTTAAGAGAAGATGATGAACAAACAATGTTTTTTGGATGCAAAAGCAATTTTTATCATGGCATCTTTATCTTGGTTTACGAGATGTTTTGATAAATAAATTCAAGGGATAGGAATACAAGGAAAATATGCTTGCATAGGATAGTAATATGCCTTCCATACTCATATTATGCCTTCCCACACAAGAAAATATGCCCGCCAATATTAAAATTCCCACCAAGTCACCTAAATGCCCGCCAAGGTGTCACAAGAAAAATAATTAAGTCCACTAGTTGTTGAAATATGCTTTCCAGTCTTAAGAAATATGCTTGTTAGTCATTGAACATGCCTGTCAAGAAAAGAAAATTCCTACCAAGATAAGAAAATTCTCGTCAAGCTAAGAAATATGCATTCCAAGCTAAGAAATGTCTGCCTGGAAAGAGGAAATGCCTACCAAGCATGTAGAAATGCTTGCCACTAATGAAGGAAATGTATGCAATTCCCGTCATGGATGAGTAAATGCCCTCCAGTTAATGAGGAAATTCCTATCACTCTTGAAGGAATATGGAAACCCAGAAACAACCTTGTATGAAATATTTTGAAGTGATCTTTTCAACTGAATATATCAACAATCTCTTAAATTATGAAGGGTTGTTACCAACAAGGTTAAATTCAGACCACACAGAGCCACCATGTATCTTGTAGCATAATGGTTGAGGGTTAATGTAAATCTCATATGAATAAGCAATCCATGGAATCCCCATATAATTTTTTTGAGCACTTGTGATAAGTTTATGAATGCTTTGAAGAAGACTTTGTGATGATATCTATGGAATATGGTAGATAAATATAGAAAATTCTTCAAATAGAACACTGTGTATTTAGCCACAAAACCATCAAGGTTTACCCCAAATTTGAGAGCATGCCTGTGACTATTTGGTGGGATTATAGGGAAGAAAATATGACATGAGATTAAATCTGGGGATAACTTAAATAACTACAGCAGTCATGAAAGTGAAACCCTTTATCCTTGGAGTAAAAAGAGAAAGATAAAGTATTCTGTAATGTCCCCTTCGTAGTGGCTCCATGGTCATCCCTCTAACCCATTCAATCCCAATGGGTACAGGAAGAAATTAAATAAGTTAGTTACAAATTAATTTTGGTCTATGGTTATCTAGTATAATTAAATTAAAATATGGAGAAGTGATGTAGTCCATACTTGTGAATATTTAGTTATTAATTAATTGTTTGGTGAGTTGGAAATGCCTAGGTGGCCCAAGAGGGTGCATAGGATATTAGGTGGAGCTTATGAGTTGTCTTCCAAAAAGGAAACTCGAAGAAAATTAGTGAAAATACAGAAAGTAACTGAAAAGATAGAAAGCAACAGAAAACCAAGAGAGCACTGAAAATAAGGAAAGTAGTAGAAATTTAAGCAAGAAAGCACTGAAAAGCAGGAAAGCAACAGAAAATCAAGGAAAAGCAGAAGTTTCCAAAAGTAGGAAAATCGTACTAAAGGAGGAAAGGAAATAAATCAAGGAAAGAGTGACAGAAAGCTGCAAGTCCTAATTTATCTAGTGAGGGCACAATAGATGAGGTTAGTGGTCCATATGTAATGCATCTAATCAAAGAAGCCATTAAAACTTATCAAAATAGGATGAGAGAAACCATTCATATCTTTTTACATTTTGTTCATTAATTAGAAGATATTTGAGCTTTTCGAGACTTGGGAGATGTGCCCCTTGTCACCAATTGAGAGATGTGCCCCTTATGTTCACCACACTAGTTGAGGATTCAACTAGAGATTTAGGAGGAAGGTATTCAACCTTTCTCACTGAAGATAATTTCAGTATTCTCATGTAATTTTTAGGTCCATTCCACTTCCATTCAAGTGAGCTATTGTTCTGGCAGTGTTGAAGACTCCAATAGTTTTAGTGTGTTTTATGCAGTGTTATGTGTTTGTCCATATTATTGATGGAGGATGGTGATTTCATGGTTATTCGTTGTTGTACCTATATCCCTATAATGTAAATTATTTATTCTGCAAATTAGTATGATAAATTAGCTTCCTATTACGCATTTCTATCTCTTTCTTCAATGAATATCTACTCCTATGTTTGATTTAATGCTAGATCAAACTAATTTTCATGTTTGTTGTAATAACCTGAATTCCACACCTCCAAGTCACATTCTGTAAGTTGATTATGTAAGAAGGAACATAATTGGACTCATCCCATTATTTATATCATAAATTCATGACCCTTAGGCGCCCTTAGAATTGAGTTGGAAATCACCTAGTTGAGTTGTCCTGAACTCTCAATTTTCCTCCTCGCTTCCAAAATTTGTCAAATTCAGTTCAATTGTCAAACTCAGTATTTACATAGAATTTTGGGGTATTTTGTAAAAATCCTCACAGCAAATCTAAGAGCTGATGTATACCTCACAATGAAAGAATTTAGGAATAAGATTAAGAGTGGTCAATGTAGTAAAATGAGCAACAGAATAATAATACAGTAGAACTCGAATAGACCCATGAAAAACAATTGGAAACGTTATTCAAAAATAATTTTCCAAAATTAATATTAAAATAACCCTATTTAAAACTTATAAAAGGAGAATTCCAAAACCCATAAATAGAAATCACATTTTCCAAAAAGAAAACAAAGGCTTCTATGTGATTTCAATAACGTTAACAAGGAAATCTTCACTCAAGAGATACGTTAACAGAGTTGAAAATTATATAATGTTTAGAGTGAGGAGGAACTGCATTGGACGAATTTCAAACTATCTCCTGATGATGATCCCATAGTAGGGATTGAAACGTCGAGTTTCAAATTCGTCCAACGCAGTTCCTCCTCACTCTAAACTATTTCTGCGTAATGAATGTCTTCAAACAAATATATAATGTTGATGAGTTTATAATAAAAGTGTCAATGATAGTTTAAGCCATGTCTCAATCTTATTTCATCATCCAAATAAATAATTATCATAATGCAAAAATGCATTTTGACATAATTCATGTACATTAATGTTTGTAGCCAATGAATGGAATATGAAAGTATTGGATAAGAACCATACATTTAATACATATTTAAATGGTTTTTATAATATTATTTCAATATTTTTGGCACAACATCTCTATGAAAATATATATGATATCATAAATAATATGCTTCAAGAATGAAGTGAAAATAATGTTATGAAAAATTATTTAAAGAAATATAGATGTATATAAATGATGGAGAAATTGTGAGTTTTAATAAGAACATGTCAATAAAAGAAACTTTGGTATATAGTTTTTTAAAATAAAATATGAGTTACTTATAAACCAGCCTTTATTATTTAGAATTTATTTAGTATTATAAAATTTATAGAGATTTTTTAATAAAAAAAATTAAGGCTTGTAAAATTTGATAGATTGCTTAAATTTAAAACCAATAGTTGGAACCAATTATTTGATATGCACATTTTTAAGACGAAGGTCAAAATCCTAAAATTGATCTTTTAATGGATTTATTATGATGTGCCAAAAAGATATTTTAACCATTGATAAGGATAGCCTAATTTCATGATATTGTCGAAAACACGTGTTGATCAGATTGAAGAAAACCAAACCATGAAATTGACTTAAGTAATCTTAAGTAAGAGCATGCAAGCAACATTTAGTAATTAGGAGATCAAGAGAGTCAAACGACAAAGATCATCCAAATCAACAAATGAAATGAAAACCAAGCCTAATAACAAGAGTCGCAAAGAACGAAGGATCAAATAAAATAAGCCATGAAATCACCTATCAAATCAAGCAAGATAAAAGAAGACTAAGGTTACATATTTGCAAAATTCTAAATGGGGCCCCTTTATTTTGAAAAATAAAAGGGAAGTTTGTTGGGGGGCCAACACATACTTGTTGCACAACGGTAGGTGTTTAGAAATTCTTTGATATGAGTAGCTTCCCTTAAGGAACCTGAACCAAAAAGCAAAGATTCATCAACGAAAAGAAGACGCAAAATAGCAATTCTACTTGATATTTTAACACATTGGATTTTCCCATTTCTCTTTGCTTGAGAGAAGGCTCTGCTGAAGCCTTTGGCCATTAGAAAGAATAGATTAGTCGACTAGGGACATCCTTGTCTCAAGCCAGGAGTTAACTAAAAAAAGGTGAGGTCGAGCCATTGATGAAAGTTGCATAGCTTGCAGAGGTCGCACATGACATAATCCATTTGACAATTTTTGTGTGGAGAATGAGATTCATGCTTTATGGCCTTTGATGGTCTAAACATTTATCTCAATTGGTCAATTATCATAAAACATTTTCCTGGAGGAGTTTCTTTATTACTGTAAGGTGTACTTTTCCCATAGTAAGACCTACACTAGAGTTGTAACCAAATGAACTATGTGCTATAAGGATAATCCAGATCCCCTAGGAGAGGCCCTTTCCATGAGGAAGTGAAATTTAGTTTGAAACCATGCCCAAAATGTCCTGGTAGACTTTCATGAATCTCAATCTTCTTCATAAAATAGGATATTTTCATTGTTAAGCTAAGGAAAATTTAGTAGATACTTTTGTGAGACGTCATTTTTTTCCTTTTGGATCTCAAAGAAGAAATAAAAAAACCAAAACAATGAGTTGATGACAAATTCTCTTGTAACTGCTTGAGTATGAGACTTTATCCTTGGCTTCGGTCTTGAGATGTCATCTTAGTATTTTTGAAGCCATTTTTGTCTTTATCCAAAAGTATTTTAATGAATGCTTGTTATTAATGTTGGTGTCCGGGGCATTATTTCTAAACATGTTACTTATTAGATTCCCAATCATGTAAAAATGTTCTTCTTGCTTAGAATCTTTGATCATCTTTGTTCACAGTGCTATATAGGTGGGGTTTAAAGTCTATAATCTATACTGTGACAAAAGACATAAATCAATAATGTATGATATTTGTGTCATTACAACATAAACACCAACTTCATCTGCGTATTATTATCTTAGTTTAGGAATTTAAAAAACTTTGGAGCTCATAACATATTGGTTGAATTATGCATCATTGATCTTGTTCAATATTGCTAGTAAGATTCTTTTGTAAGAGATGGATAACTATTTTTTGTAGGTTCCCCTTTTGCAAGTATCAAATTTCTTTGTCTTCTCAAATCTTGTTCACCTTTTGCTATATTTGAAATACTATGGTCTGGACACTGGCCCTTTCCACTGAAAGTCTAGATTTAACAAATTACAAAATCTGCATCCTTCATGTAAAAAGCATGTAACACTCAAGGATCTGGAGAACAAGATTGCAAGAGTGTCCAAAGAAAAGAAGAAAAGGAATTTGTTAGTATATTTACTACATGGAAAATTTCTGAAGGCGGATGCAACAAGAAGTAGAACTATTATATAGATGCATGTGGATGAACTCATTGGAGATCCTAGTCTATCGAGCCAACCATTCCAAATTCAAGGAAATGTCCCACCAAATATGTGGAAGAGGCGGTGACAACGTTCCAATATCCACCATCAATCTTATTAACCATCATGTTAAGCGTCACTACTTCTAGCAAATAGGGTGTTGATCCTATCCAGGATACAGTAGGGCATGCCCAAGTATGGAAACATTGGTATCTTTGGAGCATTCACACTGTCAATGTCAACGTTTTTGTTTGTTGGGTTGTGGTGGTGTGTCTAGTGGCACCTTTCTTTGTGATCTATTCCCTGCAAAAAATGTTTTAACTGCCACCCACTCCTTTTTCCTACGTGAAGACTATGTGTGTGACGATACTCTCCAGGGTTTCTTGGGGATACATGCATAGTTTGGTGCAAAACCCTATGTTCTAATTCCATGGAATCTATCTCTAATCCTTACATGCCATGTGTGGGGACTCAAGCCACAACATAGGCCATGCATACACAATATTTGGCATGTGAGTAAGATGTGGTGTCACATTTGAAGTTTTAGTACACCAAGGATGGTTCTCACAACCCAAGTTATGGTCCAAGGTGAATATTTAGAGTTTTAGTCCATAACACGAGGCTTTAGGGTTCTACATTGGCCATCCATGAGGCCCTATCCCATATTTTCCCTATGATAGGGATATGGTGGCCATTTTCATGTTTTTGCAAAATCCAAAACATTGACAAAACTCATATTTTTATCTAAGTGGTGCACCTATCAGCCATTTATTGACAACTATATGGATAGGTGGTACATGGTTTTTGATGTTCCACCTCATAAAAATAGAGAAATTAATCCATTATACTTTTTGCGAAAAATGTATGTTGAATTTGTTCTGAAAAAACATGTTAATCATTTCCATCACTTAGGATTCTAGGGGGCTAGTTTGGGGATACCTCACAACCAACCTAATTCAAGGCACCGAGATGCAAATTTCCTAATCCCTCAACCTCATAGGCTCTTACCTAGGGAATAATTCCATTTTATAGAGAAAATGCTTCCAAAAGCACAAGAATCATTGCTCCATTTCACATAGACAATATTTTTCCATGCCTCATTTGTTAAGTATATTGATCAATCGAGACCAACATCTACTAGTGGGACAGGGTCATCATCTCTCACTAGTCCGAGACCATCATCTTGCGGTGGGGATAGACCACCATATAGAACTAGGGGTAGACCTTCAGTTAGTAGTAGCAACATTTGTTATTCACATCCATGCACATCTTATAGCAAGATTTTCCATGACCCTTCAAGAGATATTTTTCATGGTGGGTTTTTCAACAAGGTAAGTAATTTTATTAATTAGTAGTACATCAATAGCTATGAGTGTTAACAATGAAAGTATAGCTAAGTATTAGTACACCAACTAGACATAGTTTTAGCTTATACTCCAAAGAAAAAGGTTGTTTCAATTTCCAACCCTTATTAAGTGCTAGCAGGAAAGTTCAAAAAAAATTGGAGAGGAGTTTTATGGGATACATCTCGAGTGTGTAATTGAGAAACATAGGAATCCCCAATGTTTGGAATTGAAATCCCTAAATCTCTTTCCACAGGTTTAAGAGATATGGTTTCCCTCAATGATGGATGAATAATATCCCTGATCACCCCATCAAAAGGTTCACCCCCCATACCCAAATTCAAACCACCATAAATAGTATGGGGTGAGACGGCACTAGTGATCCGCCAACATGGTGAGTCCGGGAAGAAGGACATTTACCAGAAGAACCAAAGACTGGTGAAACCCTATCCCTATCTAATAAAGAGTCCAAATGTTATGTGGCAATAAGAATATTACCAACAACATGATTTTGGGTAGAGATGTGATTCTTCATCAAATCATCAACCAAGGTAATAAGCTCAATATAGGTACCCAATCCGAAGGTCCATTCACAGACTTACTATGGTATTCTTTTTAAACATAGTTAATATAGTTTAATTCTAGATGATTTATACCTTCATATAAGGTAGGAGATGGTTATTTTGACATACCTAGATCAGATAGCAAATAATTTGGTGGATGCAAATTATGGAGCTTACAATCAACATTGACAATATGAAAAGACTCATCTCCCTCAGCATCCAAACCCATGATAGAAACCCCTTCCTCATCCTCATCTAGTGGCTCCGAAAAGATACCCATACATTTGTTCTTAAGATTCCTAGTACATTTGTAGAGGTGACATCGAAAGGGTATTTTAAAATAATCCAGTCACTGAACAACCTCCACTCCCCCAAACAATATTGACATCAACCGAAAATCCCACCCATAAATCGAACTCCACTAAAACTGATGCCATTCTTGTCTTCAAAATGGATCATTTTTTCATCAAGCGAAATAAATTTCCCTAATTTGTTCGCTAAGGACAAAAAAATATTCTTAGTCCAAAGTTGTATAGGAAATCCAGGGAGTAATATCCACATATATCATTTCACAATCTTCTCCCGTGACGGATTAAAATCCGAATGCCATCTGCTGAGAACAAGTGAACCTATGCCAATAACCTAATATCTATCGAGAATGGTTTGAGCATGCTCACTCGACATAAATGAGAAGTAGATCCGGTCATTGGGAAGGATGCTAATTTTAGGGTTATAATATAAAACTGGCCACCAGAATTCCACAACCCATTTTATAAGTTCCTCCCTTTTTACTTTAACGTACTCCAATCGGCCAACAAGTTCTCGTTGTGATAAAATTTTAAATTGATCCAGGTTTACATCATGTCTAAGCACGAAAAAGTTCCATACCATCTTTCACTTTGAAAGAATTCAATCTTTGACGAGATTTTTCCCTTGAACCAATTAATCTCAAAGAATTCCTCCAACTTGTAGCCACATCGTTTGAACGCGTCGGTCTACCATTTGAAGATCGAACATCCACCGATTCATGAAACCCTAAGGACTTGATTCTTGGAGAAGCCCTAGGTAACCCATTTCTAGAGCTGGGTTTAGCTGAAAAATCTAGATCTCGTGAATATCAATCAACGGTTCCTGGGAGTCTATCTTTGTCAACTCAAATGTCAAGTCGATCATTGACTAATTGAAAAAAAGTGGAGTCCATAATTGACTTATTAATTGGAACCCACCATCATGCCGTTAGTAAATACGACCTCTTGTTCCATCCACGATGCCAAAAAAACGACAAAAACGAGAAAGGAGATCAAAGTTTCAAATCGATCACCAATAGGAAATGCAAGAACAATGATCAAAATAAAACTACTGCAATGAAAATAGATAAATAATTCCCATTTTTTGACATGATTGGTACTAGGTTTTACTCCGAAGAATAAAATTAGACTCCATGGTTGCTAAAGAAACAATCAAGGCAGAAAATCCCCAATACAAATTTGTAGTAGGGTATCTCCAAACACCATTTTTTATCTTTCAGATGACTTAAGATAATATACTAATGTGATCGTAAATTGAAATTCAATCTATATTACTATTGGATGCGGTAAACCTTAGTTTATAATAATGTCTAATTATTCACGTGATATATATATATATATATATATAATAAAAATAAAATAATAACGATTCTAGCACCCACCACATTTTAAACCGGAAGGATTTTTTTCATACTCTTCTCACTATTTTGAAATTTATATCAAAAATAAAATAATAATGACTAAAAGAGCGGGAAGGTCTTTTTTTTCAAACTGGTTCTCACTGTTTTGGAATTTGTTATCAATTTGCAAGTTTGTGCACTTGGATTTTTCTACTGTTGTTACCAACACGAGGAACGACGGCCTCAGAAAATTTGATTTACTACATTATTATTTTGGAGAAAAAGCGTTCCCATGTCTGTTAATTATTTCTTCAATCCATGCTTTTCACATTAGATTTAAAAATATCTGGCAACTCAGTTTTTTTTATTAAGTATCCTAGGGTTTTCCTTCAATGTTTCTAGTTCTATTCCTGTAGATTCTCTATCCATCAATTAAACCCTCTTCTTTGTTCTTTGATCAATTTGGAATCTCGATGAATACAACCTCTACTCTATTCTTTGATCAATCTGGAATCTATAATACAATAATTTATTGTGTGAATTGGTGAGCGTTTGAAAGAATGAGTCCAAGTTCTTAGTGGCAGAGTATGATATTTGGTTAATAGAACAATACTCTATTTCTGCTTAGATTGGAATAAAACACCATAGAATTTACTGTCAGATTCTTGGTCAGTGCATGTATAATTGCAGTGTGGTTTTCTAATTGTTGTGTGCTTACCTCTGTTGGTGAATTTATGTGTTTATACCATTCAATACAAAAGAAAATTGTGGTTAACTCCTTTAATTGAGTTGCTAAGGCTATCCATGTCCTAATTGCCAGCTTGTTTGACTGTTGGAATGGTTTGTTGTGCACTCTCCTTTACCTGCATTTTTTCCCACCTGTTAATTTGTAGAGGCATTAATTTCCCATCTTTGATTACCAAATCAATACACAACACAAAAAGTCGGTTCGTTGCAATGCTGATTTGGATCACAGCACCGATATCCACCTAAATGATCGCTTGTCTATATACAATATGGATCATTGCAATTTTGGTTTAGATCACAACACCGATATCCACTTTAATGATCGCTGGTCTATATACAGTATGGAAGTAGACATAAATATCCTGTTACAAACATGCTCTAACCAACCACAGGAACTTCTTTAATATGTAGAAATAAAAGGGAGGGCCTTTCCAAAGGCGCGCCTCTTCCACAATTAGAATTCAATAGATGCAACCACAAACAGTACAAGATAAACACAACAACAATGACAATAGAAAACCAAATAATTAACAATGATCATTGTTATCCAAACTCCTTACTCCAAACTTTGAAAAAAGGATAATTCTTGGCAAAGTTTGAAATCTATGGTCCATGGCAATCACATTGATTAAGAAAGGCCAAAGCTCTCATTTTAACCACAACAAGATGAAACAAATCACTTGTTAACTGGAATTCAGAGGTAGCTCTATAACAAAGGGATGCCTTGCTCAATAGAAAACAGATCCAAGAAATAGAAAAAAAATGAAGTTGGGGAGGAAGGGCACAGTAGCAACAGGATGGAGGACTCGAAATGAAGAAACTCATTCATAGATTGGAGGATGAAAAATATTTTGAACCTGTCCAGAGGACACATATTGTCACTTGTTCATACGAAGAATATTTTGAGCCTGTCCACATAGGGCACAGATTTTCTCTGAGTAAAAACAATCTGCAAAAATACATCCATTCAGTAAAAATACATGAAATCTCTGATTGAGAGTATATAGCTTCAGTGTGTAGTAATTCCTTATAACATAAACAAAATCCATCAATTGCTGGATTTTCCATTTGGTATTTTTGGGCGATCTTTGCATCTATTGTATAATAAAAAAACTGTTGCAAACTTCCCAGAAACAGAGCCAATCAAATAAACTAAAATAAAATAATCTTGATTTGGGAATGCTAGATCGATCATTTGCTTGAAAATCTGGCATAAATTCTTTGATTGATGGTCTTTGCCTTGAAATGTTTTTACACCTGTATGATTAACTGCTCCAACGCTGATTGAAAATGCTCTGTCACTTTCACATCTGGAATTGATGTTTATTTGCTGCTAAGAATGAAACTCATTGCGATCTTCTTCCTGGAAAGGTGGATGTGAATATGCAACTGTCACCTTGAAATCTGGAGGTGATATGAATATTGTTTGGTTGTTGATTTTGTGCTTTTAAACTAGGTTAAATGCTTTGTTTTTGAATACTCTGCCACCTGAGATGATTTTGGTTGTGTGTTGATATTATGCCTTCGAATTTGGGATTTAATGCTAAGATGAGCTTGAATGAACCTCTTCTATATTTCAATTACTATAATGAGAGATTCAATTAAATGCACCAAATCTTCTTAACACCACCTACAACGTGTTTCCTTCCCTCGCATTCAGACTTGGCAATAATCTTCTCATTCAAGTGCTTTGCCAGCATTTGACTGCTCAATTTAATGCACCAAATCTTCTTCGCACCTCCTACAACGTGCTTCCTTCCCTAGCATTCAGGCTTGGCAATAATCTTCTCATTCAAGTGCTTTGCCGGAACTTGACTTTGCATATAGCAGTCAGTGGTATATAGAATTGTTGGCATTGATTGCTTGGTTTGTTGGCGCCCATTCACCTTGTCATTTGAAAGTATTCAATTCTTGACATTCGAACAGGGCTCTTAACATCTTCGGTGTTGACACCTTGTATGTCACCCGAGCTATATTTAAATTTATGAAGAGATTTGAATCTACTAAGCTTGATGAATCTCTTCAAACAATCTAGCTTTCTTGAGAACATATAAAATATGTAACCGTTTAGCTTCTTTCAATTAATAATGCTTTGTTAACATTACAATATGGTCTCGTGGATTCCATTAGCAGGATTTGGCACGTGACGGTTTGAGCAATTTTTCATAAATGATAAATTCCAAATGCAGCAATTGAAGATACAAAACAATATGCATATACAACCATCTGTATTACTTCCATTGACGCCAAGTGTAATGGGACTCGAACTGTGGCTTAGTGCATGAATTTTCTCTCGACGTATGGATGCAAAAGCAATAGGAAGTAATAGGAGAATTTTGCAATCAAACCAGGCCACTGATGGTAGCGCGTCCTTCACAAAAATATATACATTTTGCTATCAAATCATGAATATCTTCAACAATCAAGAGTAGATTGGAAAGGAAAATTTTGCATAGGTTAAATTTTTTTGACGTGGTAATAACAGTAAGCACAGATCATTTGATTAATGCCCACAAAGTTATCATAAATAGACCAAAAGGACTGCTAGGTGCATAAAAAAAAATACAATGTGGGAGTGTGTGTGAAGCTCTTAGCAGAGCATATCTATCCTACGATGTCAAAGGCCTAGAATCTACAATCTATTATCAAATATACAAAGCTACTAGTGATTGTACTAACAAAGCTGGTTAGGAGGAGACTCTCAAAATTTGTCTTTGATGATTGTAATAATTTTGTATCAAGATTTTGTCTTTAATGATCGTGATAATTTTGTCTTAATCTTTTTTTCTTTATATGGACAAAGCTTCTTGACATATAGTGCATGAGTGTCTAAAAGACATGACTATTGCTAAATCATGTGACCCTACATAATTAATTATTTAAATATAAATACTATTAATTTGCATTAAATGGAGAGGAGACAAGAGGAAGGGCGAAAGGACACCTAAATGGGTGGATGGCTGGGAGCAGTGTAGAGAAAGGAGGTGTAGCTGGTACATTCGGTGTGGGGTTTAATGTTGGCTGATAATTTATTCCAAGGGAGGTGGGTGCACCAAAAGGTAGGGGGACACATTTTTCTTTGTATTTTTACTAAAGGAGAGTTTTCTTGGTGTGGAAGGATTCTAATTTCTTTTTTTTCAACATTTTAGCATGTTGATATTTAAAGTTGTGATTTTGTTTCCTAATTGTGAAACAATATGCATTGTTCATCATCTTTTTTTTCCAAGGAAAATTTGTATATTTTAATTCAAATACGAAGACTGAATACATTCATTGGGTGCTGAAGCACTGAATACAATAGTGGTTTAAGTACTAGAGTGTACTTATATAAAAAGACTAACAATTGAGACTTATCTTAAAATAGTCATGTTCAACAAAACATGAAGTATCTGCAAAGTATAAAATGACATGTACAATCTTCCAAATTTTTAGAATATCAAAAGTATTAGCCTCATCAACTAGATCGTTATAAGTACTAGCACCGATGGGTAACATCATATAAGATCAACAAGTTAAACAACCTATCAAAGTTCCAATTTTGATTCAGTTGTAACCCCATTATCATGTTCATCTAGCCAAAAAAAGCTTGGATTCTGTAGCATACCTTGTTTTGAAAGTGTATCGACATCCATATTCATTTCCCTATAAATGTGAGTGAAATTGATCACCTCAAACAGGTTAATGTTATCTTCGATCTAAAGAGCCAATGGATGTAGAGAAACATTAAATGTATCTGTTGAGAGAAATTTACCCAACTAATCACCATCCGGGAATCCCCAAATACCTAGATCTTTCTAAGGCCTTTAGACAAAGCCACCATTAGAAGTGATATAAGTGCCGGAAGCCAAAATGACATATGGATAGTAGTACCGAATGCCAAATTCAGTGAGAAATTATTGCAACCAAATGGCCTCAGTAACTACATTGAAAACTCCTTGATACTTGGACTATGTGATAGTTAATGCAATGGTTGTCTACTTCTTGCTAGATCAACAAATAGGACCAAAACCATTCGAAAATAGGTAGCCCAAAGTGGTTTTGTGATGTGTAACATATCCCACCCAATCATCAACTATTTATGGAATGCCATATACCATGCTAAGCCAATCGATTGTAGAAACTAACTTTATTTTTCCATAGTAGTAAGATAACACCTTATACTTTCATTACATTAGTTTTCTGGTTATTGTACCTTATAATAAATCATAATGCCACAATTTAAAAATACTATTATATTTGCTTGTATTTTCATGATGTGACTTAAAACATAATGATATAGGTATTGGGATTTTATAGAAGTGTTACCAACCTCTACATTCTCTTAATAATTTCTAGGTAAGTGGATGGATATTTATAGATTTGATGATGATGTCACTTGTGATAGTCTAGGATGTATGTTTTAGTTGTGTAATTTTTTCTTGCCAATTTTTTGAGCTTGTTTTGCATCTTTTATGATATTTGAAAATGTAGGATCTCTCCTTAGATATAGTGTGCACCTTGAGTTCAGTCACAGGTACATTGGTTGACTGCATAGTTTCTTGCTTGGGTAAATATTGATGTTAGGTCAAACTCTTTGAGACTGAGATGTACATATTTGTTTTAATGTTTGTATGATTATTACAACCCTTTTAATATTTTCTTTTTTCTTTCACTGCATTGAGTTGGGTATCTACCACCATTTCATGGAAACAATATTACATCCAATAAGATCATGACAATCCTGAAGAAATTGCTATTGGTAGGAAGTGGGATGAGGGTTTTGCAAAGGACTTCTATGTAGGTTATGGAAACAATCTAATCACTTTTGGCCAAATTGACCTAGCAATAGGGTAGTATTATTTAAATTGGGAACCTATTTTAGTGTTGGTTTCAGTGCTTGATGATATCTGCATCAAGGAAATTCATGGTATGTGTCTAGATTTGTCTGAGTCATGAGTAGTGTGGATTATGATGAGTGAGAGATAGAGCCTGTTGGCGGTTCTTTGATATTGTGGCCTTGTAGCTCTTCTTGGGTGAATGTATCCTATGCAATGAGTGTCTTGGACAAACTTATTCTAAAGAGTACTCGTATCTACTTTGGCTTCTTGTCATTAGTTGCTTGAATTCTGTTTTGAAAATGAATTGTTTGTGTGAAATGGATTATAATCATTCTTGAAAATCAATGTGCACCTAAGCTATTATATAACTCATGGTTTAATGATGTAAAATTATATGCATTTGTTTTTTTTGTTGTCATTCATTATGTGTAAATGAATGAACCACATATTATATGCATGACATTCTTGGTATCTTCTTTCTGTGACATGGATGGGCCCCTAAATATGATATCCCTGATTCTTTGCTAATGACTTGAAGTTGTTAGGCTACTTGGTTACGGTGGGTTTCTACCAAGGTTTTGAAAGATGATTGGGCTTGTTTGGAAGTTTGTGATTTGGGTTTTGAAGTATATTCTGAATTATAAATGGGGATGGATACTTTTTAATCTATCCTTTTTCTAGTTGAGATACAATTTGTATTGATTTTGACTCTCTCTGATCTCTCTCTTCTTTTGCAGTTTGAAAACTTGTCTGGATGTAGGTACTCTCTCCTTGATGGTCTTATGATATCCATAGATGTCAAGGTTTATGGTAAGTTTTTTGTCATGTGTGGATATGGAGATGTAGGAAAGGTTCATGCTGCAACCATGAATGGTTTCCATAGGTGATGTTTCCATTAAACAAATCTCGTATATTTGCTTGGTTTGACAAGGATTTATATCCAGAATGCTCATCGAATCAAGCATTCAAACCTTTGTGGCCTGAGATCTGCCCTGTCATCTTCATTGTGACCTTAATGCATGGAATAAATATTTACAAGGTTGGGGTTAGTCTCATCCTTCAATTCTAGGGCTTATTAATAAAACATGATACAAATATCCATGAAGGGTTTGTTGTTTCAAAGAATTCTAAGTCTTTCATTATGCTACCGAGACTGAGAATTGGCTACATAGTCAGGAGGTGTAGAATTCAAGATTTAAGGACTTCAATCATTGCCATAAATCGTAAAAATAGTCATATTGTTTCCCCAATTAAGTGTGCTTACATGTTGGTATATATGTTGAGTATCACACATTTGATTATTTTTCAAGGTTCCTTCTAAGATTCTATAGGACTACTCATTTATATATATGAAAATAGGGTATTTTTGTTGGTTTTAAGTGATGGAAAATGAGTTCAAACCAATCCATATTGAACCCTTAAACCTAACTCATTTGCTGTCACAAACTGTTGTACCAATTTATTTGGATTTATGTTCAAAGGCTTCCATATACTCTTCACAATGTTAACTCTAATGCTATTGTCATATGTCTGAGGAATCCTAAAAGACGATTGACTAAAGCATGTCAATGTTGCTACAAGAAACATGTGATATGATCATATTTTAGGTCATATACTCATGCTCCAAACTTGTTCTTATACCACTATAAGATCTGCCCCAAATGATCTTCAAGTCATCACCGATCTGTTGGTAAATTTTTGCTTGGGGTTGCATGATCAACCTTTCAATGCTATCTAAAAATGATGGGGCTTGACACCTCTAGATACCTCAAGGAATATGATATTGCAAAAATGCCACAAAACAATGTCTACGCCAGTCAAAACATCCACACTATCAATCAATGGGAGGTCTCCATGATGCTACAAAATCATATGAACCATTGATGAGTGTCCACAAGAAAATGAGGTCATTTGATTGACTTATTTTCACATTGCAAAGGGGTGTATGTTCACATGATCTTGAATGCATAGAGACATGCTATGATCATACACAATACTTGGAATAAGTTTCAAAAAGGTCTTCCTTCAAATATTGTTGCTATTACAATCCCTTCAAGAAAAGTCACATCTCATGGATATTTTGATAGGTTGTATACTACTACTGGAATAGTATTCAATACTTGTTTCTCTAGGGTAGGGGTTGTTTTATTGCACATTTTTGTTTGAATACTGGAACTTCTGCTCACAAACTAGTCATGTGCCACACATTGTGTTCACAACTCTATTTTTGGTGATGAAAATGGAGGCTTCCAAGAGGTGATTCAGATATGCCCGAATTATCACCCTTTTTATCTTTCAAGGGAATGCTTTCTCCAAGCACGTGAAGGGTGTCAAATGTCATTATTTCTAGTGTGCCAATGCTAGGATCTTTGGTCATCTTTCAACTCATCCTTGATACCAAACCTTTAAAGTAAAAAACCAATTATCCATCTTTCAATATTTACACCATGAAACCATTTTTTATTGAAACCCTAGTTCAGAAATGTGCTACTCCTATTGTTACCAAAAGTTCGCAAAATGCCCGTCATTTTGTGAGGTAATAGGTGGTATAATGTCCATCCTCTAAAATTCATGTTTTGGCACTAATGTTATTAGTTTGAACTTTGAGAATATTCTCTATGTAGAAGGTTTAAATTCTAGGTGTGTTGTTGTATAGAGGTAAGATCGACAATTTGAATTTTAGTAGAGAAGCTTTTCTTTGGATCAAGTTTCAGAAATACATATCATGCATGATTCACAAATTATGTTGGATTGAACACTCCAAATATTTATATCATTTTATCATACTACTACCAAATCCTTGTATGATATGTTTCAAGTTTTTTATTGTGTTATTGGCTATTTATCATTTGTCTTTCACTTCCGTATAAAATGTTTTTACCCTTACAATTTAGGCTAATCTTCCATGATAATTCATTTTTTGTGTTGAATTATTAGCTTTGAGTTGCATGCATGATATCCTGATGTTTGTGACAAGAAATTGGCTATACTTTTGTACAACATGTTACCTCTCTCGGAGTAACTTAACATGGCTATGGTGTTAGGAATTCAACATATGTGAGTGACTACCAAAGTCATCAATATAATTAGTTAGAGGATCTTCCTTTTAAGAAGGTACACCAATAGCAAAAAGCAAGGTGCACATATAGCCATAAGAGAGGTGTCATGTCACTGTACTAGGGTAGAAATATAAAGGGGTATACAAATGTCAATGAAGAAACAAAAACCTACAATATTTGGTGAAAATAGGGATTTTTTAATTGGGAAGGTGTATTGGGATGGGGTTAAATAAAATGATCTTTGGAGGCATTTTCAAATATCTAGTGAAATTATGGGTATTGTTTAATATGCCATGAATGCATGAGCTATGTCATATGTTCATTGAGTGAATCCCTCACGTGGTTGAGCCAAAGTTCGTTGTGATCTATGTCTCAACCAAAATGTAATTGGCTCATTATTTTAATTTTTTATGAATCATGTGGGATAATTCACTCAAAGGAAAATAGTTATGCATATGCCATTTAGAAAAAGTTGGCAAGTAACACAGTTGGGATCATGGTTGAATCCCACTAACAAGTGACTATGCTACTTATACCACTTGTTTAGTAAAAGATTCACCAAGACTTTATAAAGTTTTATAATTTAATGAAAGTTTTAGAATTTAGAATTTACAAAGTTTCAAGGTCTAATTCTTTGAAGGGTGCTAGCTCAATGGAAGAGCACTTGCTTTATAGGCAGGAGGTTGGTGGTTTGATTCCATCGTTCCCTAATATTCATAGGGAATGGTGACAATCACTATCTATTACTAAATATGTATCAACAGCGAGGGTCGTTAAAAAGGCATCATCAAAAGTCATTTTTTATATATGAAATGGTGACGGTCAACGAATGTTTCCATATATATGCATCAATAGTGAGGTCCATGAAAGGCCCATCACCATAAATCATTGTTGTTCATAAATTGTGACGGTCACTATTTGTCATTATAATCATTATTTGTGATGGACCTTGAATGTCACCACATCACCTATACTTTTGGTGATGCAGCCTTTGGCAACGTTCAGTTTTTTGTGACGGAGGCTCTTTTGACCATCACCAATGAGCTTATTGTGACATTTTTCAACCCTCACCAAAATATGCAATGGTGAAGGTCAACGAATGTCACCATAACAATAGTGAGGGCCATGAAATGTCCATCACCATAAATCATTGTTGTTCATATGAAATGGTGATAGTAACTATCCGTCATTATAATCATTATTCGTGATGGAGCTTGAATGTTACCACATCACCTATACTTTTGGTGACAAGGCCTTTGGTGACGTTCAATTTTTGGTGACATGCACTCTTTTTACCCTCACCAATGAGCTTATGGTGACCTTTTTCGACCCTCACCAATGACCTTTTTTGTTGTAGTGACTTCGTTACTTTGCACACTTCAATTCAACCTTCATGCATCATCTATACTTCTGCATATCTTCTGATAAACTTCACTTCTATCTCTGCACTTCTTTCTTAAAAAATTTGTGACTGTCTATGTGTTGTTTTCAATATGGTCATTCAATCCTCACGCTCTTGCACATCCTCTGCATTCTACCTTTATGTCTTCGCACAATCGTCGCAGACATACAACATCATTTTTTTCACCATCAACTACATCATCGACTGCTTGTGCACACTCATCTCCTCGTTATATCATATTGTTTTGTACCTCGAGCCCTTGATTCCCCGAATATAAATCTATATCTTCCACTTAGAAGCTCTTCATCGTTGCCATCAAGCTTACTTCAAATCTCCAATGTGCTTCCCTATTTTTACATGTCCTGCATGTATTGTATGTCCACAAGTTGGTTGTGGCATTCCTTCTTCCTTGCTTCACAGATTGTGCTTCTTCCACATGTTATGTTCTGCGCCGCTGATGTGTCCTTTATTTGTGAGTTCTACACATACATGGTCCTTGACTTGGTGGGAATTTCACCATTGCTATACCATAACTTGTGGATCATTAGGGGAGTTTTGAGGTCAAAAATGGGCCTAAAAAAACAATGTACCATAAAAATTCACTTTATAAGAACCAATAGGATTCAAGATGATAATCTCAACCATAAGGGTAAAATTTGTAAAACAAATTGGAGGGAAAAACAAAAAACTATTTTTTCTTATCGTATTTTTGACATATCTCCTTAATGATTAACCCAAATTTCAAGTTTGGGCACTCGTTGGATGCAGATTTTAATTACTCATCCAACCCATACCCACACTGTATACTTCTGAGGCACCCACGACATGAAAAAATGAAAATTTCAATAAAAGACGTATTTTAATATTAAAATACGTTTTTTTATTGAAATTTTCATTTTTTCATGTCATGGGCGCCTTAGAAGTATGCAGTGTGAGTATGGGTTGGATGCGTAATTAAAATATGCATCCCACGAGTTCCCAAACTTGAAATTTGGGTACACTGTTAAGCAAATATGTCAAAAATATGATAAGAAAAAAATACTTTTTCTCTTTCCCCTCTAAAATTTAGAACTCTTATTTTATAATTATAAATCTTATTTTATTATTTCCCTTAGGAGGCCCATTTTAGACCTCAAAACTCCCCTAATACTTGTGCACTTGATTTTTCAATGCCTTACGGAACTTGTGCATGCATGGTATTCGACTTGGTGGGACTTTGAACCTTGTAGTACCATTACTTGTGGGACTTGCACACTTGTTGTGTCATCGACTGTGGAATTTGTGCATATGATAAATTCAACCACTACACCCTTCTTGGAACTCATGCACACTTCAACAACTGAAAAATTCTTATGATTGGTGATAACTTGCGTGCTTTTAGGACTTGCATAACTAGATCAATCACTTCTTGTACCATGCTGCTTGTGCACTCCACTTGAATTTCTTGCGCACTTTAGAATCTTCTCTCGACTTGCTTGCATACACTAGACTTTATCTGATGTATTCTTTGGCTTGATTCCACACTCTTTTGTCCAACCAACTCTTTGGATTTTACCTTGAGGGAGTGTGACTGGTGGACTTGATATCTGCACATGTACCACATGTAGTAGGATACATTCCTTATGTACTTCTTCAAGATGGATATGCATGATGTACTTTCCTTATGTATTTATTCACACTGGATATGAATTCTAGATATACTTCTTTAGAATGGCATCCATATCCTTGTACATGTGCACATATACTTCTTCAAATTCGTTTCCATATATTTCTTCAAGATGTCATAGAAATACTACATCCACTTTGACATTAGTTGACATCAATGACTCAAACTGAATTGGTTCACATCCTCTTTGACATTAGTTGACATCAATGAAAACCAAATTTCAACAAGGGATGCCATCAAAATGGATACCATGCATCTTGATAGAGAGGCCAATGACTAGTATTTCCATGGAATGATGACTCTAGGTCACGACCAAGTGACAAGATATGAGGAGTTCACTAGGATATTGGTAGATAGATTTGATCGGAAATATCTTGAAATGCCTTTCAAAGAGTTGGCGCATCTAAGATACATAGGAAATCTTGAAGCATATATTTCAGAGTTCCAGAAGATAGTTGTGATGGTCACAGACATATTTGAAGATTTCTTGATACTTTTATTTATTGAAGAATTAGTAGAGCCAATGAAAGGGTTGGTTAAATCCTACAGATCATCTACGTTGTATGATGCAATGAGGAGAATAAGAGATCTATAGGATTCCATACCAAGAAGAATATTTCCACCAAGAACAAATATTGTTACCAAATTCATGGAAAAGAAACCTTTCCAAAAGAGTTCAACATAAAATTTCAAGAAGGAGAACACTTTCATAGATCGAGATGAATTAAGAAGGAGAAATTTATGCTTCTCTATCCAAGAACCATGGGATTTGAGCCACAAGTGTGCTAAGGGAAAGCCACATTACATTGAGGTCTTATCAGAGAGCGAAGCTGAGAAGGAAGAACCAATTGAAGCAGATGGCTCCCTATAAAACAACATATGAAGAACAACTACCACCAGGAAGTGGAAAGATTGCAGTCATGGTAGGCGTACCTTGATTCCACACTCCCATAATTAAGGGAGTGGTTCAGGGACAAAGAGTTACAGTTTTGGTTGATGGAGTTGATACTCATAACTTCGTTGATTTGGATTTGGTGGAAAGGAGGAAGATGCCTATTAAAACCTTTTAAGGTTTCACTGTCATCATACCAGGTAATAAATCCATGGATTGTACTTGATGGATTCCAAAGTTGCAAGTAACCATAGGATATTATACCTTGACAGATAGTTTCTATGTTATTAATGTGGAAAACACTAACTTGTTATTGAGAGTGAAATGGTTGTACTCCATTGGGGAGCATTCCATGAATTATAAGGTGCCTCAAATAAGCTTCAAATATTCTGATGGGAAGCAGATAGTATTCCAAGGCATCAACACCTACCCTAATCAAGTGGTGTCTTCACATAGTATGAGATCAATATTGAGGAATGGAGACATTGAATGGGCTGTTGAGTGCCTCATCACTAGTCAATGGACCACCATAGATGTTTCACAACACCTTGAAGACATCAAGGGATTACTTCAAGAGCATGATAAGGATTTTGGAGACCTCCCACAGGGAAGGCCACCTGATAGAGGATTAAATTAAATTCATGGAATATTGGATGCAACAGTGCAAGAAAGAAACTCGATGGCATTAGAGGATATCCAAATATTATTGGATAAAATGTGATGTGTTATTAGAGGCATTGGTAGTGATGCACTATCAATATGGTTATGGGATCTTGATATCCTTTGGAATGACAAGTTGTTCTAGTTGACCAAAATGTTGAGAGGAATGCAGCATGACCAAGGGGATCCTGGAGGGAGAGTCAACCTTAACATCCAGAAGTCTATCCATGGGAATTAGTGGTTTAGTTTCCTACATGGGAATTATTATGATGGATGGAAACACTATGTTCCTGCTTGGTTGTTTTTGAGTCTTCAAAAGACTCTTTGTATTGACATTAAGCGAGGTGGAAGAAGGTGGCATGAGAAGGTTTTTGGGAACCTTCCACTTGGTAGACCACTTGAAAAAACAGTTGAGCATTTTGGGAACCTTCCACTTGGTAGACCACTTGAAAAAACAATTGAGCATTTTGGGAACCTTCCACTTGGTAGACCACTTGAAAAAATAGTTGAGCATATTTTCAAATGCAGAAGTGAGGAACATGCCCATAATTCTGATTTTTATTACAAGTAAGAGGAAAAGAATGTAGTAGCATATGCATTTTTCCCTTTGATAGAAGATTCAATTGCTTGGAAAGTTCAATTAGTAGCAAAGTATTCTAAACACAATTTTACATGTGAGCCATTAAATGATTTGATCCAAGGAGAACAATATAATATCATGAGTGGAATCATCTATTTAGTACCAAGATCTGTTTTTAATGAGGTGATTATGAGTGCCACCTATGATTCACTCCTAGTTGTGCACTTCCTTGAAAGTAGAGGCCCAACACAAATTCACTCACACATATAGACATCTGAGGAGATTCAAAGGTGAAGGTGAAAGGCACATACAGGAATTTATTGAACCATATTTCACAAGGCCATATATAAGTCCAATTGCATCCGAAGTCATGGTCTAGAAAAGAAGTTTGCAATTGCAAGGGTATCACTACTTCACTTGCAACACAGAAGAAAAAGTTGGCCATTTTGCATGCATTGGTCATATTCAACCATATGTTGCCAGTCAATTGAAAATGGAATATCCCAAGAGTAGGTTCAAATATAAATTGATGGAAAATGGTGACCATTACAAGCTTAACAAAGGGGTAATCTATTATGGAGGAGAGATTCATATGATTCCTAAGACAATCTTGCAACAACATTTTGGAGGTAGTGCACCCGTTCTTCATCACCCTTGTTTTCATTTGCTTGAGGACAAGCAATATTGGGCGGGGAGGACTGTAATGTACCCTCCCTTGTGGATCCATGGCCATCCCTCTAACCCATTTAATCCCCATGGGTTCAGGAAGAAATTAAATTAGTTAGTTAGGGATAATTCTCATCTATGTTTATCTAGTATAATTAAATTAAAATATGGAGAAGTGATGTAGTCCATAGATGTGAATATTTAATTATTAATTAATTGTTTGGTGAGTTGGAAATTCCTAGGTGTCCCAGGAGGGCACATATGATATTAGGTGGACCCTATGAGTTTTCCCCCACAAAAGAAATTGGAAGAAAAGTAGTGAAAATCCAAAAAGCAACTGAAAGGTTGGAAAGCAGGAAAGCGCTGAAAAGCAGGAAAGTAGCAAAAAAGCAAGAAAGCAATGAAAAGCAGGAAAGCAACATAAAATCAAGGAAAATAAGAAGCTTCTAAAAGAACGAAAAATAGACTAAAGAAGGAAAGGCAAGAAAGTAAGGAAAGAGTGACAAAAAGATGCAAGTCCTAATTTAGCCAGTGAGGGAGCAATGGATTAGGCTAGTGGTCCATATGCAATTTATCTAATCAAAGAAGCCAACAAAATTTATAAAAATAGGATGAGCGCACCCATTCACATATTTCTCCAATTTGTTCATTGAGTTGAAGAGATCTGATATTTTTGAGACTTGGGAGATGTGCCACTTTTGTTCACCACACTAGTTGAGGATTCAACTAGAGATTGAGGAGGAAGGTATTCATCCTGTCTCATTGAAGATAATTGTAGGATTCTCATGTAATTTGCAGGTCCATTCCACTTCTAGTCAAGCAAGCTATTGTTCCAGTAGTGTTGAAGACTCCAACAATTTTAGTGTGTTTTCTGCAGTGTTATGTGTTTGTCCATGTTATTGATGGAGGACAGTGATTTAATGGGTATTTGTTGCTGTACCTGCAGCCCTGTAATTTAAATTATTTCCTCTACAAATCAATGTGATAAAGTTACTTCCTATTCCACAAGTCTATCTCTTTCTCCAATGAATATCTACTCCTAGGCTTTATTTAATGCTAGATCTAATTAGTTTTCATATTTGCTGTAATAACCTAACTTCCACACCTCCAAATAAAATTTTCTAAGTTGTTGATGTTAGAAGGAACATAATTTGACTCATCCCATCCTTCATATCATAAATTCATGATCCCCAAGAACACTTAGAATTGAGTTGGAAATCACCTAGTAGAGTTGTCTTGAATTCTCAATTTTCCTCCCAGCTTCTGAACTTTGTCAAATTGAGTTCAATTGTCAAACCCAGTATTTCCATAGTAGGTTGGGGTAGTTACAAACCAGCCACTTCCATTTTTGCACCATAATCCATTGTGTTCCACATAACGCCTGGGGCTATTGCCTTGAATCCTTTGGTTTAGCCAAATGAGTTTACCTAGGCATGATGTACACATAAAATGTGCAATTGTCAAAGTTGGTTGTTTGTTTAAGGATGTTGTAGGATGTCCTTAGTCTGTAGCCGAACTTAAGGTCCCTCCTTGAATAATTTGTATATGTCTATAGGTGGTTGGGACTTAAATTTAAACTTCTAGCCAAAACCAGTGAATTTTTTGTTCTTGTGCCTAGACTTGGATTTGGGTACATTACATAGTCAAAGGGGAGAATTATTGACAGGGGAAGTTGTATAATACAAGAAGGAAGAATCCTTTGTCATTTTTTTCAAAGGAGGATAAAGAAATAGAAAGGTAAGAAGCATGAAGATAGGGGAGTCAGCTCAAAGGACTAAAATGAAGACAGTACAATCATAGGGTGAGCAAGTTTGTTTTACTAAGTTTCTATCAATGAAAAAGGAGGATATTTGGTTGGACATTTTGGTTTTGATTGATTGAAAATTTTAGCAAAAGAAAGAGCATTGAAGACATCTTGATGTACTAGATAATTCTTCCTACGTATAGTTAATCTCTCTCATGGGATAAGAAAGGTCCTTATAAACCTAACCAAGGACATAAAGGTATCAAATGGAACCCTAAAATCCTACATCAAGCATACACAAGTATTCAAACATGAAAAAGGAGGAGGTAAGGTAGATGAGTTACCTTATATTTGTAGGTTGTTCTAGCTCCAGCTCCAAGCTTGATGTTCAAAGGTCATGAACCTACAACACAAGATAGGAAACCAACATTCCAAACACAAGAGAATTAGCAAGATCTAATATAACATATCATATATCAATAAGAAAGACATGAAATGGAAGAATATGCCAAGTTCTTATTAAGAAATCTTAAAATAGCTATACAAAATGCTATACCTGATCTCCAAGACAACATAACCTTCTTCCAAGCTCTCTAATATCACCCTTGCAAGACTTATGGGATCAACATGACCTCCCTATGAGTGTTCTCCAAGAATTATAGGACCACATGTTTGGTGTTTCGAAGATCAATCCCCATAGTTCATGGATTGCCCTCCTTAAGTAGGATTTGGGGAGGCCAACCACTTGGAGAGGGTTTAGGATCTAGGTGAGGATAAATTGGATCAAGGATATCCAATATTCCATGGATGGAATGTGAGAGAGGATCTAAGGGTAACTTCATCCCAATAAAATCTCCCCAAAATCCAATATCCAAAAACCTAGGTATAAGGTCAAAGAGGGATTTTCCCTCCCCTAAAGAAGTGCACAAAGCAAAAATGGCGAGATTTTCACTCCCCCATAGGCATGCAAGGAGAGAAATTTCGCTCCTAGGAACACTAGCAAGGCACAAAAATTTAAAGATGAGGTAGTTTAGGGGGTTTGGTAGGTAGGATTTTGAGCCCCAGTGAGTTGGATTTGCTTCCAAGTGTGACTAGGCTTAAGGGACCAACATGATGAAAAAGGATCCTAACACTCCTCGGAGGCACAAACATCATGTTTCTCATGGTGATATGACATGAAGACCCTCAATGGTACATGGTGTGACAATTTGAGGTGTAACAGATGCCCCCTAAAGTGAGGTCAAAAGAGAATCCGATGGCCGAAAAACTTTACCAATAGTAAGTCTGCAAGGATTTATGAAAGAGAACCAAAGAAAAGCTGCAAGCAAACAATATGTCTAATGACCCCAAGGCAGGTGTATCCATGCTCAGAACAAATTGACTCAAAACATGACTGTTGAAAAATACATTGTATATCATTGACAATACTGACCAAGGATATGGCCACCGACATACAATGTGGATCCATACCTAAATGACTGAACACAACCATGGATACAAGAATACAAATTAGATCCATGTTGAGATAATAACACATACACGACCAATACAAAGTGGATCTTTGTGAGAGTACATCAATGAGGTCACCAACATGATGTCCATGTGGGAACCTACTAAAAAAATCTCCATTGCAACCTCGGTATGTTAGACAAACTTTAGGATAACCCAGGGTCTTCTACTCGATCCAAAAAATATAATAATTTAACCATGTGAATATAAGGTACTGAAGTCGAACATGATATAAACCACTTGATTACTGGCCAATGCTGTGAATCGTTAAAAAGGGAAAGAGAAATCACCAATGATGATGATGATTCCCAAGGTATCATTGTACTTTCCATCAAATGTGAATAGATTAGATGGATTCAAAAACTCTTGGAATATTTCGAGCAAAGTTCAATGATGAAAACCTACTGTCGAAAGCGAGGAAACCTTCCATTGAGGCATGTAGAGAACAAGGTACTAATGGATTTTTCTAAGCCTAATTCCTGGATGATGTATTGAAGTCGATAGGAATAGACTTGTCGAAGGAGGGCCATGATGTATCCCACGTCAATAACATGAAACCAACATAGGAAAGTGAGGTAAAGTGATGAACTAAATGAGCACAAAATTACACAAAGATGTATGGGATGACAATATTGTAGAGGACGACTCAGGTAAAATACTACCTTTGAACATTGAATGGCATGACAATAACTGACTTGGAAGCACTGACTCAACGAGGTAGAGACCAAGACATAATGAAACGATGACCAAGGCATTCTTCGGATGACCCAAAGGGGTAGGATAACTCATGGAATTGGCATGACTTAGAGACAAGTAGATTATCCAACTGTATGATGAGACACAAACAAGTGCCATGTTCAAAGGTGACACAAGCTGCCATAAATATTTTCAGAAACAGAGTTGCATTATTTATCCATACCCCCCATCATGATGGATGAGTACCCTTTTGTTTTTTAATGAGATTTAGGAGGATAAAATATTCTCGATATAGCTCACCTTTCGTATGAGTCCAATATCACAAGTTTTTCGAACCTGATATAGGAGGGGTTCGGTCCCATATGGGTCCTTTGATGTATAATTTTACGAGTCCAAAGAAGGAAAACTCAGCAATGTTTCACATTTAGAGAGTCTGAAACAATCAAAATAAGACTCCAAAAATGCCTTTTTCATAAATTTATTCCCCTAAGCCTGAAAAAGTGTAAAATAATGCCTAGGAGAACTCTCTTAGTCAATGGTTGACCAAGGTAATCCTTTTCCGTAAATAGTCTAAACAGTTTGAAAAAGGGGTAAACTATTATCGGATAGACGACCTTTCAAATAATTTTATGAGTGTGAAAGAGACAAGTTCGGTCGACAATCTTTTCATTTTTTGAGAGTCTGAAAAGGGATTAAAAGGAGGCTCCAAAGAGTTCATTTTTCGCAAATTAATCCACCTAGTTCAAAAAATGGGTAAATTAATACTAGTCAGATACTTCCTTGTTATTTTTATGAGTACAAGTAAAGCGGACTATACTCGAAACCTTTTTACTTGGTTTTGACAAGCATGATTATGTATCAAAAGCACTTGGAATCTTCTTCATGTTTGAATCCAGAGCAAAAAAAAAGGAAAAAGTAAGTTCAAACCACTTTTCATGTTTTTAACCAGAGCACGAAAAAGTGAAAAGTAAGCTCGACACCTCTTACTATTTTAACGAGCTTGAAGAAATGCTGGAAGAATGCTCATGGTATTTGTTTCATTTTTTAACGAGATTGCAACAAAAAATTAACTATGCTCATGATGATGTATTCATTTTTTAGTGATCTTGAAGTTGAAAATAAACTATTGTCGGAATGAGGCCCATTAACGGGTTCCTTCCCAACATGATGTCTAGAGGTTGGTACTTAGGGTGATACCCATTATGAGGTTTTTCCCCAACATGATGTCTAGAGGTTGGTACTTAGGGTGATACCCACTAGCAGGTTTTGCCCCAACATGATGTCCAGAGGTTGGAAATCCCCCCCAAGATTATCAACAAATGGTAGAGACTTAACTCCAATATGATGTCAAGAGGCCGTAGACATGCCCCCCAAGCTTCGTTTCATTTACCTACTCTTCTTCTTCACTTAATGAAATTCCTGGCTACTAATAGAAAATGGTTCACCAAAGGGGTAGGAAGAATGAGGATCAAGTGACACAAGTAGATGAAATGAAGGTTCAAATCCTAAGTCTGGTGGGAGACTCGACTCAATGCGAGAGAAATTTGTTTCATTGTTTTTTAACGATCTTGGAACGGAAAGGGAACTATGCTCGTAGTCATCCGTTTCATTTTTTAAGGAGATTGACATAGAAAGAGAACTCTGCTCGTAATTGGTTGGTTTCATTTTTACACAAGTTTAAAACCAAAAGTAAACTATGCTTGATGTTATTTCCTACCCAACATGATATCGAAAGGTTGGTAGTTTTCCCCTATCATAAGAAGCAAGTGGTCTTAACTCCATCATGATGTCCAGAGGCTGTATACATGCCCCTCTAAGCTTCTTCCATGATGTGAATAAGTTATCGGTTCGCCAATGACTTGACTCTAGCATGATGTCCAGAGCTGATAGACATGGTTGGCGATGGGGGAGGAATCGCTAGGACATGCAAAAAATTCAGGGAAGTATGGTGGCTAGTAGTTAGTCATACAATGATTGAGTGTAATGAAGGGAAGTTGATCAATGGTCACTATGTTTCCATGATGAGGAAAATACATCACTCAAAAGAGTGTAGACACTATAGATTTCATGGCATAGACATAATATTTCCCAAGAAGCAGATTAAAATCTAAGGGACCTTGGGGTACCGTAACATTAATGCAGACAATTTTACCTCCTAAGATAATAGGTAACTGAGGAAGGATCCCTAAAGGTCTAGTAGTTATTATATTAAAATCCAATATCTGATCAGTCGCTGGCATAAGCTAAGGAGAACCTATAGCTTGCCAAGTGATTGAGGATAAAGTACTAACAGAAGCTCCTTCATCAACAATAGTGCGAAGTATGTTTTTATGAGAAACCTCCACAGATATCTAGAAATGAATACTCGAAGAAGATGATATTCTGCTAGAATACTCCAATCAAAGGAAATGACCTCAGTACTTGGAGGGGGTCCCATTGAAATGGACATGATTTCCCCTTGTCTAGAACGATTTGAGCTGACTAAGAAAAAAAATTGCTTTTTAGTTCACTCTCAACTAGAAGAGTCATATGCGACAAAGATTGTGTCATGGTGACTACTTAAGTCTTAGCATTCTCCAATGAAAGAGTGGGATCGAGTGGAGATGACATCGACTTGACCACTTAAAATTCACTCTTCAAAGGAAGAACAAGATGAACTACTTGTTCTTCACTCTCAAAGGAAAGAGTGGGGTCGACCGAGTATGGAGCTGGGTCAACTACTTCATCAACCACTGGGGGGTCAAGATACAACTTACGATATCTTGTTGGAAGGTGTTCCTGGGATACAGTAATTTGTTAGGAACCCATGTATTTACTTTGTTAGTATATTATTGTTGGATGCATATGCTTTATAAGTCGTCCCGTAGTATTTGTTGATCCATAGTTTGTGTTATTGTTGTTGGCGCATATGCTTTGTAAGTCGCCCATAGTTTTGTTGATCCATAGTTTGTATTGGCCCATGGTTTTGACTCGTAATAATTGTTGATCTATATTTTGTATTGGCCCATGGTTTGTATTGGCACATGGTATTGACCCATGGTATTGGCACCTAGACTTAGTATATAAGTGTATGTTGAGGCCTATGAAGGCACCGTGAAGTTAATTGTATTGAGCTTACTCAAAGGAGGTTTCCCCCTCGAAGTGGACCGTGATAAATATAAAAGTGATTATGAGTTCTGTTATTTTTGATAACTCATGTATTTGCATTAATTAATTATTGCAGGTTCTTCACATTTGGTACCAGAGCACTTTCTTGGGCTCGTTGGGTGGAATTTCTGCCAATTTTTTTTTTCGCATTTGTTGCAGCTTCGGATTTGGGAATAATCCCTATCCACTTAACTGTGGGAAGTACTTGGGCATAAGCCCTAAAAATCATTGTGAGGAGTACCATAGGAACCCCAAAGTAGCTGGCCCATTGAGAGGACCTGCCAGCGAAAAGGGCAACAACCCCTACCTAATTGACTAGTTCCCACCTGTGAGGTAAACCAAGAGCTATCGTTTGTGGAAAAGCGGTTATCAGTTTTACCTGAGCTGTGCAGTGAGGGGTACTGCCCCAATACGCAAGCCGTCAGATAGCATTGGTGGCCGAGTGAAACACCTGAACTGTTAGGAAGTCGTACATACCTGGGGTCCATATCTATTTTCAGCTGAACTGTTGCCGATCACTTCTGCTCCAGATCCAACCGTTTCAGATCTATTTTGAAAGTCGTTCCAGATCCAGTTGTCGTTTCAGATCCAACCATTTTCGATCCCTTCCGCACCATTGCAGATCCATCTGTTGCGGATCCCTTCCGCGTCGCTGTTGCCAATCCATTTCTAGAAAAAAAAAAGAGTATAAAATTTTGTTTTTCGGCCATATCTCCCTTGTTTCAACTCTGTTTTCCCTGAAACTTCACTGACATCCCTGCAATCCCATTATGCATATTTCATTCCTGAAGACCCTATCCCAAATTCCACTTCCCAAGACCAGAAATCCCACATTTGTCTATTTTTAGGGTTTGCCATAACTTCTTCAATTTTCACTCGATTGCCTTCAAATTTTACCATAGAGTTCCCACTTCTGAAATCCCCATTTTTTGCTTCCCTGTCCCTCATAAAGTGTCGAAAACCTAGTCAAACCCCAATTACCCCTCTGAGTTTTTCCCAAATCCAAATTTCCTCTTACTAAATAAGCTTGTGTTTGTGTTTTTCTATCCATTCCCCCCCCCAATAAAAAAAATAAAAAATTCTTGGTTATGGTTGTCACTCACACAGGAGCAAAAACCATGGAGGAAGCACTTGCAGCCATCCAAACCAAACTCCAAGATTTGGATGAAAAATTTCTCAGCCTCCATCTTCAGCATTCAACCATGAACAATAACCGACAACTAGAATCTTCTGCAGCCACTGTGTTCTCTTCTTCCAACAATTTTCCTGGGCCGAAGCTTGATTTTCCTCGCTTCAATTGTACTGATCCAACTGGATGGATATACCAAGCAGAACAATATTTCAGTCTACATAATACTTTTGATGTCCAGAAAGTTCCACTTGCATCCTTTCATTTGGAACAGGAAGCCCTTCAATGGTACCGTTGGTACATCAAAGCTCATCCCGAGCCAAACTGGACAGATTTTTGCCAACTCCTTTTGCCACGATTTGGTCCTAGTGCTTTTGATGACTTCACAGGAGCACTCACTAAACTTCACCAAATTGGCACAGTGAGAGAGTATCAAACAGAATTTGAGAAACTGGCCAATCACATAGAAGGATTGTCTAATGAATTCTACAGGAGTTGTTTTATCAGTGGTCTCAAGGATGAAATCCGCTCAGAAGTCAAAATGTTCTGTCCCAACACAATGATGGAAGTCCTAGGGTTGGCTAAGTTGGCAGAGGACAAGATCGCAGCTCAACAACGCTCTAAACCCACCTTTGTTCCCTTCAGAAATATGGGTTCCCAACGACCTCCCATCATGCCTGCTCCTCGAACAAATCCTATCAAGCAACTCCTATCAAGCATTTGTCTAAAAGAGAGATGCAAGCATGCCGAGAAAAAGGGCTTTGTTATAATTGTGATGAGAAATTCACTCGGGGACATAGATGTGTTCAACAAAAGCTCTACCTCTTGGATGTGGATTCTCCGCTTGCCTCAGAACTTAGTGAAGAAGCTCCAGATATAGTGGATGTTTAGGTCGACATTCAACACCCGCCTATTGACACCCCATCTCAAGACGACCCACCTGAGATCTCTCTCCATGTTGTAACTGGTGTCACCACCCCACAAACAATGCAGGTCAAGGGATACTTCAAGAAGCTCCCTCTTACCATACTCATTGATTCTAGTAGCACTCATAACTTCATTGACCCTCGGATTGCCAAACAGGCTGATTGTTTTGTCCATCCTTGTTCCAACTTTGAAGTCATGGTTGCCAATGGGGGCACCTTACCTTGCAAGAGGAAGTGTCATAATGTGCGTATCTCTATGGAAGATTATAACCTGCGCTCTGACATGTTTGCCTTGCCCTTAGGTGGATGTGATGTAGTTTTGAGCATTCAATGGTTACGCACACTTGGCCCCATCTTATGGGATTTTGATGAACTTTGGATGTAGTTTTCAATCAATGGGACACAACACAAATTTATGGGCTTACAACCAGGGTCTCTGTGTATTATCAGTTCACATCTCTTGGAAAAGATCCTTAAGAATAATTCACATGGTGTCATTGCTCAGCTCCATTCCCTTCAGATGCACCCACCAACGGTCTCCACTACTTCCTTGGATAGATATGCAAGTGTCTTTGTTGCACCAGTGGGCTTGCCGCCTTCACGAGACCTTTTCGGTAAGCATTTTGTTGCATCTACATCTCAGCAGGACATGATGGTTATTTTGCATGCAGTACATAAGTGGCAGCCATCCCTATTGGGGAATTATTTTTGCATCAAGATTGATCTCCAGATTCTAGAAAGTTTCCTGGAACAACGGGTCTCCTCCCCAACACACCTGAAATGGGTTCTCCAACTCATGGGTTATGACTATGCGACCACTTACCAGAAGGGTAAGGACAATATGGTGGCAGATGCTCCTTCTCGCACATTTGATGACCCAGTTTCTCTTACAACTATTTCTCTGCTTGTTCCAAATTGGTTGCAATCTGTTCAACGGGGCTATCTCTTCTATGAACTCCATGCTTCTTCATCAGCAGGGCACTCTGGGTTCCTCAAAACGTATGACCAAGAACATTGTAACTTCTTTTGGCAGGGATTGAAAATGACAATTCAACAGATGGTGGTTGACTGTGATACTTTCCAGGTCAACAAGGGTGAAACGACCCTCCTTTCGGGACTGCTCGAACCCTTGCCCATCCCTACACAGATTTGGACAACTATTTCTATGGATTTACTGGAAGCGCTCCATGTTAAGATTTAATATGCTAAGACATAAAATAGTAGCATTTCATTCTATTTCACAATAATACCATATACAGTATCACTGAAGAAACAACAAGCACAACATAAACACAAGAGACACAGATTTATCCTGGGAAACCCTCATGGGGTAGAAAACCCAGCAAAGCTTCCTCAATATAGATGACCAGCAATATACAAAGATGAAAACCAAAGACATGATCTCCTCCTCCACCATAGTAGATCTCTCTTCCACAAGTGCGCTACATTCTGAGTGAGGGAAGTGTGTGTATAATGAGGAACACACCTCCTCTATTTATACACATCTCTGACTTGTACTTTATATTAACTAGGTCGGCCCCAACTTTATCACTGGGTTAAACACCCCGCTACAACTGACTGGGCCGACCCCACTAGGGTGGTCTAACAACCCTTTGACCCACATAACACATACAGGGCCGACCCCCAATAGGGAAGTCTAATAACCCAAGTTACCACATTCCGACGGAGGAATAAACATCTTCGGATATACAATAAGATCTTCATGGAGGAATGAAACATCTCCGAAATAATAAAGTACAAATATAATATTCTTTGAAGTTACAATATCTCAACACTCCCCCTTAATGAGAAGGATATTATAACAACATCTGCACGCAAGGAGTCATAAACATCATACATGATACATCTATAAATCATTGGAAGCTTTCTCAACATCATTAGTAACTCAAGCAGTTACTGGAACATCTTCAATACTGGAACATCAACATCTTCAGTACTGAGTCTTTATCTTCTGCAGCACTCAAATAGCTACAACAACATCAACATTTGGATCCTCACGATCATCAACATCGTCATCACACGATCATCAGCATCGTCATCACACGATCATCAACATCAGCAACATCGTCATCACACGATCATCAACATCGTCATCACATGATCATCAACATTGTCATCTATACCATCACAATCAGCAGCATCGTCATCTAGACCATCACGATCAGCAGCATCGTCATCTAGATCATCACAATTAGCAGCATCGTCATCTAGACCATCACGATCAGCAGCATCGTCATCTAGACCATCACGATCAGTAGCATCGTCATCTAGATCATCACGATTAGTAGCATCGTCATCTAGACCATCACGATCAGCAGCATCGTCATCTAGATCATCACGATTAGCAGCATTGTCATCTAGACCATCACGATCAGCAACATCGTCATCTAGATCATCATTATTAGTATCCACACTAGTACAAGTATACACATCATCAATACAAGTATCCTCATCAATACAAGTATACATATCATCAATACAAGTATCCTCATCAATATAAGTATCCTCAATAGTCGCATACTCTGCAAAACACATGATTCATTTAAGACATCATAACATGTCTAGGGACGATATAGTCCACTCGTCAACTTAGACAAAATCTAGGGACCACTCTCTCGGAGACATATGTCTACGGATCAATTCAGGGACCAAAGTCTGGGGACGATACAATCCCTCTCGTCCACTAGGGACCACTTCTCAGAGACATCTGTCTATGGATCAATTCAGGGACCAAAGTCCGGGGACGATACAATCCCCTCTCGTCCACTAGGGACCACTTCTCGGAGACATCTGTCTACGAATCAACTCAGGGACCGAAGTCCGGGGACGATACAATCCCCTCTCGTCCACTAGGGACCACTTCTCGGAGACCATACGTCTACGGATCAATTCAGGGACCGGAGTCCGGGGATGATACAGTCCCCTCTCGTCCACTAGGGACCACTTCTCGGAGACCATAGGTCTACGGATCAATTCAGGGACTGAAGTCTAGGGACGATACAATCCCCTCTCGTCCACTAGGGACCACTTCTCGGAGACATATGTCTACGGATCAATTCAAGGACCAAAGTTCGGGGATGATACAATCCCCTCTCGTACACTAGGGACCACTTCTTGGAGACCATACGTCTATGGATCAATTCATGGACCGAAGTCTGGGGATGATACAGTCCCCTCTCGTCCACTAGGGACCACTTCTCGGAGACCATACGTCTACGGATCAATTCAGAGACCGAAGTCTGGGGACAATACAATCCCCTCTCATCCACTAGGGACCACTTCTCGGAGACCATACGTCTACGGATCAATTCAGGGACTGAAGTTCGGGGATGATACAATCCCCTCTCATCCACTAGGGACCACTTCTCGGAGACCATATGTCTACGGATCAATTCAGGGATCGAAGTCTGGGGATGATACAATCCCCTCTCATCCACTAGGGACCACTTCTCGGAGACCATATGTCTACGGATCAATTCAGGGACTGAAGTTCGGGGATGATACAATCCCCACCTGTATCTTTATCAATACAAATATAAAACATGTATCCTCATCAATACATCAACAAAACATGTATCCTCATCAATACATCAATAAAACATGTATCCACATCATCGACCTCATTGTCGATGCAGGCAATCTCATCATAATTGACCACATCGTTCCCCTTTTCGAGGAGGGTCCTTCCAAGCTTGTCTCGGAAATACTCAAACTTTTCTTGAGGTAGAGGTTTGGTTAGTACATCGGTAACCTGTTACAAATTCAAACTTTATAGTTCCTTTCTGCACCATATCTTGTTAGATCCCTCTATGCTTTGACTTATCATGGAACACTGGATTCTCTATCATCTTGATACAATTCTATTTGACATATAGGATCACAGTTGGTTCTATCTCTAAGTCAAACAATCCTGAAGCCATACTTCTTCACAACTAGCAGAGCAAGCAACCATATATTCCACTTGTGCTGAGAGCCACACTATACTGCTTCCTGCTAAACCACGAGATCAAGGTTGATCCCAGACAATAACATCCTCTTGATGTGCTCTTCTTGTCTGATACACTTCTTGCCCAATCAACATCTGTGTAGCCATCTGAAGTCATGATCTCTAAGATAACATAGATCAAAGTCTATCGTACCCTTTAGGTACCTCATCACATGCTTTGCAACTTATCAGGTGAACACATCTAGTTTCCACTAGATACTGACTCAAGGTGTTCACAGCAAAGCTTATATCTGACCTAGTATTTGTTAGATACATCAATGACCCAATAATTTGACTGTACAGAGTTATATCCACTAACTCTGATGAGTCATCCCCTAACAGCTTCAAGTTGGAATCCATGAGAGTGGCCATTCCAACATATCAAATCTTCTCAAGATTTCCACAGCATACTTTCCCAGGATGAGAAGGATTCCTTCTGAGCCTTGCCATACTTCCAGACCTAGGAAATAATGCATCAATCTAAGATCTTTCACTTTCATTTCTACAGCCATCTATCTGTGTCATCTCTTGTCAGATGGGTCTACTAATATAAGCCTCAATATCATTCGAACTCTGTGATGAGTTCCTTCTTGCATCCATGTCATCTGTGTATAGAAACCATATTCAACCTTGTAGCAAAGTTTGAGATCCACATCACCCATGGCGATCATTAAGCTCATCAAGTTACTATCGATCCTGAGTACCCATACAGAACCTGAATCACACTTGTTTTTTAATTACACCATTAAGATAATGGTCTTATCTAGCCACTTGGAGCAAACATCTCGTCATGATTCTCTTCCTCTTTCTAAGAGAATCTTCTAGCCATGAGCCTTCTATATTTTGTTTGATTTGTAAATCTTCTTGTTGAACATCCATCACTTGTTTGGTGTTCATCATTCTTCATGATCTTTCCTACAAATCAAGAATAAGTATATGATTAGTAATACTTCATAATCATCAAATCACGTTGACATGATAACCTATTATGCATACAGATATCATTTACATAGTTATGCAACTATCTTGACCAATACTTTGGCACAACACTTTTCCATATCATGTATGCATACAGTGGCTATCTAGATGCCTTCCATCTCTACCAGAACATACTATCGAGAGTGTGCACAGCTCTCAGCATGTCAGCAAAGAGGTTTCATTCTAGACAAGCAACAATGGAATGTTTGTCCAACTTACCAATCATATGCATATTAGTAGTATATTGTTCAATGCTATATGAATGTTTACACTCAACATGATATATTCTAAACATGCATGTAATCTATTACAAGCAATATCATTTACTATTTCAAATAACAACTCAAATACTTATCTTTTATGTTTGTGTGGTTGCCTCCCACTTGATCTTCTATATGTCTATACATTCTGTACCACTGTGCATGCTCAAGTGTCATCCTCATGATCTCATACACAAACATACATTCATTAGTATATTCTCAATACTATCAAAACATTATAATTCTAAATAATCTTGAATATGTATAGTCATGATCATAGATAATAAACAGTAGTATTCAGGGTTTCAAGGAAGTCTTCTTTTACTCATGCATATTCTTGTTTGATCATAGTACTCTTCTGGTTAGTTAAATCATCAATCAAGATAAGAGACATAATATGCATAAACCCTTGGTTACTAACTTTGTGAATAAGCATAACCAATCATACCAAGTATACTTATATAAGGGATCCTAATACATGACATAGGAAAGCATACCTGGATTAGTATACCTGGTAGTTATGTCTAACATACCTAATCAATATCTTCTTTGTTCTCTTCAATGATTTAGAGATCCTGTGCTGGAACCTGCATATCTCATAGGTTAAGCATAATAGAACAAAGTCATACATACCTTGCAAGTAGAACTTCTATGTGATCAAATATTATGGATGAGTCTTTGTCTTCAGGTTGTCATGGTCATGGAACTTGATTTGTCTTTCGTGACGTACCTGTATCTTGTTAGCAGACAACATAAACCTCATACAACACCACAGTGCATTAGTACAATCATATAAACCTAATCAATGAATGTCTTCTATCATTCACATGCATTCATATTGTTACTAGGGTGATAAGACAATTCTAACATTAATAAAGATTGTACTAATAAATAATATGAAGACAAACATATTATGAACTTAATCAGGAATCAGATTTCAAGACATACCTGAACCTCCTTAAGTCATACCCGTCGAGACTTCTTGTAGTCTTCTTATGTAAGGCCTTAGCCTCAAATCCCCTTGAAACTTGATCTGTAGCTTGATTAGGGTTTGCTAGAGAAACCCTAAAAATTCAATCTTTGACTTTCACACTTCTGAATGGATGGAAGGATATGTCTTGCTGAGCTGATCAAACTAGCATACTTCAATTTTGGAATCTCCAAAATTTGACCCCTCAAAATTGCCTTTGAAACTTCTGGATCTTCTGGACAGGATCCCGAACTAGGGTTTGATAAAGCCCACCCTTCTACCCACTCAAAAGGTTTGATCCAAGGCTCTAAACTCTTATGTTTTTGAGGAGCTTCCAGCCGTGGTTACAGACTTCAAAAATTCCAACTTTTGTTGAAGCCCTAATTTTGCATCTTTCTGATAAAAATCCCGAACTGGGGTTTGATCAAGCCCGGTCTTCTACCCAACCAAAAAATTCGATCTTGGTCTCTAAATTTTGATTTTCCTGAGTAGAATTCAGCCGTGGACTCCGATTCCAAAAATTCTAACTTTCTCCGAAAACCTAAATTCCGGAAGCCATGAATGAAGGTGCTCCAAAAATAATTCTATTTTGACAGAAATATGTACCTGATTGTTTCTACTGTAAATCCGAAATTTTCGATCCACATGATCTAAAAACTTTTTTTGTGGTAGCCTAACCTGTCATATTTCCATCCTGATAGGTCTGACCTCAATTGGATTTTCTGAGAGAGAGGTATGCCAAGTGTCGCAACGTGACCTATTTATGGGATAAAACAGGAGAGCGAACTTGTACGGCGTGCCATGTGTCACTGGTTCAACTTCGGCCTCTGAAAACGTTTTCTGAGATAGTAAAGTCTGTGTAATACCTATCACTTTTTACGAAATTTAATTTGGAGCTTCCTATCCCAAGTTATGACCTTTTTTCCTAGGTCACCTGATTTTGACTGAGATATGGAAGAGGCAGAAACCCTAACTTGTACGGATCATAACTCACAAAGTACAACGAATCTGAGCGTGCCCTTTGGACACAAGGGACCTGGGGATGTTATATACTACCTGTAAACTTTGCAGATCCTGAAACTTCGCAGAAATATATTTATAGCAAAAGTTCCATGATGACTGGTTTTTGCTATGTAAAACCCTAACCTTCAAATTGTCGCAAGAGAAGCAAGTGTCGTAAGTGCCATACATTGCCTTCCTTCAGGTTAGCTCTGATACCATGTTAATATTTAATATGCTAAGACATAAAATAGCAGGATTTCATTCTATTTCACAATAATAGCATATACAGGATCACTGAAGAAACAACAAGCACAACATAAACACAAGAGACACAGATTTATCCTGGGAAACCATCATGGGGTAGAAAACCCAGCAAATCTTCCTCAATATAAATGACCAACAATATACAAAGATGAAAACCAAAGACATGATCTCCTCCTCCACCATAGCAGATCTCTCCTCCACAAGTGCGCTACATTCTGAGTGAGGGAAGTGTGTGAATAATGAGGAACACACCTCCTCTATTTATACACATCTCTGACTTGTACTTTATATTAACTAGGTCGGCCCCAACTTTATCACTGGGTTAAACACCCCACTACAACTAACTGGGCCGACCCCACTAGGGTGGTCTAACAACCATTTGACCCACATAACACATACAGGGCCGACCCCCACTAGGGAAGTCTAATAACCCAAGTTACCACATTCCGACGGAGGAATAAACATCTCTGGATATACAATAAGATCTTCATGGAGGAATGAAACATCTCTGGAATAATAAAGTACAAATATAATATTATTTGAAGTTACAATATCTCAACACTCCAGTGGTATAGTACCACATCTAAAAGGACACAATATGAAGCAGTCTATAGACAGGCACCGCCAGTTCTTCTTCCATACACCTTCAGCAGATCCCCAATTCAGGCAATTGACTCAATTCTTCGAAACCGCGATCAACTTCTTCTCATTCTGCAGGACAATCTTCACATGGCAAGAATTTGACTGAAACAACAAGCCAATCAGCACCGTTCTGCGTGCACTTTTCACGTCGCTAATATGGTTCTTCTTCATCTACAACCTTCCATGCAATCCTCCCTGAAACTCAAAAGGTGCCAGTGGCCCAGAATACAACCCGAGGATGCTACAGGGGACCCACTCCTTCAGATTTTGCATCAATTTCCACATCTAAAGCTTTGAGGACAAAGCTTTTTCTAAGGGAGAGGGGATGTTAGGAACCCATGTCTTTACTTTGTTAGTATATTGTTGTTGGATGCATATGCTTTGTAAGTTGTCCCGTAGTATTTGTTGATCCATAGTTTGTGTTATTGTTGTTGGCACATATGCTTTGTAAGTCACCCATAGTTTTGTTGATCCATAGTTTGTATTGGCCCATGGTTTTGACCCATAATAATTGTTGATCTATATTTTGTATTGGCCCATGGTTTGTATTGACACATGGTATTGACCCATGGTATTGGCATCTAGACTTAGTATATAAGTGTGTGTTGAGGCCTATGAAGGCACCGTGAAGTTAATTGTATTGAGCTTGCTCAAAGGAGGTCGCCCCCTCGAAGTGGCCCGTGATCAATATAAAAGTGATTCTGAGTTCTGTTATTTCTGATATCTCATGTATTTGCATTAATTAATTATTGCAGGTTCTTCACATAATTGTCACGTACCCAAACCCCCTGGTGGCCTTCAGAGGTGTTGAGAGACCAACTGTTACATTTTTATTTTCCAAATAATTCTTCAATATTACACACAACCGCAATGGCCGTCGATTCGCAATCCCCCATTCGTAATCTATAATCTGCATGTGGAAATTGGGACTCATATTTCCAAATTCACCTATCCGTAGAAATTGCGCTCCCCACTTCCGCAATCCGCAATGCAAAAGTTGGAAACCGGAAGCCAATTCATGACCTCGAAACTTTACCCATCTAACTTCCCCAGTTCTACAACTTGCATGCGGAACTCAGAAGTCGAAGTCCTCAATTTGTTGTCTCAAAGATTTTATTCCTTCGTAGTTCTGTAATCCGCAACTTGCGTTGCGGATGTCGGAAAGCGGAAACCCATTTCGTAATTACGGGAAAAATCACCTCCTGCAATTTGCAATTTGCTTTGCGGATGTGGAATGGTGGAAATACGATGCACCACCCCGTGGAAATTAACCTCCTGACATACGAAATCCGCATTCTGCTTTGTGGGTGCAGAAAGTCTTAAATCCCACATGCCGTCTTCGTGGAATTCTCCCTTTTAACTTCTGCAATCCGCAATCCTCTTTTATGATGCGGAAAGGTGAAAGGATAACCATGCCAATCCAAAGTTGGTACCTGACCTCCGTAATTTTCAATTAACATTGCGGATGCAGAAAGGTTGGGACCACAGACACCTGCACCCGCAACCTCTGAGACTGATATCTCCTTCATCCTTAAGCCAAATTGGACAAGTTTGGTAACGTTGGAAATATTTTGAATATCTCTTTGCAGATGCAGGGTCTTCATCCACACTTGAGGACTTTGTACCTTCCTTAATTCCACTCCAAAAGGTGACCTAAAGCCCCATCTATGCCTCTTTACCACGATGTGAAGAAGCTCTACTCCATTCTGCTTTGTCTTATTTCCTTCATCTAGTCCATAGGATTCATGAACACCAAATAGGTTTTTTCTTCTTCCCCTCAGCCATATTTGTACCCTCTGAACATCTTGGCCCATGCACCTAGTTGTTAATTTTTCGATAATTTCATTCCATTATCATTCAGGATCACTAAGAGAATAACATGTACAACATATCAAAAGCATATCAATCATAAACCCAATAATGCAAGCACACAAGAGACACGGAGTTTCACCGGGGAAAACCAAGAAGGTGAAAAACCCCGCAACTTCCTCATAGATAGAATAAACCCAAGTACAAGATCACAGTGATCAAACCCAATAAGATATCTCTAGTAGATGCTCCTCCTCCTCCACATGTGCGCCACTTTCTCTCTTAGATATGCGAGCTTGATAAGTGAGTGAATGATCTAAATGAGAGACACAACCTCTCTATTTATACACTGACTTGACCTTCCAATAAACTAATGGGGCCAACTTCTCAATGAAGCCTAATAACCCAACCACATGTGCTAACTAGGGCCGACCCCACACTGGTGGTCTAATAACCCATCAATACAAATGACGACACTTGTCAATACACATGACAACACTTACAAATACAAATGATGACACTTCCAATTAGAGGAATAATACATATCTGTGGGATGTACAATAAAGTACAAATGTAATCTGCAAAAGACTATCTTCTGAGGTTACAAATACATCAACACTCCCTCTTAACTAGGAAGGTATTCTTTCATCACAGGTCATCAAAACATATTGGCGCAAGTCTTCAATTTTGGAGCTGGATCATCATCATTGGATCATGGAGCATAATCATCACTGCTGCTGTACTCGACATCTCGATCTCTGGGCTATCTCTGAATTCTGCTCGTCATAGGAAGTTCTACAGAGCCGGCCCTTTTTCATGCTAGATGTAGGCCCACCACCTGCAGGTCTTCATCATCACTGGCCATATTGTGGAATCCTCAAGACTTATTACGTGCATCACAAACCCTTGTAAGAGCATCCCAGGACTGATTACGGGAACACAACCCAACCTATTGGATCTCCCAGATCTTACATGTGACCTCCATCACAAACCCTTATAAGAGCATCCCAGGACTTATTACGGGCACACAGCCCAACCTATCGGATCTCCCAGGTCTTACATGTGATCCTTACCACAAACCCTCATAAGAGAATCCCAGGAATTATTACAGGCACACAACCCAACCTATCGGATCTCCCAGTTCTTACATGTGGTCCACCACAAACCCTCGAAAGAGCATCCCAGGACTTATTACGAGCACACAGCTCAACCTATCATATCTCCCAAGTCTTACATGTGGTCATGGCACAACCTCGAAAGAGCATCCCAAGACTTATTACGGGCACACAGCCCAACATTACATGCCATAAGACAAACCCTCGAAAGAGCATCCTAGGACTTATTACGAGCACACAGCTCAACCTATCGGATCTCACAGGTCTTACATGTCCTCCCAAACACAACCTGTCCACGGCCACAGAGTATCAACCTGATACTCACCATACATCATCTTGATGTATATGATCATCCTGATCATCATCATTGCATCGTCCTGATGCATGTCATCTAGAGCATCGTCCTGATACTCATCATTGCATCATCCTGATGCATATCTTCCAGAGCAACATCCTGAAGCTCATCATCCATGATCATCCTGATCATACAATGTATCCACCTGATACATATCATCACACATGATCCTCCTGATCATATAATGCATCCAACTGATACATATAAAAATACATGATTCAACTTATCATATCAAGCATCCAACTGATGCATATACAAATACATGATCCAACTGTTCATATCAAGCATCCAACTGATGCATATACAAAGCAGTAGCTAGAGCATCATCTTGATACTCATCACACAATGCTTACATCCACATCCATGGGAAGGATCCTCCTCTCACCATGCTTAGAATGGCTCCTGCAAATGTGTCCATCACTTCTTCCTTGAAGTGTCATCAATCTAAAGAACACTAAGCCTCTCTCTGAAGTACTCAAACTTCACTCTGGCTAGTGGTTTCGTCAACACATCTGCAACCTGCTCATCTGTTGCAATATACAGGAGCTTGACTGCTCCTCTCTGCACCATATCCCTGATATAGTGATATTTGATCTCAATGTGTTTTGACCTGTCGTGGAACATCGGGTTCTCAGATAGCTTCACACAACTCTGGTTGTCACAAAAGATACCAGTAGCATCCAACGGGAGATTAAATAACTCAGACAGCAGCTTCCTAAGCCATACTGCCTCACAACTAGCTGAACAAGCTGCGACATACTCTGCTTCAGCTGTACTCAGTGCTACGCGGTACTGCTTCCTGCTAAACCAAGAGATCACACCTGATCCCATACTGAAGCAGCACCCAGAAGTGCTCTTCCTATCTGCAGCACTGCTTGCCCAATCCGAATCAACATAACCCTGTAGGTTAAACTTTTGATTCGCATCATACCTGATCCCATAATCAACTGTACCCTTCAGGTACCTCAGAATATGCTTTACAGCAACCAGGTGAACACTTCTCGGATCCGTTAGGAACTGGCTCAATGTGTTCACCGCAAAGCAAATATCTGGTCTCATGTTCCTCAGGTACATCAAGGACCCAATCATCTGACGATACACAATGACATCAACCGACTCAGATGAAGCATCACATAGATGCTTCAGGTTTGATGCCATAGGTGTGGCCATGGCCTTGCAATCCATCATCCCAAACCTCTTCAGGATCTCTACTGCATACTTCCCTTGTCCAAGGAAGATTCCATCTGCACTCTACCACACCTCCATGCCTAGAAAGTAGTGCATCATCCCCAAGTCCTTCATCTCAAACTCGGAAACAAGCTTCCTCTTTGTATCGACAATCAATCTATCCTCACATGTTACAAACAGGTCATCCACATACAAGAGTAGTATCACATGATTGCCTTCCTCAACCTTGTAGTAAAAGTTGGAATCTGCTTTACTCTTGGTAAAGCCCAAACTAGATAGGAAATTGTCCATCCTACCATACCAAGTCCTAGGAGCTTGCTTCAAGCCATACAAGGCTTTCTTCAGCCTACACACATATGACTCCTTGTTATGTGTCTCAAAACCAAGTGGCTGCTCCACATACACTTCCTCCTAGACTACACCATTCAAAAAGGCTGTCTTGTCATCCATTTGGTGTATCTTCCATTTCATCACTGCAGCCAGAGCAAGTACTGTTCTGATGGAAGTGTATTTGGCTATAGGAGCAAAAGTCTCTTCATAATCTATTCCCTCTTTCTGAGAGAAGCCATGAGCTACAAACTTTGCCTTGTATTTTTCTATTCTACCATCTGCAGCATGCTTGATCTTATAGATCCACTTGGAAGTCACAACAGACTTCCCTTCTGGTCTTGGGACCACATCCCAAACATCATTCTTCATGATCGACAGATCATGGCATCATTACTTCATCCCGGATCCTGGGAACTTCAGATTCTTCAATAGATAGTTTTGTTGCTGAACAAATGTTGTAGTCCTTCTTTTGTAGGTACTCGTATATGATCTTTCTTACAAAACAAGTTAAATTGCATGATTAGAAACATCTCATGGTTTTCAGAACAAATTCTTACACATAAAGAAATATGTCATACAATCATGCAATTATTTTAGCCAATGCTTCAATACAACATTTATCCATATCCCGTGACTTTCTAGATGCCTTCCAATCTCTACCAGAACATTGTTAAGAGTGTGCACAACTCCCAACATGTCAGCAAAGAGGTTTCATTTTAGATAAATAGCAATGGAATGTTGTACAGTGCCATAGGCCACTTACCCATCACATGCATATTAGTAGTATATTGCAATTTTTTTCTAATATGCATAATATACAACCTAAGTCTAGGAACATAAGCATATACATCATTGAACAATATTATTTAAACAATAAGAAATGATAATTCAAATACTTATCTTTGTTTGTTTGTTGGGTGGACTCCCTCTCAATCTTTGCTTCCTGGATTACTTGTCCTTGAACTTATATTCATCCTGGACCACTATGCATGCTTAAGTGTGCACTAGTGTCATGAATGTGTCATCCTCAAGATCTCATGCATAACCATACATCCATTAGTATAATATCAATACTATCAAAACATTATGATTCTAAATATGGTCATGATCATTTCAAACACAGATAAATTATCACAAGCATTAGTATTCAAGGTTTCAGGGAGTACTTCTTTTACTCATGCATGTTCTTATTTGAACATAGAATTCTTCTGGTTAGTTATATCATTAATCAAGGTAAGAAACATAATATGTATAAACCCTTGATTACTTAAACTTCAAGAATAATCATGCAAACGTATAAGATCCTAACATAAGGTAGAATTCTAACTTGATATGAGAAAACATACCTGGTTATCATATTTGCTAGTTATGTCTAGCAATGTCTTCTTGTTCTCTTCAATGACCTGCATAACTCATAAGTTAACCATTGTAGAACAAAAAATATACATACCTTGTAAGAAGGGTTTCTATGTGATTCATGACTATGAATGAGTCTCTGTCTTCATGTCACCATGGTCTTGATCTAGAACTTGATTTGTACCTTCATGTTAGCGGATAACATTCTCCTCATACAACACCATAGTGCATTAGTACAATCATAATACAATCATAAGTGTCATAACCCTAATCAATGAATGTCTTCTATCATGCACTCATACTTTTACTACGGTGATAAGACAAGTCTAAAATTAAACAAGATTGTTACTAAACTCAATAACATGAAGACAATCATATTATGAACAGATTTCAAAACATACCTATAAGTCATACCTGTCAGATTGCTTGTAGTATTTGTTGTTGTTTGTTGTCCTCTTTGTTCTTAGAACAATTCTTCTTGGTATGTGCTGTGAGAGCTTGATCTTTATTCCCATCTTTTCTTCTAGGGCCACAAGCCTAGCTTCTTCTTGAGATCATCCCTCCCACAGTTTACTGAAAGAGATCAATTCCTTTCTTGCACAGATTCCTTGGATGAAGGGGTCCAATGACCTGGGTAGGCCATTCAGTGTGGTCATAACAATTTCACCATTCTCCACTACTTCATCCACAGCTTCAAGTTGTTCCTTGATTTGAGAGACATTGGAGAAGTAAGATTGTATGGTCTCTCCATTCTAAAGCTTTACCCCTTTCAATTGGTTCCGCAGAGTCATCTTTCAATTTATGTTCTTTCCTTCAAACAACTTAGTCGAGGAGTCAAACATCTCCTTAGGTGTCTTCAGAGATGACACATGTAGTATGAGATGGTCTTTGATAGAATAAACAATGATCTTCTTAACCTTGACCAAGTTCCTCTTGTGAAAGTCCTTAGTCTCTTCTCCCTCTGGGACAAGAACCCCTTCACTTATGTAGGTGTCCAACTCACTCTCTTCTAGAATTAACCCAATCCTATACTTCCAGGATTGGAAGTTATCATCTCCTTCAAGCTTATCCTCAAGCTTGGTGTGGTGAGACATCTTAAAGAGTACTTCAAATGGAAATAGAAAAGATTTAGGTCTTACCACTTGATTTGCATAAATCTGGATCTAGAGTTGGATTAGTGTTTGTCAGAGAAACCCTAAAAATTCAAAATTTTGAATTTCAAACTTCTAAAAGGATAGAAAGATGCGCCTTGATGATCTGATCAAGCTGGTATACTCAGAATTTGAAAACTGCAAAGTTTCACCCCTCAAATTTGTTTTTCAAACTTCTGGATTCACTAGGAGGACCCTGAATTAGGGTTTGATTTTCCCAGAGCCTCACCCATCCAAAAAGTTCGATCTTGGTCTCTAAACTTTGATTTTTCAGAGGAGCTTCCAGCCATGGTCTCAGATTTCAGAAATTCCAACTTTTGCAGAAGCCCTAATTTTTGATTTCACTAGACAGGACCCCAAACTAGGGTTTGATTTTCCCGGAGCTTCACCCAACCAAAAATTTCGATCCAAAGCTCTAAACTTCGATTTTTCTGAGGATCTTCCAGCCATGGTCTCATATTTCAGAAATTCATATTTTTGTGGAAACCCTAATTTTAGGTCAAAAAACTGAAACAACTCAGAATTGAATTCTGTTTCGACAGAAAGATGTGTTAGAAAAACAGGATCGCAGAGCAATAACAATAAACGGAAATGCAAATACAATCACACATACACATTACAAGAGAGACACAGATATATCGTGGTTCACCCAACTTGGGCTACGTCCACACTGAATTTGCCAGTCCTTATTATTATTACCGTCCAGCAAGGTGAAGGGATACAACCTGCAGCACAACCGCTGCACTTCCTCTTCTCTATTTCACAGTCTCTCTCTTGATCTCATAGATATTTACAATGTATAAAACCTAATACATCATCTACCCTAGCCGTATTACAATGTCTTTATTTTATAAGGGAAATACAATGGGAAAATACCACGGGATACCCAAAACCATGGGCCCGCAAAACAGCTGGCGAAAACAGACCCAAAAATTTTCTTCGGGGGCGTTTCCCCCGAACCCCCATTTCTCAAGGGTGCTGCCCCTGAACCCCCGCCGAGGGACCACTAGCCCCCAGATCCCCCAGCCAAGGGGGATGGTCCCCCCTGGAACCCCATGGGGGGGCGATGCCCCCCCGCTAGGGTGACTGTACAGTCCACCTACATATCATATGAAACTGGGGTACAAACACGACTGATACAATATCATCTATGAGACTAGAAGATCTGGCTCCACAACCAACAAGATGCGCCCTTGCTAGTAGAGTCAATCTAGCCTTCTGACTTTGATGAACTGTGGAGAGAAACCCAAATAATAAGAATCCCTAGATTCCGCGGCTGCATAGTGCCTTCTTCTTAGATTGGCTTGGATACCATGTTAATTTTTCGATAATTTCATTCCATTATCATTCAGGATCACTAAGAGAATAACATGTACAACATATCAAAAGCATATCAATCATAAACCCAATAATGCAAGCACACAAGAGACACAGAGTTTCACCGAGGAAAACCAAGAAAGTGAAAACCCCCGCAACTTCCTCAAAGATAGAATAAACCCAAGTACAAGATCACGTTGATCAAACCTAATAAGATGTATCTAGCAGATGCTCCTCCTCCTCCACATGTACACCACTTTCTCTCTTAGCTATGTGAGCTTGAGAAGTGAGTGAATGATCTAAATGAGAGACACAACCTCTCTATTTATAGACTAACTTGACCTGCCAATAAACTAATGGGGCCGACTTATCAATGAAGCCTAATAACCCAACCACATGTGCTAACCAGGGCCAACCCCACACTGGTGGTCTAATAACCCATCAATACAAATGACGACACTTGTCAATACACATGCCGACAATTACAAATACAAATGATAACACTTCCAATCAGAGGAATAATACATCTCTGTGGGATATACAATAAAGTATAAATGTAATACATAGAAGAATATCTTCCGAAGTTACAAATACATCAACACTAGTCCTGTTCATCACATAAAAACTCAAGGACTTAGCTTTATTCACCAAACATAAATTCATATAAATGAAGGCATAGGGATGCATACACAACAGAGTTAAACCATGATAACACACACATAGAATACATTCATTAGAATCTCAATATAGGCATGATATCAACACAATGCATAGGAATTCAGTCCTATTCCTCAAACATAATCCCATATAAGTACCCACATAAGGACAAGAATGTAAAGGTGCAAGAACAATGTAATTAACACACACAGTAGAAGTTAGCCATATTAACACACACATCTGACATCCATACAGTCATTACTAGTTACACCATTGCAAAGATAAAACACATGGAATGAGTATAACTTGACAAGATAACACTTATATTTTCCGTTAAATCCCCAAGAAAACTGGCTATAGACTGCAATGTTCCATCCCAACCATAGGTCTCTACCCAACCTATATTGTTTCAACACTCAGAGACCACCCCCGAGATGGGGCTATGTATCCACTAAGGAGTCTCTCTCAGGTTAATTCACATCATTGGATCACAGTACAGCAGGATCATCTAGCACTATCCATCTTTGTTAAGAAAATGGGGAAGGCATGTAAGGTTTTCTAGGTCAATCGGCTCCTCCACAGGGCTATGATATATCCCAATGACCTCAGAAAGTTTCAAGCACCCCCATCACCTCCATTCTTAGCCTAAGTAAGGTCCCCATCACTTCTACACAGTCCCTAGGGTGTCCCTTTCCTTGGCCTTGAACTGGGTAAGTGTGGCTAGTCCTGAATGCTAAATCTAGGGTAAATAAACCCTCTTTGGCTCAAACATGCAGTCCAAACCCTGTTGGCTCCCTCCCACTACAATTCCACATTCGGATCTCTTCCACGCTGAGTTCGAAGCTCTATCCCGTGTCCTTGATTTTGGATAACAGATCTTGGTATTTCTATGGTTTCTTGGGAACCTAACTCCCTCCAAAATGCATCAAGGTTCGGGTTTGTGGATCTTACCCACAGTTTCTCTTCCCCCACAATTCTTTGCGCGTCTTTGGACCTGTAATTCATGGCCTTGCACATAATCACAACCTGGGTTTCTTCCTCTCTGCTCGGCCTTCTAGGTCGCCTAAGTGTTCCACTCCTATCTGTATGATCAACCGAGGCCCAAGAATGGGGAATATGAACTTATAGAAGGTGGAGTGACATGCAGATCAAGGCAGCAAAGCTCCATACCCTGCCATCAGATCCTTCGGGTTTCCCATACTCCATGACCTCATGAACAGTTCTCTTCACCCACTTCCTTAAATGCATTCAATCATGTCTAGGACAAGTCAAAGGGGTTCTCTAGGTGACATGTGGCAGCCTAGGGTTCCATCCCACACCCCCTCACCACTCCCTAGAGGATACATAGTTCCACCTCATTCAGTTGCAGTCATAGAAAACCCTTGGTATTTTATTTACATGTTATTATTTCCATCATTTACAATTTCCATGGCTTACTAGCACATGGTTATCCTAATACCAAATTCTTTCCTATGCAAATAAACCTAAGCATCCACTAGTGGGGCCTTGGCCTTGAGCTCCACACTAGGGAAAACACACATTGCATTCATACAATATTTACATTGAAGCCAATAAACGATAAGGGTCAAAATATGGATATTACATCCTCCCCCCCTTAGAATAACACTGTCCTTGGTGTTCCAATACTTAGGATTACATATACAATTTACACATGTCTAAAATTACAAAAATGTTGTAGGTCTGCCCTGCATTTTACCCTTTACTTGAAATTTTAGGACCATGTCCTTTGGCTTCCACAAGATGCTCCTGCTAGTTTTGATCTTCCAGCTGATCTACAAGTCTAAAATATTTATGGCTTCTAGATTTCTTGCTACCCTCTGTTGGACAGTTGCGGCGGCAATGATTTCCTCCACATTTCCAACAATTCAGTGGCTACTTTTTCTTTACCTGCTCAATTTCCTTAGAGTCTTCCCACATGGAATGTTTCTTAGTGGATTGATTGGATGAATGCCTCTTCATTAATCCACTGTCCTTTCCCTTGTTGACTACTCCCAGAATGCTTTTTACTTCCCTTTGCAGACAAATAGAGTCCTGCAAAGCTCGGTGGTTCATCTCATTATGTTGCTTTTGTAGCTTGACCATTTCTCCAATATTTTCTTGTGTCTTGGAAATTCTTTGAAGAATATTTTTAGCCAACTCTAATAGCCTTTGGTCTACTTCCTTGGCCAATATGTACAGCTTCCCACACTTTTCTTGCTAGTACCGCTTGCCTTGTAACTGTTGCAACCAATTGATTTCAATTTCTCACCTTTGAAATTCATCATGGTAATTCTTGTTAGGCCAATCATAATACAAACATTAAATTCATTCAATTAATTTCCCAATTGGCATGGAAAGATCATGCTTTATCATGAGACTTCCATACATTTAATGATTTCCCAATCATACACATGAACTCATTCATGCTCATCCTTTCACAAGGAATTTATTATTTCAGCATTCACAATTTATTTCATGCAAATAAGCAAAATCAATTCTGAGCCATATCATGCATTCAACAATTTTTTGTTTTCTGAAATGCATCAATTAAAAGGAAAGAGAAGAGTAAGAGTTTCCCCCTCTTAGTCTTGTTCTAATGCAGAGTCACACCACCACTGTGGTTCCATGCTCGTTATCCTCTTTCACTTCAATGTGAATGCTTGAATTGCCCTATCTTGGCTATGACACTTAGTGTTTAAGGTCTGTCCAAGACCTCTTAACCAAGGAACCCTTCCACATGGTTTGTCTACAAGAATATTTGTTTTTAGGACCCACACAAGTCCACTAGCCCCATATTCATTGCTGCTCATGCTGAGCTTGCTAGCACAATCACATGTCCATATGCATCCTTAGGATGCCTTCATAGTTCTTGCTTCCTACAATGACCAAGGTTTTCAACAAAGAAACAACAGTGTATCATCTTGGTTGTTATAAGACTTGTACATGGAATTTTCATTATACAAATTAAGAAATGAATGAAAATTAAATACTTATTTGCATTAGGAATTCCCTCGCTACTCCACAGGTTCCTTTTCTGCTTTACAAGCCTTGGATCACCTGTGGGGTGGATGTTTGGCCAACACACATGCTTCTCCACAACATCAAGTAGTCAATGCCAAACCAGTACACCGACTGGGCTCATCGGGCATTGATGGTTCCAAACTAGTCCCATACATGGTTTTCCCTCTCCATTGCCAAGCCAACACATCCATCTGGGTTAGAGGTGAATGGAAGGAAACTACACCATGACCATTTCCAGGTCAAGGATATACTACGGAGCCATAGGCATGAAAAAACCCTTCACACACACACAACCCTTCATACACATACAACCCTTCATACACATAACAACCCTTGACCACAACCCCTCATAACAACCTCTTCACTTTGCTTCTTTAGTGTGCAACACCAAACTGCATATGTTCAAGCTGACCACACAAGATGGATAAGCAAGCTCATTAGTATGGCTGCTCTAAAATTGTAAACATATTTCATAACATTCACTATCAAATATTGAAACACCAAGAATGCGTCCATTCCTTTAGGGTGTAGTCAATATTGATAACCCTAACATAACCCAGCACCGGAAATGTATGGATCCCTTTTCGATGTGAGCCATGTAGGTCCTAATCATACTCAAGCAGTTTGAAATAATATAAATAAATTAAAACATGCTTTGCATATTAACTCTAATTAACTAGACATGCATATTCTTAGCTAGGGTTACAGAATACTCATCTATTTGCAAATGTATCTTTTTCTTCATTTGTGAGGAATGGGGGCTCCCTTATCTGAGTCAACAGTCCCTCGGTTTTCCATCCCACTCTCTCTCATGTTCCATAACCCACATATGCCTTCTTGGCATAATACATCAAATCCAAATCTGAGATTTGCAAATCTACTTTCTTGTAGCAATTATAAATTTCACAAATCTGTTTCATCCAGAAATCATATTTCACATTCATGAAATCTTTTCACAATTCTTGGCCTTTGAACATGGTAGATTCCATCCTTGATCAGGGGATTATCCTCATTATCATGCCAAAACATTTCTACCTGAAATCTGGAATTTCCAACTAGCTAAACACTTGTAAGTTCTTCATGCACATACCATTTTAATTTCTACCACAGTCACTGAAGTGATTTTCAGAATCATAACACTCAATAATTCAAGCACTTTTAGCTATTAGCATATCCATATCACAAAAAAATACATTTACTTCATGTGAATCATTATCATACTAAAATTGCAAGGTACAGTCACATCGTTTATGCAATTTAAATGAAACTTTAAATACTCATTATTTCTCAGCCATTTGTTTTATGCAAATCTGTCCTTCCATAGAGCATTCTGGAATCTGATCAAACATGAATGCCTTCTTCATGCACTCAACCTCTTGCATTTGTAGCATCTCATGAAATGATTCTAGGATTATCATCAATCCATCATCTCATCCATTATTTAATTTGGAATAAAACATACACCACAACCATGCATTCATGGAATGTATTTCAACATGTGCACCCCCACTCATGCACGCACATGTATAACATTTACATTATCTTTTAATGTGCATTCACTTCATGCAACCACATATTTACAAATTTATTTAATGCATATTGATCCATGCATACTATGCTATTATGTCATACATTCCATCATAATTCCAAACACATTATGGCCTAACTAAGGCTATCTCATATAGTATGCACTACCATAGCACTACCACAACAGGACTATCAGTCCTTACTTGCCTTGGTTATTAAACTCATAACTATCATATGCAAATGGCATGATATAATTTCATATGAATGCATTCTAAATCTAAACAGTCACATGGTATAATGTCCATTTCTTTACTATCACATACCTCACCATACCATGTGGGATGTCATTCACACAAATGCATTCACTATTACATGCCTACCCTTTATGATGATTAAAACATGGTTAAGGATTCTTACCCATCATTTCTCATCACTTGTACAATTAACATAATAAACATTACTTGCATGGATGCCATCCACATACTATTGTTACCTGATCAGTTGGATTCTTACCAAGGCTACACAGTCCTTCCACCAAAATCTATTTCATGGATTGGTGTTCCAACCTTTCTTCACAAGGCTGATGGTCTCATGCAATATTGTTATCAACATCTTCAACCATGCTTCTGTTATCTTGGTGAAATGAAGAACCACCATAAATAACACCTTCATCATCTCCAAAGCCAGTGTAAGAAAGTCATCTCAAAAAAAATATTCTCTACATGTCTTTGTTAGGTTTCCACTCATATTGTAATGCAGGGTGCCTCATTAATAACTTTTGCCAATATGAAATACCACATGCATGCACAATCAAGTTCCCATGCACTATACCTTATCTAATAATATGCCCATTAGTGCATAAGTAATTCAACTATCTAATCACTTGCATTTTTGGCATTCCCATGCCCTAATTTTTTGTATATAAAACTCATAATATAACAACATGGCAGGGGTTAAGAGGTTCTCCCTTTCTAATCCTTTTTATCAGAGTTTCCCTACTGTTCCAATTGCCTTTAGAAATTGGGGTCAAGTCCAACTCGAACCTTCTTGGACTTCTCTGTGCTTATCAACAATGCCATTTGTTTAACGTTGATGCCCGATCAAGGGTTAGATGTCCAGCTGGAACCGAATCGACATCTCTGTGATGATCAGGCAGTCCATGTTGGCTATCAGGTCTCCCCCATCGAGCTACTACACGATCGTTGGTCTCCATATTTGTTCTTCCACAACTATAACATGCTTGCAAGCTTCAACTTCCGCCCAAGCAACCCCAGTGATGTAACTTGGGCTCTGATACCACATTGTCACGTCCCCAAACTCCCTAGTGGCCTTCAGAGGTGTTGGGAGACCCACTGTTACATTTTTATTTTCCAAATAATTCTTCAATTTTACACATAGCCGCAATGGCCGTCGATCCGCAATCCCCTATTCGCAATCCGCAATCTGCATGCGGAACTTGAGACTTGGATTTCCAAATTCAAATTTCCACATAAATTGCGCTCTCGACTTCCGCAATCAACACACTAGTACAAAATGAGGGATAAGTGACTAGGCGACTAAACATGTTAGTCACCACAGTTTTTTCAAGGGATAAACAACCAAAATTGAGCAATTTTAAGTGATCCAACTAAAAACAACTAAGATAAATGACTAATTTAGTCAGAGGATAAAATTTACAACTAAATAACAGGTGACTAAAATAAAAAGTACTAACGTAAATGACTAATTTAGTCACATGAATACAAATATGACTAGCTAACAATGACTAAGAATATGAATTAGTCATTTATAGTTGTATCACCCCAACAATGGAAAATTGCAATTTTGACAATGAATTTGTACAATTTACTAAATTTTAACACCACAGATGGATTCAAAGACCCCTTTCTTCTACATGAGTGTTACAATTTTCTAGATTATAACATTACATATGCATTCAGAGACCCCTGTGTCACTAGACAACACTTTCTTCTTTCAAGACATCCAATGCAGAGGCCAACTAAAGTTTCAGAGATTTGTTGTTTCCTGATCTGTACATATTCATGTCTTGTTTTTTATACCATCGTGTTTATCTCATCACCCTAGCCATGCCATATCTCGTTTGAAAAAAATCGTCACTGTTTGACCCTTTCGACAAGAAAGAGTATTTTACTTCTTATTTGTGAAATTCACCAAGTTTGTGTCCTATGTTAATCCATTGGTTTTCCCCATCTTCTAGTCTTCTTGTCACGACTATGTTCAGAATGTAATAAATTTTCCACGAGACGTACCTCTTTGCAAAAAAAATCCAATGACTTTTTTTAAGTAAAAAAAAGGAGCCTCCCTCCTCTTTTGTAAAAATATAAAATCCTTTCATTTCCATTGTCATGGATTTTCAAATATGATGAATGTAAAACTATTTTTCCCTTAACCCCTCTATCCTAAGTCCTACCCTTCCCTTCTACATTTCATAAAAAAAAAAAAACAATATTTAATCCTTTTGACCCATCCCTCTACCCATTGTCCCCATTGATAAAAGATATTTTGTTAAAACCTTTCCCTATGGTACTTAACCCTAAAATTTCCGTCACTCTTTCTTACATCCTTATTCATTTTTATTTCTATCACCTTCAAAATATTAAAAATGCTCCCCGTTTCACTTAGCCATTTGGATATGAGAGCCCACGGAGGAGGGGTTTGCAATGGCACAAACCAGATCTCGATTGTTTCTACTCAAGGAAGGTTTGCAATGGTGTAGCCATAAATCTTTCTATTTCACTCTATCTCCAACAAGTCATTTGTTTGTGCTAGAAATTGTCCCTAGACTACAAAGGGAACAAGCTAGTACAATCTCGAAAATAATTCAAAGAAAACATAATTTATTTTTGTATTTTTTGGTTTGAAGGTTTCATTCACAAGAAGGTAATCAAACATCCAACTGATATAGGTACTAAATCATGAAATAATATTAAAAAACTGAGATGTAAATGTGTAAAAGATAAACACAAACCATAAACATTCATAAGCACAATACTGGTTTTGTCCACAACATATGAGCATTCACATGAATAAAACTTTAATCAAGAAATGCAATCATAGGCTGAGTGGTCACACTGGCCATAAACAAAATCAATAGATAGGAAAAAGTGGCTTATATTTATATAAATAAATCTCAGTCTTCAAAACTTACATAAGAGTCATTTGTATCAGTCTGAAATGCTTCCAATGCTCTTAGCTGTATAGTGTTTCTTGAAACAAAAATCGAACCCTCATCATGTATCTTCTCCTTTGTTTTATAATTACAAACTGAAGTAGTTCTATAACCACTTCTTTACTCAGCAGTTACATTTGGTGGCTATACAAACTAACTTTCGAATAACTAAAGACTAATTAACCAAAAATAGCAAATCGTATTTTGGGGAAATTTGGCGAATTTATGAAAAATGTGTCTAAAAAACACCTCCATATCTCTCGATCCAGGACACTTGTGCGAAAAATGAGAGAGGTTATTTTTAATGATTCCATGATGAACAAAAACCTCTCTTTGTTTTAAACAATTCTTCTCCAATTGATTGGAATATGTGCCGAACATTTGTGACTAAAACAGTAAATTATTAAATATTGTAAAACCTGAAAAATAGGCCACAAAGATCAATTCGAATCTTTCAAATGAGGAAACCTGTTTCAAAAATGAGGGAGGTTTTTGTGAATGAGTCTATTTTGGACAAAAACCTCTTTTGGTTTTCTAAAATTCATCTCCATCACCTCATAATCTGCGCTCAATTGCAATGACTAAAACAGGGGAAAACTAACCATGACTATGCATCTCTTTTTCTTCTTAAAGCTTCCTTAGCCACTGAAATTAATTCTTGGTAATGAGAATTTATATCTTCAAGATCGTCTCTCATCCTTTTATTTGTTGTTATGAATCTCTCATTTGATTCACTCAGAAATCTAATCTGTGTCTTATGCTGCTGTAATGATTTCTTTGAATTTTCTATCTCAGAATCCATTTGAACACCTTCCTGCAATGTTGAATCCAGACCTGAGAGCAATGGGATATCTAATTTCTCAAAAATTAGGTCTGATTCATATTTATTCTTCGCTGTTGATTTTGACAATGGAGTTTTTGAACACATGCCCCGTTCAAGACTAGGAATGTTCTCTTCTTCTACAACTTCATCACAGACTTCATTATAGTATTTGATTATTTATGGTATCATTACATGATCTTCCTTTGTAGCTATTTGTACCTACTGTAACTTTAATTCTTTCTTATTATCTCCATCCTCTTCTTCTGAAATTCATAACCCCCAAATTAAAACCTGTGGCCACTCAAATCCCTAATTTCTTCAATGATAAATCACAATGGGTTTTTTTACAAGTGTCATGATATGTTGAACAGGTGTCTGCAAGTCTCCTAGCATCATCGAATGCAACAGGCCATGTTCTGCCATCAATCAACCATGCTCCTCTATGATTTCTAATTCCTGTAGCGCTCTAGTGCATGTGGTTTGGATTTTGTATTGCGGGAATACCTCAACATAAAAGATTTGTAAACAAGCTCAAAATGAAAGTTGGACTTTGGATATAAGCATTGGAGTAAATTTAAATAAGTATTTGAAGACTTTGAAAAGAAATATAATACTTAATAAGCCACTCAAGATAAAATAAATTAAAACAAAAAACTATAACATAAAAATAGAAAGGCATTCAAAATCATTACAATTCAAGATGAAAACAAATGAAAAGTAAATAAGGAACAAACAATTTAAAAGAAATACATAAAAATTGAGAACAATTTCAGTGCTAACATTTGGCTCCGGCTGGGGGATGAAATCCTCCTTGTGAGGTTTCAAGATCATGTAGACCTTGTGCCTTATTCATGGGGTGATGGAGTCATTTGTATCTAGTTCCCAACCTGTTCCAAAACTTGCAGTCCTGCTCATAAAATTTTTAAAAGATGGGCTTATTGTATGATCTTGTAACAAGATTCTGCCGAAAAGACACTTTCCCTTCCTCAAATTTCGATCCATAGCTATCAAAAAACTATAAAATTTCTGCTAAGAAATTACATCTGTGTTGCAATAGAAATCTGCTCATCCAAATTGCAAATCCATCTGCCTGGTAGACTGAAGAACAACCATATACTGCAAACTGTGGCCTTTTCAAGCCTTGATAGCACAATTGTTGTTTATTGAGAACTAAAAACTATTCACAAGACTGCCTTCTATGCAGAAAACAAATCTACCATACTGTAAATTGAATACCAAAATTCAAACCGAAACTAAATGCTTGCAATGCAAGCTTATTTATATATAGATCCTAATCTAACCAGTTCAGTTCTTTGATTAAGTAATATCAGACTGCTGGTGTAACCATTTCAACAATTGTCTCATGCAAGGGATTTCTTCCAGGTCATTAATTAGAAAAAAGAAAATTGTATACCATGGCAAATTATAACATGGAAGTTGATACTTATAACCTGTAAATATCAACTTTGATATGAGAAAGTCCTCTAAATACGTTGCTACTGAGTCATAGACAACTATCTCTTTTGTAACCCCTTCTTCATTGAGAAACTCAAAATAATTATTTATGGGATCATCATGAAAGAATACCTTAGAAAAAATATTGTCTTCCTGCTATGTCCAACATTCTTCATTGCAAACATGATATTCATTAGAAGAATGATCTTCAAAATTATTTAAAACAACAGTTTCTTCAACAAAAGCTTGATCTAAAAGAGAATGATGCCTCTGTATATTTTCTACTTCATGAAAGATATTAGACTTTTGTTCTTCAAACGTTGCAAATGAAGAAACAGAAAAGAAGAAACTGATGCCCTTATCTTTAGGTATAACAACCTCATTTTGTTTAGTGTGTCCTTCAAATTCAGATTCAAAAATGGTAAATACAAGTTTATTGATTTCTGGAGACTGTTGCTCAACAACTGGTGAAGAAGAAAAATGTGTAAGCTGCTCTTCTAACTCCTTTCCATTTCCTTCATTGCTTTCCAAAAAATCTGACTCATATTTACCATACACCACTTCACTACTGAAAAAAATCCATAGATGTTGATTCAGAAGACTGTTGCTCTAAAACATTCGGACACATAGCATAAATGGACTGACCTGCATAACTGTCAAGGTGATCTTGGACACAGTTAACTTGAAAAACATCTCCAATAGTTTTATGATTAAAAATATGTAGAAAATTATCTTGAACAATGGGATGATCATCAAACAATTTGGGAACAACAATTTCATCCTTTGAAATCGAATCAAGGGCATCTTTAATTTGAATATCATCAACACTAATTTTAACATTGTCCTGTAAATATTCATCAACGGTGTGATTTTCAACGTTTTCTTCAATAAAGAGTTGATCTTCACAAGGATTTTCAACAATAAACTCTACATGATAATGATGTCTTGACTCTTGAAAACTGTCAAATATTTCCTGAACTTCGTTTTTTTGAAATATTTCTTCATGAATTTCATCAGTAAAGCTATCTTGATCATTATTGCTAAAATATTTCTTGAACTCAAATTACTCACAACAGTCCTCTAAAAGGATATCAACAGGATAAATCCTCTTACAATATGAATGAAAGACAACATGAAAATCTTTTAATGAAGAGATGCTAGAGACGGGAAGAGACCTGTACCACTGTCTAGCATCTCCTTTCAAGGAGTACATAAACATTTTCAACAATACATCCTCATGATGAATATCAATTTGGTCCATGTATTGATGAAAATCAATCAAGTGTTGTGCCGGATGGTCATGATCATCTCCTCTAAATCTTGGAAGGAAGTCTCCCCATTCATGCATAGTAGGAAAATCATTTGGAAATCCTGGAATATCAACAAAGATAAAAGGAGCAAACCTCTGTGACAACATAGCAGCAAAAGTCTTTGACATTCTGAAATTGTGAAGTTGCTTCTGGATTTTTGAAACATGAAGTCACCAATAGACCCTTCCCCTGCGGAGTCACCCAGTGAAAAATTGTAGTCTAAAAAAGTTTTGGATCTGGTTCACCTTTCAAAACCAGAACAATAAAAATACCCCAGGGAATATATGCTTCACCTCCATCCCCGAAAATGGCGCCAAAGATGTTTGTACTAGAAATTGTCCCTAGACTACAAACGGAACAAGTTAGTACAATCTCAAAAATAATTCAAAGAAAACATAATTTATTTTTGTATTTTTTGGTTTGAAGGTTTCATTCACAAGAAGGTAATCAAACATCCAATTGATATAGGTACTAAATCATGAAATAACATTAAAGAATTGAGATGTAAATGTATAAAATATAAACACAAACCATAAACATTCATAAGCACAATACTGGTTTTGTCCACAACATATGAGCATTCACATGAATAAAACTTTAATCAAGAAATGAAATCATAGGCTAAGTGGAAAAACTGGCCATAAACAAAATCAATAGATAGGAAAAAGTGGCTTATATTTATATAAATCAATCTCAGTCTTCAAAACATACATAAGATTCATTTGTATCAGTCTGAAATGTTTCCAATGCTCTTAGCTGTATAGTGTTTCTTGAAACAAAAATCGAACCCTCATCATGTATCTTCTCCTTTATTTTATAATTACAAACTGAAGTAGTTCTATAACCACTTCTTTACTCAGCAGTTACATTTGGTGGCTATATAAACTAACTTTCGAATAAGTAAAGACTAATTAACCAAAAATAGCAAATCGAATTTTTGGGGAAATTTGGCGAATTTCTGAAAAATGTGTCTAAACAACGCCTCCATATCTCTCGATCCAAGACACTTGTGTGAAAAATGAGAGAGGTTATTTTTAATGAGTCCATGATGAACAAAAACCTCACTTTTTAAAAAAAAATTCTTCTCCAATTGATCGGAATATGTGCCGAACATTTGTGACTAAAACAGTAAATTATTAAATATTTTAAACCCTGAAAAATAGGCCACAAAGATCAATTCGAATATTTCAAATGATGACTCCTGTTTCAAAAATGAGGGAGGCTTTTGTGAATGAGTCTATTTTGGACAAAAACCTCTGTTGGTTTTCTAAAATTCATCTCCATCACCTCATAATCTGCGCTCAATTGCAATGACTAAAACAGGGAAAAACAGACCATGACTATGCATCTCTTTTTCTTCTTAAAGCTTCCTTAGCCACTGAAATTAATTCTTGGTAATGAGCATTTATATCTTCAAGATCCTCTCTCATCCTTTTATTTGTTGTTATGAATCTCTCATTTGATTCACTCAGAAATCTAATCTGTGTCTTATGCTGCTGTAATGATTTCTTCGAATTTTCTATCTCAGAATCCATTTGAACACCTTCCTGCAATGTTGAATCCAGACCTGAGAGCAATGGGATATCTAATTTCTCGAAAATTAGGTCTGATTCATATTTATTCTTCGTTGCTGCTTCTGACAATGGAGTTTTTGAACACATGCCCTGTTCAAGACTAGGAATGTTCTCTTCTTCTACAACTTCATAACAGACTTCATTACAGTCTTTGATTATTTCTGGTATCATTACATGATCTTCCTTTGTAGCTGTTTGTACCTATTGTAACTTTAATTCTTTCTTATTATCTCCATCCTCTCCTTCTGAAATTCATAACCCCCAAATTAGAACTCGTGGCCACTCAAATCCCTAATTTTTTCAATGATAAATCACAATGGGTTTTTTTACAAGTGTCATGATACGCTAAACAGGTGTCTGGAAGTCTCCTAGCATCATCAAATGCAATGGGCCATGTTCTGCCATCAATTGACCATGCTCCTCTATGATTTCTGATTCCTATAGTGCTCTAGTGCATGTGGTTTGGATTTTGCGCTGCGGGAATACCTCAACATAAAAGATTTGGAAAACAAGATCAAAATGAAAGTTAGACTTTGGATATAAGCATTGGAGTAAATTTAAATAAGTATTTGAAGACTTTGAAAATAAATATAATACTCAATAAGCCACTCAGGATAATATAAATTAAAACAAAAAACTATAACATAAAAATAGAAAGGCATTCAAAATCATTAAAATTCAAAATGAAAACAAATGAAAAGTAAATAAGGAACAAACAATTTAAAAGAAATACATAAAAAGTGAGAACAATTTCAGTGCTAACACCATCATTCTCAAATCCATATCCTTCCTGTACCCACTATAGCCACTTAGTGCAGGAAAATATGGCTACAAAGAAACTCAAAGAAAAAATGCAAGTTGAGGCATCCCGATCCAAGAAATTCTATAGTGACACCCAAAACCAGATAATGTTTGTATTTCAACAAGATCAACCCATCTCCACGGATTTTCCAATCAAACCTCATATATATCAATGGGACTTGTATAGCTCCAGATTTAGTCGAGGAAGATGGCAAGCCATGAGCCATTATCCCTAAATTAGGCCAGAAATTTATAGAGATCAGGTATAGGTAATAGGTACCAATTTCTATTAATTTCTCTTTCTTTTTCTCTTTAACAATATTTCTGGTGCTTGCTTGAATTTGAACAAGGGGGGAATCGATCTATGTATCACCAAACAAATAAAAATTATGCTCTTGATGGTAGTAATATTGTAGTTTCTCATGAACTGAATTGAACACCTAGAATCCATCCATCTACTCATCATGAGCCAAGCTCTCGTAGAATCCATCCAACTACGCAACAACTGAACATACTTGAAAGTATATTGTTGATGAGTTCATAGATAGGGAAGCTACTAGGTCGACTATTTTGGCGACGTTTTTCTTGCTTTGATAGAGGGTGCAGGGATCATGCTGAATAGGGTTTTGAGTGCGCAACACCAGTTTCTGCCAATGGTTGAAGATGTGCCTAATATGTAAGGTCCTATTCCAGGGTTTCCAGGCTATGGACCTATTTCTGCCAATATGGGGGGTCCTGGGCCTGAGCCGGCTCAAAGCCCTGGGCATAGTAGTTCTTGGTTTGGAGGATTAATAAAAGGGATTTTTGAGGATAAGAAGGAATAATCACATCATAGGGGTGGTGGTGGTAAGGCTAAGGTCTTGGAGAGTTTTGATCAGCCTAGCACTCCAGTGCCCACTTTCGAGTTCAAGTGATTTGGGGCACTTTGGTCTTTGTCAGCTTCAACTACCAGGTATGGGCCTGAAATTGATCCCTTTTAAAACTTTTGAATGAATTGAATTCTTTCCTTATACTTATTTTCTGCAATAATCTTGACACAATGGGCCACACTACAAAGAATAGAGTTACAGTTCCAATTTCCAAGGTGCCATGTCTAAGGGTTAGCTCCCCGCATGGATTCATCCATCTGGCCTAATATAGATAATTGGAACAGAAGAGATTTTCTATGTTTTAGAATATATGCGGGGATATGTTATAGAGTATGGGGTTGGGTTCTCTTTGGATGCAAAAGTGACTGTATTGTGGATGTGTCCGGAGTCCAAAATAGTTGTTTGCTTCTTCGTATCAAAGCATCTAGAACTGTTCCCTAGAATACTGAGTTTTTTTGTTGCAGACATCTTCATGTCAGTACCAAGCATGTTCTCAGGATTTACTAGAGTTGGATTTATTTCTCATTGTCTTATATCTCACTTTGTCTTTGCATGCTCTAGAAGTTTCATATAACACAGAACTTGACTGTCAATTGATGCTTGTCACATATGGTGCAAATGGCTTCCAATTTTTGCAAAAAATGATTTATTTCTACACAACAACGATTTGTGAAACAAACGTCTGTGTATATTTTATCTTCTTCAATGCTGGTATCTTGCCCACTTTCTATTGGAATATTTGTTCTTCTTTCTACTTGTACATGGTTTTCTTACCCATGTCATGTTTGCTTGTTGTTTACATGGCATCTGCAAAACTACCTAATGTAGGGTAGTTCATGCCTTTTTTAAATGTTTTATGTAGTTGTTGTGCTCCTAGTCTGGTTTCGACATCTGTCCACGAGGATCTTGGTTGTCAAATTATGTCTCCCATTACCTTGATGTTTTTTTATCTTCTGGATGTTAATGTATTTTGATTCTCCACACTTTGATTTGTTTTAGAACTTGATTTAAGGTTCTGATTTTTATTTCTCCAACTTCAATTTTTGGTCTTTTCAAATCTTCACTCAGGTCTACAAGAAGAATATAAATAATATTAATTTGACCTTGAACTTATCACTTTATATTGACTACACATACCATGAGCTCGTTTTAAACACTGGACTTGTCTTCATTCAAAAACAATGTCGTTATTCATTCTAAACATTTTCAAGAGGAGAGAAATGAAAGGTAAAATCTAATGTTTGTTCATTGTTATTATCATTCATCATGAATTGCTTACATAGTAGAGACAATGTCTAGTTGGTTACCTATTATGGTGGCTTCTCGTAACTCCAAACTTCAAGAAAACTAAAAAATATTATGGTTATTAATAATAGCATAGTCCTATGTACAACATTTACGTAGCCTAGGTGCACAGAACTTATCCGCTATTAGTCATTTGTCTTAACAACTTATATTTTACTCTAATGCAATTTTAATTACATCTACATGGTTATTTTGGTTATATGTTTATGTGTTTCATCTATCATCTTGTTTCAAACATTCATGGATGCTTAAAGTTACTCATAGCTCCTGCATATACAGTTTCATTGGTTCTTTTCATAGCAAATCATTCATAGTTAACGTGTTCTTTTCACAGCAAATCATTAAGCTTAAATAAAACTTCTTGCCCGATAGGATCCGGGTAATGTCCACACCTTTTCTTAGCTCAAAATTTCTTTATATAATATGTTTCTTTGTAATATAATATTTTTGTCCAAAAATAACAATGTCCACGCATCTTCCACCTGTCTATGCTCACCATGATGCTCCAATATCTTCCGTGCAGTTTGACTATCGTCTTATAGAGGTCAAAATACATGAAGACTCTCATGAGTTATTGTAACCTCAATTGTAATCTGTTATTGTGCCTACTAGGTTCTAGGAACATACTTGACTACCATTTTTTCATGTTTCCCACATAGCTAGAATGCATGGGACTAATAACAAATCCATTATATGGTCAGGCTATGGTGTTGGAGAATCATCCAAAATTCATCTCCACATCATCCTCTCAAGTATTCCAAGATTTTGTGAATCTCTCTCGTTTTGTCCATTTGGAGTTGCCCTCAGTCTTCCTATTCCATCAATTGTTTTCTAGACAACTCATGGGAACTTCCCACTAAATTAGGGTTGGCTCCCTGCAACATATGATCCTCCATACAATTGTCTTGCTTGGAAGAAGGATTCACTCAACTTGTGCTTCCACTTGCCTTAGCTATGAAGTTGACCAGGTTTAAATCTTTTGAGTACAACACTATTTGTGTGGTTCCTGTGTGCATGGTTCTTCCATAACAGATGCAATGTGATTTTCATTAGTGCTTTTCCTTCTTGAATTTCATTGTGTTAGTTTTATTCTTACGCGAGGAGTACACCCTAGTGTTCCAAATATTGCAATATTATCACCAAGATCGTGATATTTCCAAGACAATGATAATATTGCCTTGAAAGTTGATATATTGCGATATATTCAAACTCATGATAAAATCACAATATTTTAAGAATATGTTGTGAGTTGATGCAAAATATTGCTGAGTTTGCATCACAAGGCTTGTAAGATCCACTTTTTGTTTTTTTTACATCATTTTTCAATGCATAGGAAAAATATTAATTTGCCAATATTGTTTGATATTTTCCCCAATAATACTGATAAGTTATATTCCACACCATCAACAATATATTTTATGACAAGGTATTTGCAACATACCAATCCCTAATGGTTTTTGAACTCTTTTCTATGAAAGAACATTCTTCCATTGGTTTGAGCACTCCACTCCTAGCAAGATATTGGGTACCCCCACTACACATAGCTCAAGGATGATTTCATACTCAGTTGGAAGGTTGTACCCCTCACTACAATATAACCGAGAGCAATTTCCTCTAAGCAGGAAGGAACTGATGAGACTGAGACTAATGGACATTTGTGGACATATATTATAGTTCTACACTTTTGTACTTTAGTAATTTATCTTTTGTACTAATGAGTGACTTGGTCCAAATTAAGCACTCACTTATTTTATTGGAGACTTGGTCAAATTTAATCTATATCCTACTATTTGTACTTCTATATATAGATAATACAAATGAGTTTACAAAATATATGTACACTATTGTGACAATTCTCCTTTCTATTTGCATACTTGTCTTTGCTTATTCACTTGTGTGTGAGTTCTCCTACATTGCTCGTTTTTGTGCTCATATGACCATCACCCATACTTGATTAAAATGCTGACAAACTATTCCCTAAATACTTCTGAAGCCATCATGTCTTCTGGTAGGTCAGAATACTAAGGCAAATTTAAGAGCTACAGATGGTGAATGAAAAGGTTAAGGCCAACACTGAAGTAGAAAGGGAAAACCAACTTTTGAAATTAGAGATGGTCTGACCCAAAGAAATATCCAAAAGGGCCAATAGTGAAGCAATCTACTCCTTCATCCAACAACAAAACATTATTAGAGGTAAGTACCTTGACCTCCTGAATTAAAATGAACCACTGAAGCAACACATTTCAAAGGACATTCCTAGCAGTTGTATACCACCACCATCTAGGTCAAATAGGGATGATATTAGTTTTTGACAGTTTTTACCATGAAGACGTAGGCCTCTTACACCGATTCAGGATCTTCCTCTAGGTACACTTGCACTGAGTGTGTTAAATCAAGGGGTAATGATGACTATTTGAAAGGACACCTCACAGGCTATTATTTTTCTATTTTTTCACATCTAGAAATTTTGAATTCTGTTTTGATATACAATAGGAGTTTATACCCCTACAACATGTACTTGGGAAATATAGGTCTAATTGATCAAATATCTAGGGTTTTGCATATACTTACCTTCACTTTTCCAAATGTGAAGGTGAGTTTTGATGTTACTTGATTTAGAGTTAATGCTACTATTAGTTAGGCTCAATGAAATGGGCATCAAGTTAAAGGATATGAAAACATGGCTCTTTGTTCGACAGCAAAGGGCAGGATTCAATATAATTTTTTTGTGGCCTAATACCTGGGTGTGAATCAACTCTTGGGATGATTGCATCTTCCAGGACTTCCAATTGGATGGGCCCCATTGTGACATGGGACAATCCACCGTCTTCCTGTTAATTCTTTTCTTTGGGTTTGTTTTTTTATAGTTGATGGTCTTTATTATTCACATGTTAGTCATACTTGTCAGCAACATTCTATGTTGTCCTTTGTAATTGCTTTTGTGGGTGGACCTATGTTCTTTTTTGTTCATGCAAAAAACATTCCAAAAGAGACCACTGAAGATCTCTCTCTATATATATCTACAACGTGATCACAAACAAATCAAAACTAAACTTAGGTCATTAGTTTTACATATTTGTCACTAGGAAGTGAGTGTGTTGAGTTTAATTCCTCTGAATGGGAGTTCAAAATTTTTGAGGGGAATGGATTTTATTACTACAGTGAGTCACATTACTGTAAGGGGTGGAAATTGTATTTCTATTCTTTTACCTTAGATAGTATAACTATAAATAGATGTGGGTAATAGTTCGGTGTGAGATTGAGATTAATGCAGTAAAGAGAATGGTAAGGATGGAAAAGAATGTTGCTGATGCTTGTTAGCTTAAGTAGATGAAATAAATGGACGTGTGATTTTTTCCTTAGTGGTTTTGAATGGATCTCTAAAATGCTCAAAATGGCTGGAGAAACAAATGAATTTTGAATGTTTATATGGATGGTTTATCTGAACTATAGTAACCTATTTCTTTTTATTACAATATCAATTTGGCTACCAAATATGTCTTCACATGGAAAAAATCTTAAAATTTGTGGCTTTATTAAATCTGTGTTCTTTGTAGGATGTCAGTAAAGATATCTTGAACATGTCACGCCTGCATTATATTTTTAGAGGGATAGATATCTGATGAGCTTTTCGTAGATGTAGGCTGGCACTGCAGATTTTGTTTTCGCCACATAAGTGAATTTATTTTTAAGATGAAAGCATACAACCATTCTGATCGTGTGAGGTTTTATCATTATTTGAATCCTATGAGAATACAAGATGTGATTTTTCATGGAGCTGACCTTTTTGACATGCTACCAGAGGAGTATTCTTTTCAAGAAATAATAGCGAAACTTGGTCCTATACCCAGCTCGTTTTCCATCTTATTTGATCCAGAATGCTGAAAAGTTTAGATTTCTTTTGCCATGGAGCTGTATGTGCCATCGTGGCTAGAAAATAAATATCCGAAACTGGAGCTAATATGTACGCAATTCCATTTGACATGCTACGAGAGGAGTATTATTTTCAAGATACAATAGTGAAAACATATCCTATAACCCATTCTTTTTATATTCCACATCTTCAATATTATTTGATCCAGAATGCTGAAAAGTTTAGATTTCATTTTCCAAGAAGCTATCTGTGCCATCCTGGCTAGCATTCTTGCATGAATAAATATACAAAAAATGGAGCTAATATGTATGCAATTCCATATTAAATGTATTAATCCCATATAAGAAATTCCTTTTGCTGAATATATCAATTTAGCCATTTTATAGATTGGAAATTTCATTCAGTTTCAGTTCAGTTTTGAGTGCAAGTATTTCACCTGACCAAAATTAGTTTATAGGCTAGTGCTAATTGTATAACAAAATGACCTTGGCGGAAATCACTGAAATAACAAGGTGAAATCACTAATTGCATATTGAGGCTCATTTATGAAGGCTCTCCTAACATTCTTCACTTTAAAAAGTTGAGTAAAGTGTTTGAGGTTATGTTAACAGATCAAATGTAACTTTGTAAGTACTCTTATGTTTTGTTGTTCTTTAATCTTGAGAAAATTTGTATAACATTGCAATACATTTTGAGAAAAACACATGAAAACCTTGTTAAAATTCCTCTACATAAAATATTTAGTGCTTTGTCTGACAGTCATCAAACTATCCTGTCTGATTCAACAATGCAAATTTCTAGTATGTTCACAGCTCTATTTTCATTATTTAAAAAAGACTTCTACATGAATATTTCAAACCTGTTCTGCATGCCTCTAGTCAAGGTTTCTGCCACTAATTTGATAATGTGTTCATGATAATTATTTTCTATGGTATCCATGAATAATCCAAGCATTTTCATAGTATCTATGTTTACTTACCTTACTGTTTGTTATGTACTGTTCCAACACCCTGCAACACAAATTTATATATGGTTACAAAAAAAAAGGATATTACCATGCAATGCAAGTGTAAATGCATCGTACTTAGTCATGATTACCGTGCTAATATGAATCTGTATGAACACTTTTACATCGGAATATTGTCATGCCTCTATAACACTTTTGCTTGTGTCATAGAACAGAATTGGACAAGCACCTCATGTACAGAGCTTTCATGGTATTACTACTATATGTTGTATCAAGTGAAAATCTTAATAAAAAGATCCCTTTTGTATGGATATGTCCTCGTGAATTTTATTGCTTATCCATTTCATTTTGCTGAGCCTTAGCACATATTTTCATGCACTATCCTTTTCAAGTTTTGGTTGAGCATAATGTCCCAAGGGAATATCATTATTATCTTTAAAAAAATGTTTTTTTATCTGAAGAATGTTTGGCATACACAACCTTTCTTTGTAATATAATAGGTGAAGGGGTTTGGTTGACTAGAGTGAGTGCCAATAGGTTGCACTTATTGTGCATGATTACATTACTTTCCTTGTGTTTTGTATTGATGGACAACTCGATTCGTGGACCTTTAGGGCTTATACAATTCTTAGGGTGGTTAAGTATGATGGAAAATCATACTAGCCCTAATAAGTGTTATATTTAGAAGTCGGATATGGTAGAGCAGAACGACATTACCAAGGAAGAGATCCAAACAAATTGTGTTGAAGGTATATGATGAGGTAGGCCTCTTGAACCTAATGTTGTTTTAGACTGTTCTATTGTAGAGCAGGTTATGCATGATATTAGAAACCATGGCTCTGTATTTTATTGGTAGAAGTCACATAGAAGTTGCGCTCAAACAATGGGTGCATGACAACTAGAAAAATATATAGTTGTAGAGTCAAGTCTCCCAAAACCTGTTTTAAGTTTTTATTTTCTCTTATATTTTTTAAGTTCCCTCATTTATAGATCAATTTGTTGTTGGTGGAATAGTTTTGTAGAATAGTTTGGTGGTGTGCCAATAGTGGGAGCTTGAATTTTGAGTCGTGCTATGTGTTTTTAGATTGAAAGCAATACCAAGGTATCCATTATATTCAATTATGCTAGACTGAGAAGAATATTAAGTTCATAGGTGTTTTGCAGCATTCTTTAATTCAATATTAACTGATACCTTGTCTCTTCACCTTTGCAGCGTCGAATTTTCAGAGGATGGAAAATCTCAAGTCTCAAATCATAGATTCAGAAGATGGATTCTACATAGGAATATGCAAGGACTTCAAGGAAAACATATGACACATGTTGGGTAGCAAGATGTGCCAGAGCATAGTGGGTGTTGGTTAAATGAAAATAAGATGATTACTAGATTTATATGGGCATTGCCAAGGTTTCACTTAGTGGCCATTGTAATATTTTGAAAATTCATCGATGTAGATGATTTTCATGTAAACTATGGAGACTGTTTTTTTTCATGGACTGGTATTAGTCCATTAGTGGATATTCGGTTGAAAATTCAATATATTGTAATACTTGACTTTTTTCACATAATAAAATTTACATGATTGAAATTATATGTGTACTTGATATTATTTAGTGTTGTAATTAATTAATGTGATTTTGTATGATTCACATGTGTATTTAGATTTGATTAGCATGAATATTATAATGAATACAAATAAAAAGAATAAATGACTAAATTAGTCATTTATATTGATTAATAATGAAAGAAAATAAAATAATATAAAACTACTAAATTAGTCATTTATACAATGAATATGAAACTATTAAATAGATATAAAAGACTACTACAAATGATAAATTTGTGACTAAAAAACTGACTAAAATTCACATATAAACGACTATTAGTAACTAATTTCCACTATCTTATAGCTCGACTAACTTAGTCATAGATCTATTTTAGTCATTAATAGTTTCCTTAGTTAGTAGTATATTTGGTCATTGATTTAGTCATTACTTGTGGAAATTAATGACTAAATCAATGACCAAATATACGACTAAATAAGGAAACTATTAATGACTAAAATAAATACGACTAAGTTAACCGAGTTATAAGATAGTGGAAATTAGCTACTATTAATCGCCGAGTAAAAAATAGTCGTTTATATGTGAATTTTAGTCACTAATTTCTCATTTTGTACTAGTGCCACTATTTAGATTAATCATATGTGAAATTCAAGTCATCGTTGGCTAATAGGGGCTCTTTCAATAATTTTAGGGATGTTTGGATGAGGGTTAGGGACACTTGATTGTTGTTTGGGACCAAGGTCATCTAGATGTTGCCATAGTTGTAGAAGTGGAAATTAGGATATAACACCATCAAATATGTTAGATTTATGAAATCATATTGCATCTAGGGACACCCATATCCCATTAACATGTGCCCCAAAATTTATTTTTTCGACAATTTCTAGAAGTAAGGTTTTGATCAATAGTAGACAATGCAATTTTTGCAACTAGGGGTCAATTTTTGAAATTTGTGATCTGTGAGATAAATCAATTTGTTTGATCATCCTTCATTCCTCAAATCCAAATTTATTAGGCATCAAACTAAATTTCCTCTAAAACTCTAGTATAGCATGTCACTAAACATTCATCTGATAAAAAATGCTTAAACCTGGACACCTTATTTCTTTATCAAAACAAATCAAGCATTCAACTATTTTCTTACAAAGGCTATTTTATAAAGGATTCAAACTCTATTTTCAGGTATCTTTTTTGAACCAATAATATATTCAAGATCAAAAGGAGATCATAAATAGAGTCAATATCAAGAGGAGATCATAGAACATGGTAGTTTTTTTATAATTTAATGTTATCCAACTTGTTACTATTTTTTATCCTTTCCATTTGACCTACATTAGATTTGTTTGGATCATTAACCTCTCCATAGGGCCTATAGTTTTTATTTATATAGGCTACCCATGGACCCAATGTTGAATCAATTGATCAATTATCCACATGAGGTTTTACAAAATTCATGGTTTCCAATTGTGGTAAACATGCATGATGACATCACATGAGGCTCCCAAAAATTTACCATGAATCCCCACACACGTTTGTGATTAAAATCTACTCATAAAACCTCATTTGATCAAAACAAGTACTTAAGAAGTGTTGAAGACTTAGCATATATGTGATTCCCAAAGGCATTTTGTTTTTAAAAATACTCAACAGTACCCAAATTCTTGATCCGCAACAAATGTTATAAATTATTAGACATATTTAATAGTTTTAGGTTGTTTTCGAGACTTATAGATGTTTCTACATATCCATTAGGTTGCTACAGATCCCCTATAGTGGCTATTTTCAATAAGTTTTCGATAAATCAAAATTTGTAATCTAGGTCATTCTGATTTTGGGTAGAGAGAACCTTTACATTGGGATGGACACAACCACCAAAAATCCCAAATAACCATATCGTATGTTAAAAGACATGTGTAGTTTTTTAGGCATATTAAGTTAGCTACAAATCACTTGTAGTGGCTTATTTGACTTACTAATAATGAATTTGGAATTTTAAGATTGGAGTGATTATTTAAGAGGGTTTTAATTTGTTATGATTGACAAATAACATCCATGAGTTATGTTAATGATTCCTTATGATGGATTGAATATGTTTAACATCATTTATTTGTTAGTAATTACCCTCTTAAGAGAAAACAAGATTTACATCCATGAGATGTTATGTGGCTAATTAGTTGAGATATTATTAAACTTGTAGAATAGAGTTCATATGTGTATTAACTACACAGCGGCTATAGTGAATGGATTATTTCATTTACAATTAGTTGACATAATTATGTAAATGTGTTATAAGGAACATTATCATTCGTTGGAGTATAATTGAATGAGAATATGGAATTTATAGTGAAATAATGGTTTTCTTTACCATTCAAGATTGATAGTTGAAGGTTATAAATCCTATGTAACTCTCTACTAAGTCATTAAATGTCATCTTTGGAAAATAATGGAAATTATGGAAACATATTTCCTATATGTGCCCATGATTTTCCTTGTTGTTTTCTAAGTGCATATTAGTCTATTTTTGGCATGCACTCCCTTAAATGATTTGAAAAGGGATTTTTAATGTATAAATTTTTCCTTGTCCATTCTATAAATGGTGGTTTCAATTTGAAAGACCCTTGTAGCTAAAGGATCAATGAGAAATGTTTTCTTAAATAATTTAGTGAATTTTTATGGGATTTCTGGCTTTTATGTAAGCACATGGTGATTTGGTTGAATAGCTAAATCTATGACTAGGGTGAACACAGATTTTGGTAAACAAAGTCATAAATTGGGATGAATACACTCATTAAAAATATACAATACCTATATTGTAACTTAAGAGTTATAAGTTGTATTTTTCTTACCTGTAGATGTTGCTATGAATCACATGTATAAATTGTTTTCAATAATTTTTCTATGTGATTTTTGGTATAGGGAATTGTTACATTGGGATGGATGGACCTACCAAAAATCTCAAATAACCAAATCATACTTTGATATATATGTTTTGTTTGTTAGACCTATAGAATTTTGCTACAAATTTCCTGTAGTAGCTATTGTGGATCATTTGTGGTGGCTTATTTGGCTTCATGTTGATGTATTTTGGAATATTTAAGATTGGAATGATGATTTGATATGGTGTTAATTGTCATTATTAACAAATAATATTCATAAAAAATGTTAATCATGCTTTATGATGCTTTGAAAAAGTTTAACATCATTTCTTTACTTATAATTGCCCCCTTAAGATAAAACAAGATTTATATCTAGGAGATGCTAAGTGGTTGATTAGATGATATATTATTAGATTGTTGAAACATAGTTAATAGGTGGATTAACCTCTTATGCTATACTGAATGGATTATGGAATTTATATTTAGTTGACATAATTATGGAAATGTGTTATATATGAGTTACATTGTCATTCACTAGATCATAATTGAATGAAAACCTTAAATCTATATTGTGTTGAATAGAGGAAATTTTTATTTATACTTAGCATTAAATATTGAAAATTTAAATATGTTGAATACTATAAATCCAAACATTTTCATAATTAAAAAAAGGAAGGGGTTCCCTTGTTCAAGAAATAAATTATGCACACACTATCCACAATTTCTCTCTTTAATCTCACACCATGCTAATTATTTTGATTTAGTATTTAATGTTATTCCTAAATTCCATTAATAGATAATTTGTATTTTTCCCTTCGGAGATAATATGACCACCCCTATCCCATGCACCTACCATCCCTACAAATAAAATAATTAAAATGTGTAGTCTTTGTCAATTTATCCACCGTCATCATGATGAACTCAATTGCTTTATTTTCTCGGCAATCCATTAATAAAATCCATTATTTCCAATTCTCGTTTCCACTCCAAGAGTGTAAAAGGCTATAATAATCCTATTAAATTTTGATATTAAGATTTGTTATTTTCATACTTAAACTATTTTTGTATATATATCTCATGATGCAATTGTTTCTTACTTGTATTTTTTGCACTTTCATGTGTTGTATATAAGTTTGCACACATATATTAATTGTCATCTTCTTATACTTTATCCCACTTTCATATGATGTAATATCAGAAATAGGTGACACATATATGAATTATAGCGTGAAATTAATTATAGTGTTAAAATAATAATAACTATTAAAATTGAATGTTTCTTTCATTTTCAAATCATTAGTGTTAATGATCGATTTGATTAATAATGATTTAGACTATGTTAAGTTTAGATAAGATCTAGGTAGTTATGGTGGTGATGATGATAATGGTAGTCGATGAGGAGGAGGAGGAGGGCATCGATAATCATGACCATCCCATGATACTAGGGATGCATGTTAGATTTTATGATTATCCAAATACATGTTACATTCTAGATCGTGTTGACGTATATCAAGGTTTTTGTTGAGATATAATAATAATACCTATCTCATTTTGACTATATATATATGAAACAAGATAATACATATAGTATCATCACCACTTTTAATTAAATCAAAGTAAAGATCACATCATTATAGAAAAGTAAAAATAAAAAGTTATATATATATATATATATATATATATATATATATATAATCAAATTAATTTAAATTCATGAAATGTATATAATAAAGGTGATGCTAAAATGGAAGCTAAATATGGTACAAAAACAACATTAGAATGAAAGTTCAACCAAGGCCTAAATTGGTAGTTAAAGTTGGTGATAAATTGGAAGCTATAAAAGAAGAAAAATTAGGAGTTAAAGTGGAAGAAATAAATGGTTAAGGTAGAAGCAACACTTAGTGCTAAAATGGAATCAAAACTCGGCACTAATGTGGAATAAATTTATGTGGAAGCAAAATGTGGGGATAATGTGGAAGTAAATGTGATAATCTGCAGTAGGATCTGACATCTGTAACAAGCCTCACACAAACTCTCAAGAAGTTGCAAAGAAGAAGAGAAGAATGCACTCAATAATCACTCATGAACACAGAAAATGGAGAATAGCAGTATCATACATCAGCTATGAGATGGCACTATGAAAACTGAATACAATAGTACAATAATTGTGTAGAGAATTTGAATTAACCAAGGAGGTCATTCGAATCATACTCAAAGTCTAGCTTAGATAACATTGGAGACATCATCCAGTTAGTAGTATCATTCATAAATGGTAATAGTCAGTCAAGTGAGTCTAACTGAGTCTAACATAGCCATCTAAGCACAAATCAGGGTATGGAGACTCCAAGGAGGGTGCATGAGGTTGTCAGAAGATCAAGTGGCACTCCAGAACTAGCTAACTAGGAGCTACAAGAAGTTAGCATGAGCAATCAGTGGAAGAACTACTCAATTAATGCACTAACTGACTGTCAGACTCCTGGTAGGTGAGATAAGGCACTCTAACTGAATGATAACTGGCGGTAGGTGAGAAAAGGCGCACATGTCATGTAGAAGAGTCAAATGTGGTGCATAAAGTAGGTAGGAGGGCTACTAGGGGCTGAAGACAGGCTCTAGAGAGCTGAAAATAGGCTCTATGTGCTGGGAGGACCACCAGGATGATGATTGGATGCATGCATGATGACTGGATTCATGCAAAATGCATGCATACATGAAAATCTGAAAAATAATGGTGAGAATATTCCAACACCCCCCCTCAAGCTATACTATGAAGTGATAACTGAAAACTGAAAAATAGGGCCTTGGTGACTGAGACCAAAGGTCACCCCGTACAACAATCTAACTAATAAATGAGGAAAGAGGGAAAACCCAGTGGGAAGAAATCCCTCCTTCGAAATAGATTGAAGGATGCTAATGTTGCATGTCATCACTCACCCCAGAAGGAGGAAAGTGTCCTTCTTTTCCGAAGAAGGATCGATCGATCTGAAATGGATCAGTAATGTGAGAAGGATGAAACCTTCCATTCTGAAAATCTAATCTGGTTCTTCTCTGATCATGTGGATCACCAACCAAATCACCGGTAGATCGGAGTGTAATGGCTGCCCATCGAGGAAGAGGAGGATCATCAGGTGAGAGATCATCAGGTTCTTGTGTAACTGGATCTCCTATTTGCTCATCTTCATCATTAGTTGCTAGACCTTCAAGTTCTTGTGTATCTGGATCTAGCATTCCCTCGTCATCATCTCCATCTTCAGATTCTGAATCTGAAATATCATGTGAAGAAGCAAGTACAGCTGGCTCATCATCACATCCAAACTCTGAATCTTAAACCTCATGTGAAGAAGCAAGAACCACTGGCTCATCATCACATCCAAACTTTGAATCTGAAATCTCATGTGAAGAAGCTGTGCTCTCTTGCTCATCATCACTTAGAGGAGGAACAAATCCAAAAATGTGAATATCATGAAACCGTTTCAGAATGTGCATGTAGTTCTTTGATATCTCCTTTGAACCAACATAGGTGATATCATTATCAAATGGATATCCAACAAGATCACTAGTGGATGCAGTCGTGGTGTCCCACTTTGCTATAGGAGTTGAACCAATAGTTGCTAGATCTTCAAGTTCTTGTGGATCTGGATCTAGCATTCGCACTTCTTCAAGAGTCCTCTTTTTCTCAATCTTCTTTGGTGAATCTTTTCCCTTCAAGCAACCCTTGAATATGCCATGAGAAAACTTTCCATTTGGAAGACCATCAACCACATTTTCAGCTTGCAAGTTTTGCAAATGCTTGTAGTTGAGATGAGATAACCTACTCTCTTCAATTGCATGAGAGTAAAGAGCAGACTGCTTTGAGAGAGGTAAGGAGTGTGAAAACTCATAGAGTTTTGTCTTATGATTTACAACACCTTTTGCAATGATTTTCCCTGAAACCATGTGTTGTATCTCGACTTCATTTGGAGAAAAGATCACTCTTTTGGGCTCTCCAATATGAGTAATTTGATACACTGAAAGTAAATTTGCTGTGAGAGAAGGAACATAAAACACATCAGAAAAGTAGCCATGGTCAAGATTGATTCTTCCAATCTCCTGAGAGGAGACTTCTGAATCATTTCCCAACATGATGGAAGGTCCAACTGAGCATTCGAAGTTGGAGAAGAGATCTTTGGAGGAAGACATATGTATTGAAGCTCCTGAATCTATGATGAATGAAGATTATGTTGATGCACTTTCCATGAGGGCATGGCATCTCTCTTTGTCCTCAGATCTAGAAGGTTCAGTATCAGTATCTTTCTTCCTTGCACATGTAGGTACAAGGAGATTGTTCTTCTTAAGTAACTGAGCCATCAAGTCTATAGTCTTCTTCATACAAGAACTCTCAGGATGAAATCCTTGATGACAATATGTGCACTTGGATCTCTCTTTCTGAGATTGCTTGTTCTTATTTGAGTTCGAAGCCCCATTTGACTGATATGGAACATCTTTTGGCTGTGTATCATTCGCTCTCTTTTCAGAAAAAATTTACTTGCCATTTGCATTCGCTCTCTTGGCCTCAGCAGTTATAAGGGCTGAATCCAACTTTGGTTTGATCATTCCCACGGAGATTAACTTCTCCTCCTCTTGTGTGAGAGATTGGATGAAGTTATCAAGTGAGGGAAACTTCCATTTTGGAATGGACATCTTAGCTAACTGAAATGTGGAGACAAAAACTGAGAAGTTTGGCCCCAATTTGGAGAGAATGGCAAGAATGAGTTGTTTGTCTGCTTTCACTATCTCATATCTCTTCAACTGAGAAATCAAGCTTTTGAACTTGGTTAAGAATGCATTGATGGATTCGAAGCTTTCAGGACTCAAAGAGATGAGTTCAGTCTCCAATTTATGACCTTTCAGATCATCTTTCTGTCCAAAGAGGGATTCGAGCTTGTCCCAAACCTCTTTTGGAGATGTTAGATCGATGACATGGAAGTGAAGCTCTTCAGAAATTGAGAGAAGAAGTAAGCCTACTGCTTCATCAATCCTATCCAAGTACTTGGATTTCTCTACTGCACTAAGTGGTTCGACCATAGTTCCATTTAGTATCTTGGTGAAGCTCTTGGAACTCATGAAGAGAGCCATCTTAGCTTTCGATTCGACATAGTTGGAAGAACTGAGTTTTATATCCATCTGAGCAGTGAAGGTCGAATTGAAGAAGAATTCGAATGGGTGAATAAACTTGCAAAACAAGAAGAGTTTTGTTGATGGAGATTTGCTACACTTCGAATGAACACTACCTTAGGACACCGAGCACATATGACTAAGTCCTTCACACCTGGATAGACCTCACTATATTGCTCCAGTGAATTCAAGGTAATAGCGCCAGTATTTTTTATGGAAACTCAGAGGCTTCTGGTGCTCAGTGAAAGATAACTGCTCAAATAAATGTTGCAATGGCTGCAATTCGAATAGATGCTGCAATCTCTGATACCATGTGATAATCTGCAGTAGGATCTGACAGCTATAACAAGCCTCACACAAACTCTCAAGAAGTTGCAAAGAAGAAGAGAATAATGCACTCAATAATCACTCATGAACACATAAAATGGAGAATAGCAGTATCATACATCAGCTGTGAGCTGGCACTATGAAAATGGAATACAATAATACAATAACTATGTAGAGAATTCGAATTAACCAAGGAGGTCATTCGAATCATGCTCAAAGTCTAGCTTGGATAACATTAGAGACATCATCCAATCAATAGTATCAGTCATAAATGGTAATAGTCAGTCAAGTGAGTTTAACTAAGTCTAACAGAACCATCTAAGCACAAATCAGGGGATGGAGACTCGAAGGAGGGCAGATGAAGCTATCAGAAGATCAAGTGGCACTCCAGAACTAGCTAACTAGGAGCTACAGGCAGTTAGCATGAGCAATCAGTGGAAGAACTACTCAATCAATGCACTAACTGACTGTCAAACTCCTGGTAGGTGAGATAAGGCACTCTAACTGCATGATAACTGGTGGTAGGTGAGCAAAGGTGCACATGTCATGCAAAAGAGTCAAATAGGGTGCATCAAGTAAGTAGGAGAGCTACTGGGGGTTGAAGACAAGCTCTAGGGAGTTGAAAATAGGCTCTAGGTGCTAGGAGGACCACCAAGATGATGACTAGATGCATGCAAAATGCATGTAGACATGCAAATCTGAAAAATGATGGTGAGAATATTCCAACAATAAATCTCGGTGAAATGAATGGAAGCAAATATGGGTGCTGAATTGGTAGAAAAGTGTGATGCTAATGTGGAAGCAAAAGGTGGTTCTTGTGGAAGAAAAAATTGGTGTTACCTTGGAAGCAACGATAGATGTGAAAATAGAATAAAAATTGGGTGCTACATTGGAAGCAAAGTTGGTGTAAATATGGAAGCAAAATGTGGTGCTACCATGGAAACAAAGTTTGGTGGACAAATGGAAGAAAAAATGTGTGCTAAATTGGAAGCACAATCCAACACTGGTGTAGAAGAAAAATGTGGAGCTATTGTGGAAGCATAGATCGGTACAAAAATGGAAGAGAAATCAGTTGCTAAATTGGAACAAAAATAGGGTGTTAATGTGGAAGCAACAATTGGTGTTATAATAGATGTTAAAGTGGAAGCCAAACTACAGAAGCTAAACTCAATGTAACCACAAGTTCAATGTTTGGCACTAAAACAAGAACAATAGTAGGAATCAACATTAAAATCGACGTTGAATTGGAAGCAAACTCCATAGCTTAATGCTAATCTAGGGGATATTAGAGGTGTTAAAGTCAGTGAAAAACTAGTTGTCAAATTAAGTTCTAGTCCTAAAAATCAATTCTATTTTCAAATTCCATATAACGCTAGCTTTAGTGCCAGGTGGTCATGCCCAATAGGGAGAATAAATAATGCAAAAGTGGGTGCTAATGACATATTTTGTTGTAGTGAATCCATTTTTTACGTTGGATATTTATATACATTTCTTCTTTATTAATAATAAAAAATTAAATGATGATGGATGATGGTTATTAATGTCTACTCAAACCAACTTTGGTCTATCTATGATTAAGAACAAAAAAGATAAGTTGTTACTTGTTTTCTTTGGAATTTTACTTTTCTGGTTAAAAATCTTGAACATAAGCATTCATGATCATTGTTGTTTTAAAGAGTTAAAACATTAGGAATATTTGTATTGTAACAAATATTTTGAAATTGATATTTAATGTTGGTGTATGTAAGACATTCTAAGAGAAATGTATTTTCATCATCAATCCTCTTAGTGTCACGGTGATGACAAATTCTTTCATCCCGCAATATTTTAGGAATTTTCCAATGCTTATTTCCTTATGGAGCTATATATAATAGTATGGTAATCAATGTTAATTATCCTTAATATCAAATTAATAAAATTATAATAGATTTTATCATCTTCACAAACTAAAATAAAAATGAAAAGAAAACTAAAAACAAAATGAAAACAACTCTACGCTACTCCCTACTTTCTATCATTTCATATTCAATATTAAAGAAAGTTTTGTCATTTCACATTTAATATCAATGAAGGTTTAACATGATTTGTTGTATGATGAGTATTTATAATGTAATACACACAACAATGGAGACTATACAACGTTCTCGCTTTTAGATATAATATTTGGTTATATGCATTATTGCGGTCGGTCGGCACAAGATAGTCGAGTGTGAGCGCTCTTTTAATTATTTAATCTCTGGATTGGAATTTTAAAGCTTTAGAAAGATATACAATTGTCAAATCACCGAAGAATAGTTTGGAAGGCTTTAATATGTTTTTGACTGCGACCCTTCATCTTGAATGATTGCTTCTAATTTATCATAAATATCTCCCACATATAAAACATTGCTTTGAGTATGCCCCATCACCAAACCTTTTAGAATTTAGTTGTGTCCTCTTGTAGGAGATTTGCCCGGCATGAGCTTTCAAGAATTTGCTTTCATGCCAAACGAAAAAAATATCTTCATGATTTAATGGGTTATAGAAAAATCTGTTTTATATATATATTATAGTATTATATTATTATGAGTATTTAAAATCATTTTATTAAAAAAATGATTTTTTTAAATAAATGTGAAATCTTTATATATATATATATAGTTTTAAAATTTTATTCGCATTCAAGTTTGATATAAAATGGAATGATGTTTTGGGTTTTATGCAATTCTAAATTAATTTAGATGATTAAATTCTCATTCAAATTTAATATAGAATGGAATGATGTTTTTGGGTTTTATGTAATTCTAAATTAATTTAGATGATTAAAATTATGATGATAATTTCATATAGATAAGAATTCTAATTTCTTTCATTATTAGATATTGATAATTAGAAGAAAAAAAATCTTTTAAGATTAGATGATTCTAATTAATGTTTTTTTTCTAGGAAAAATAGAAGGAGTTTTTTTATTATGGTTAAATATCTCAAATAAGTTAGATTTAGTAGCCTGCGGGGTGTAGATCAGTTGGCTATAGGGTATGTTGCTAAGGCACTCCTTGTGACATCATGGGTTCAAACCTTGACTAGCCCTGTGTCTTGCATGTGAGGCAGTGTTAGTATTCCTAGGGATATAGTCGTAGCAAACCGGAATCGACTTTGTTTCACACGAGTACAAGCCTGACCCCAGTTGTCGATTCCCCTAGTTACAAAAAAATAAAAATTTAATAAAGTGAAATTTCAATGGTAGCTACCTTTCATCCAAGAAAAATCTTACAAATTGAAAGCATATTCACATAGAATAACAATAATTTTCTTATTTATTATAATGTTAATGATTTTTAAATTTTTAGTATAATGATAACTTACATTTTTTTTAAATTGAAAACATTTTAAATTATAAAATAATCGATTTATTTGAACATATAGACATATTTAACATTATTAATTTTAATCTTATAATATTGTGATAGTAGAATAATTCTATATATATTTATTTTTAAGAAAAAATATTTATATTTAATATTACTCAATTAAAATCATAAAGTTTTACTATTGTAGTTATACAATATATATTATTATTTTTATTAAAAAATAAATTTATGTTTAAACATAATTGTAATCTTTTTATTAAAAATAAAACTAAACTTCACCTACTTCAACTTCAAGGTCAAAATATGCATCTTAAGAATTATAAGTTATGGCTGCTCCATGTTGAAATTTAAATTTTTAAAATCATGAGCTCTCGTCAATACTCTCACTATCACTAAAACTTCAGAATCAATTATCTATGAGGATCGGATTTAAATATATGAAGTATTTCCTCCCCATACATATATTAACAAGGGAAATTGATGTAAAGCTTCACGTCCCTTCTGAGTCATAAAAATCATAAACAATTTAATAGTATGTGATTGCAATCAAAATAAATTATTAGTAAAATTATTAGTAATAGGATAAATATCATACAAGATTTAAAATTGAAATCATAACTAAATTTTAGTTAATAATGATTATATGATTAACTTGTTATATACCATATTTTGAGATATTTTATTATACATTTTTGTTTTTAATAAAAATTATTTAAAAATAAAAAACCTATATACATCAAAATAAAATAAGAACTAAGAACTTTAAATGTGGACCTTCTTCACACACAACACAACAATGTATATATATTCTTAAAAGTTAGCATAATGCATACATCATAATAAAACAAGAACTAAGAACTTTAAATGTGGAACTTCTTCACACACAACAATGTATATCTATTCTTAAAAGTTAGCATAATGCACTTGGTATTATTATTATTGAAATGAATTATATATTATAGAAATTATTTGTATTAAAGAAATTAAATATATATTATAGAAATTATATTTTTTAAGTGTATACTTTAAAATCAAACAATGTATATCTCTAATTATATTATTAAATATAATGTAAAAAAAAAAACATCTTTAACGTGGGAAAATACTTTATCATTAAACAATGTATATCTCTAATTGTATCATTAAACAATGTATATCTCTAATTGTATCATTAAATAATGTATATCATTAAATAGAATGTGTAAAAAAAACATCTTTTAACATGGGAAAATATGTTAAAAATACTATAAAACAACTAAAGTGCCTCAATTTTACTAGTTTACACCTCAATTTTACTAGTCTATGCCTCAATTTTACTAGTTCACGGACGGAATTAAAAAGATTAATAAAGATTAAAAAGATTGATTAATAACATTAACTTTTAAGAGAATTTGAAACTGATCAAATTGTAGAATATTTACTTTATAAATAAAATTCAATAGGGTAAACACTTAAAATAGCAAAACAGGCAGGTGGTCAGATTCATGAAGATGAAATAAGGTGAAGCTTTGAATTAAAGGGTACTCGCACGAAGCTGGTACCCAAAAAGCCCACAATAGGAGCGCGCGAGTGGAAAAAAAAAGGTATGTGCATGTGTGTCTAAACCCGCGCACGCATCCCTCCTTCGGCAATGTCGAACGTCCACGTTGTTGAGTCGACGTGGACAAAAGGTGCGCGCATGCGCTATTAACGCATATGCAAAAAAGTGTGCACACGTGCTATTAACACGTACACAAAAAAGTGTGCACACGCGTTAATGACACGTGCGTGCCCCTGTTTTTTTTATAAAAAAAAAACAAAGCACGGGTTTGTCATTGTTCAACAAACCCGCGAGTGCACAACAGCCAAACAAGCACCCCGCGAGCACGTCGTGGAGCACCCAAAGGCCTCCTGAATGCCATCAATTCGAACCTCCACCACCTTATCGACATTGCCTCCAGGTAGGTGCTCAACAAACCATCTATTTGTTGTTATTTTTGTTTTTTTTTGTTTTCCATTTCAATTTTAATTTAAAACAAATTACAATCCATTAAAAAATCAAAAGAAAATCATTGCAGATTAACTACACCTAACAAGATGACAAACATACCTGAACCATCAAATGAAACCAATGAAACCGAACCATCAGAAGACAAAATTGGAATGGACAATGAACCGAATGAAAACATTGAATATCAATTACACCAAGAATTAAATGAATTAAGGGTATTACGCGATGAATTGAAGAGAACCAAGGAACCCTCTCGGGTTTCTTTGGCATCATCATTGCAAAACATCATTGAATCCATCAACATTGCCCACAGTGAGATCACAAATCTGAGCCAATCCAAGGCTCGAATGAGGGAACACTACTCCACTGGGATGTCCAAAGAACAGATTAAAGACCTCAACATCGCCAAATCCTAGTTGTACAGCAAATTCATAGATCCCAAGACAAGACAGCCTCCAGATGTGAGGAAGAGACGGGTTTGCATGGACTGGTGTATTTACAATCCATGGAGAGATCACTGGAGAAAGAGATGGTTGATGGTGTTTGACAGGCCCCCATGGAATAATTTGGAGGTCCCACAGTATTTACTTCGAAAATTGTGGGATGAGTTTGAGCTAGGCTACCATGTCAGCTATTTTGGCATCACTAAGTTTTAGGGTGTCGGTCTTGGCTCTTCCCAAGATCGACCTCAGGCCTGCCGCAACCCACTTAGAGGACCTCCTACACCTAGGAGAGATCCAAACCCCCCTCCTCAGCCACTTGGGTTTGGTAGCGACCTAGATGAGATTGATGACTCAGTTAGATGTGCCACACGTCATTTGATTAGACATACCACATTTGTGGCTATGTCTTCACATAGCCGGGAGCACATCGATGAGACACACACAACTGCACGGTCTATGGGTGGTGTCCGGGACATGCCAAGTACAGGTGGAACCCAGGTGGGGCCATTTAGTTCTACTAGAACAACGGCACATCATTATTCTCACTGTGGTCATTCTTTCCATGGTCCTACGTAGCAGCATGCCACAAAGAGCTACATGGAGCAGGTTAGCTATTGTTTTATTTAATGTTCAATTATTTGTTGTATTTTATTTTATATCGTATTTTTTAATATATTTAACTTTGAATTACACATTTTTTACTTTATTTGTTTTAATGTATAGTTATTCAGGGTCGAGTCTCCATCCTCCAGGTGGGAGGACATCGGTTCCTTTGACCTAGACCGAGCCATGGCAGCAGTAGAGGAGATTGCGGCACCATACACACAAGTAACTTCTTTACTTTGAATAATTAGATCCGGTTACAATTAATTTGTGTTCAGTAATTACAAATTAATTAGCACTGAGTAATTACCATATTATCATCGGATTTTACAGTTGTGTTTATCGTATTGTCTAAATTATTTGATAGCTATAAATTCATATAATCCAACCAAACAAAAATGAAATCTTATAAAACATGAAAACCTAAAAAAACTAGAAACATGTGTTCATGTTCACTTTGAGGCATCCTAGACCTCTAATGATTATAGAAATGGGAGAGAAATTTCCAAAATATGTCATTCTTACTTGACCACTGATGAGAGAAATTTCCATCATCAATTTGTTGTAGGTGACATTGTCATCATTCTGTCCATCAGCAATCTGTCCATAAGTTGATCATCTTCATTATGTTTAATACTATGTCCTCATTCTGTCCCCAAACATATCTTCATTTGTCCATGGTCATGTTGTCATTAATCTACCACTGATGTTGCCTTAGTGAAGCCCAAAAGGTTAGAGATAAAAATTAGTTTACTGCTGCACCACTGCTCCTGTTGGTGCTGCTACTTCACCGAACCTTCCTCAGTCATCCTAACCCCTGAAATCAGAGCTCTCCTCAATCTCCCAAAATCTTCACACATTGCTTCCTTAAAAATGAAAATTGTCTTCTATTTATACTCTTGTCTTCTATGAAACTTGTCTTCTATTTATAGTTTTATCATTAAGATGATTAAATAAATCAAATATGATTTATTTAATTCTTGCCATGGCATGTCACCTTCTATGCCATGTCACCTTATTTAATTTTAATTTCATGCCATGTCACCTTCTATCCTTTCAGAATATTAAATGTGAGACACACATATGCCCTTAAGATGCCTGCAATGCACTCTTAAAAATGCCCGCAGTGGGCTCCACTTTGATGCCCACAAGGGCCATCAACACATGTCTGTATTGGTCTTGGATTATGCACGCAATGGTCTCATGTAAATACCCGCAGGCCCTTATCAATATGCCCACAATACACCACAAATTCCCGCAGTGGGTGCTTCAAAGAATGCCCGCAGGGTCCTTTTGATTATGCCTGCAATGGTCCTTTGAAATGCATGCAAGGGGCCTTCCAAATGCCCACACATTTCTCTGTCCACCTCATCATCTTGTCTTTGTCCTCTAATATTATTTTTTCCAATTCATCGTCCTCCATGTCACCAAGTTATCAATCCTTCTTGTCATCAAGCATGTCCTCCTTGTCATGTTCCATGTCATCAAACACCATGCTTGACACGTCATCAATATTGCTTGCTTGTCACTTGTCTTTGTCTTGTCCATAGCTTTCCATGTCCTTCTTCCATGCTTGTCATAAACACTTGTCATGCTTGCCATGTTTGATGCTTTCCATGTTTTTCATACTTGTCACCATTGTCATTCCTCAAGCCATGTCACCATCTCCATTGTGCTTGCCATAATGTGTATGCTCCATGTTCTTAACTCTTCCATGTTTTTTTCATCAATGTCATTATCAAGTCCTTGTCGTCAATCGTTTGTCACGTCTCCACTTTGTCAAGTCTTCTACACTTGTCATGCTTGCTTTCCACTTGTCAAGTCATCAAATCTTGTCATGTTTACCATTTCTCTAGTCAAGTCTTTGCCATGTCATCACTTTGACCTTTGTCATTAACGTGTTGTCATCAATGACAACTTTGGCCATCAAACACTTCAAGCATAAATTGTCAACCTTCTTTGCAACATTATCTTCAATGAATGACCACATAATGGGTCATTTTTTCCTATCATGGGCCCAATCCATTGTGGGTCAAAGGACATGATCCCCACAACCATGTTCTTTACCAAGTCTTGAACAAATGGACTGCACCAATACAATAAAAACTTTATATAATATACAAATCCCATCAAACCACTATCATCTAACTTGAATCTAAATTAATTGTAGTCATGTTTTTTAAGTACTATCGTTGTCATTCTCATTGGCATTGTGTTTAATATTGTTAATATTGTTTTTATAAATTCAATCTAAAAATTGTAGTGTTCGCATAGGTATCCGCAGGCTCCAGCGACCAGCCATCGCCCCCGGGGATCAGCAGATCTCCACGTGTGCAGGTATCGTGTGTATTAAAGCATAAATTTAATTTCAAATTTGATGACTTGTCGGTGTATATTTATATTTTTCTATATTAAACTGTGAGGTTATAAATGTGTATGTAGGTGCGAGCACCTCGTCCTGGCAATGTCATTTTTCCTCCCTCCCCGGCCTTTCGACCACCGTATATGCCAGTTGTATCCCCTGGCATACATGCCCCATTCCATGCATCCCTCCCCACCCCCTTCCATACATCCCCCCCCTCGTATCCAACACCACATTTCCATCCAGCTCCCCCTTCTGTTTCATATCATGCATCACATCACCCCATCCAAACCTTTACACCACCTCCGTATTAGTTTCCCATGTTCCCACCCTCCCCCATCCGACCACGAAACACCACCCATCCACATTCACCCATCCCTTCACCGCAACACAGACCTCTCCTCCCCCCCCCCCACATTCCCCCACCACACTCACTTTCCATTCCACAATGCCCCCATCCATACTACAACCAGTTGTGGTTTATCGCCCTAGACATGCATCTCCACTTCGCCCACCCTAGTCCATGCCTCCTTCTTCCACCTCTCCTTCTTCCACTGTGCTTCCCCAGTGGTGTAGCCACCATCGATGTGGCTACATCCTCCCCTTTAGCATCCACCCTAGCATCGAAGCAGGTTTTCCAGCCGACTGCTCCATCCACCAACCCTGAAGACCAACCGGTTGTGTTCACGGTGAGATTGACTAGTTTATGAAAATCTCATTCAGTTTTAATGAAAATTACTATATGCATCTAATTTCATCATTTATCTGATTGTTCTAAATGTTGCAGGGTGGCATTGCTGAGAGACTAAGAGCATGGAGGAGGGAGACCCCCTCACGATTTACAGTCTTGCATGCGGTGAGTTATCTAATATTTGAAAACTATTTTTATTTTTAAATTATGTTTTATACTTGTATAATTGCCAGGAAAATTTGACATATTATTGTTGTCGTTTCAGGGCTCAATGGGACGTGGTCCAAGTCGCCCGAAGGACCCAGCTTCCTCTAGCATGAAGAATAGGAAGATCGATTTTGGAGATGCACCTGGGAGCTCTGAGGGTGGGTAGGAGGATTGAGAGACCCTCCTATGTACACTAGCCATGATGTGGCATTTTGGGCACGAGTTGCCATATTTTGTATAGGGCACCATGGGCCATATTTTGTATAGGGCACGAGTTGCCATATTTTGTACAGGGCACAAGTTGCCATTATATAGACGTTGGGAATGATGTTTTGTTTTTCCAAAAAGTGTACATGATTGGATCATTTTTGCATATTAATAGATGGATTTGCACTTGTCTATATGACTTTGTCTTTGATTACATTTTTGCATACATGATTTTGTCTTCAATAACATGTTATGGAAAAGTGTTCACATACATATAGATGTTATTTCTAGACACCAAGTGACCTCAATATGAGTCCCTTGTATTTGAATGGGTCTTGCATCTTACACTTTTTCACACATCAAGCACATGGATGTACATGTGAGTATGCATTAAAAGTAAACTCAAACTATAGATAACCAAAGATGATAACATGTACATGTGAGTCTACATTAACATCAATGTCTTCCAAATGTTTTCATAAATGAGCATAGAAACAGCAATGGTCTTAACAAATAATTAAATAACAACAATTTTGAAATATGAAATAATAAATGATAAAGAAGCTTATGAAGAGAATGCGTCCTCAAAGAATTGCTCAAAATGCAAGACATGCAACTTCAATCCAACCACAATATGTCCTAGTAATATTTGGTATGGGTGCAAGGTTTTCCTTTTACAACTCTTCACTAGGTTTGTAGAAACCCTGCTTGCACTTGTCTCGTCTCATGCTCAATTGAAGTTTTTATTTATAGCGTATCTCAGAAAACAAATTGGAACCAACCTATTTTGAAATGTCACACCTTATGGCCTTGATGGAGGCTCACAACTCCACACTATATGTTTCGATACAGTTAATGCTCAGTCCTTCAAGTTGCATAGTTAGAAAGAGTATGCGTTGCATTTTCCTCTCAGTTTGTTTGATTGAATACACATGCATTTTGTAATGGGATCATTACATAGCTAATCTGGATTGTTTATGTGTATGGAGATACCCAACAACCATTGATGCCTAGAGATCTACACACAAGTTAAAGAAAATAAAAAAGAAAAACTCCTAACATTGGGAACAAATAGCCAAAACCAACAATGCAACTAGAACACAATGACCAAGGGAACTTCAAAATGCAACACCGATCCAGAAAAGAAGTTGCTTTATACCTACCTCATTTGGTATGAGAGAAGCTGCTTTAGAGACCTAGAGACCTGTCGACCACTTCTCTCATTTGGTATGAGACAATTTTCTTTAGACCTACCTCACTAATGTCAATGCTTAAGTTTTTGGAGGCCGACCTCCCACCCCACATGTCCTCTTCAACATTTTTTGCTCTCTTGGTTTTGTTCCCACCCAAACTTTTCATGCTTTGGGTACCTTGAGGTATATCCCCAGCCCAAAAAACTCTTATATTATGATGATTATGTTGGTTATTGGCTTCACCCAACAAAATTATATTTAACAATACACATATTCATAGATTTGGTTCCCCATGCTCAATGCTCACTATATTTAACAATACACTTATCTTAAATTTAATTCATGTCTTGTTAAATATTTCATAATGAAATAGCTATTTGAGAGCACCACCTTAGACCGAGGCATACCATTAATATAAAATGTACATTAGAGAAATTACCTAATTCAAATTCCTTCTATAACTCTAACTGAGCAAAACCCTTCATCATCATTTTCATCTCTAGGTTCATCATCAACATCTCCATCATCACCATCATCATCATCATCTTCATAACCATCACCATCATCATCAACATCTTCATTATCATTTTCATCTCTAGGTTCCTCATCAACATCACCATCATCATCAACATCTTCATAATCATTTTCATCTCTAGGTTCCTCATCAACATCTCTATCATCATCATCTTCATCATCATCATCATCTTCATCACCATCACCATCACCATCACCATCCCCATCAACGTCTTCATCATCATCACCATCATCATCAACAACAACATCTTCATCATCATTGTCATCTCTAGGTTCTAGGTTCCCCATCAACATCTCCATCATCATCATATTCTTCATCATCATCATCTTCATCACCATCACCATCACCATCATCATCAATGTCTTCATCATCATCATCACCATAAGTGCCTGGTCGACTATTTTGCAAATTTGACCCCAATGTGCAAAAATTGCACACTCCCTTATGGAGCAAAACCTTAGTTTCCAAAATGGACCTACAAGATGACACCTGGGCCATGGGACTGGAGGAGAGGGGCACCCTTATCACTATCTCGACGTCCTGAATCCAACAGAGTTGACGGTTTGTCGATCCGAGCCACGGTCGTCATTCTATGGCTCGTTTTGTCTCGCATCTAAAAGGCCTTCAGGGACACCTGCTAGATAACTACCGGGGGCATAGAATTCCAACCGTGCAACAAAACTCAGTTACGGGGAGTCCTGCAAATGTGCCTAGGAAGATTCCAGTTGGGAACACTATCCATAAGTGCCCGGTCGACGATTTTGCAAATTTGACCCCAATGTGCAAAAATTGCACACTCCCTTACTGAGCAAAACCGTAGTTTCCAAAATGGACCTACAAAATGACACCTAGGCCATGGGACCGGAGGAGAGGGGAACCCCTAGCACTATCCCGACGTCTTGAATCCAACGGATTCGACGGTTTGTCGATCCGAGACACAGTTGTCGTTCTATGGCTTGTTCCATCTCGCATCCAAAAGGCCTTCAGGGACACCTGCTGGATACCTACTGGGGGCATAAAATTCCAACCATACAACAAAACCGGGTTCCAGGGAGTCCTGCAAGTGTTTCTAGGAATTTTCCAGCTGGGACTGCTAGCCATAAGTGCCCGGTCGACGATTTTGCAAATTTGACCCCAATGTGCAAAAAATTGCACACTCCCTTACTCAGCAAAACCCTAGTTTCCAAAATGGACCTACAAGATGACACCTGGGCCATTAGACCAGAGGATAGGGGCACCCCTAGCACTATCCCAACATCCTGAATCCAACAGAGTCGATGGTTTGTCAATCCGAGCCACGGTCTTCATTCTATGGCTCGTTCCGTCTCGCATCCAAAAGGCCTTTAGGGACACCTATAGGATAACTACCGGGGGCATAGAATTCCAACTGTGAAACAAAACCAAGTTCTGGGGAGTCCTGTAAGTGTGTCTAGGAAGGTTCCAGCTGGGAACGCTAGCTATAAGTTCCTAGTCGACGATTTTGCAAATTTGACCCCAATGTGCAAATATTGCACACTCCCTTATTGAGCAAAACCCTAGTTTCCAAAATGGACCTACAAGATGACACTTGGGCCATGGGACCAGAGGAGAGGGGCACCCCTAGCACTATCCCGATGTCTTGAATCCAACAGAGTTTACGTTTTGTCTATCTGATCGATGGTCGTCATTCTATGGCTCGTTCCGTCTCGCATCCAAAAGGCCTTCAGGGACACCTGTTGGATACCTACCAGGGGCATAGAATTCCAACCGTGCAACAAAAATTGGTTACGAGGAGTCTTGCAAGTGTGTCTAGTAAGGTTCCAGTTGGGAACACTATCCATAAGTGCCCAGTCGACGATTTTGCAAATTTGACCCCAATGTGCAAAAATCAGCACACTCCCTTATTGAGTAAAACCCTAGTTTCCAAAATGGACCTACAAAATGACACCTGGGCCATGGGACTGGAGGAAAGGGGAACCCCTAGCACTATCCCGACGTCCTGAATCCAATGGAGTCGACGATTTTTCGATCCGATCCAACGTCGTCGTTCTATGGCTCGTTCCGTCTCGCATCCAAAAGGCCTTCAATGACACCTGCTGGATACCTGCTGAGGACATAGAATTCCAACCGTTCAACAAAACCGGGTTCCAGGGAGTCTTGCAAGTGTGTCTAGGAATTTTCCAGCTGGGAATGCTAGCCATAAGTGCCAGGTCAATGATTTTGCAAATTTGACCCCAATGTACAAAAATTGCACACTGCCTTACTGAGCAAAACCCTAGTTTCCGAAATGGACCTACAAGATGACACCTGGGCCATTGGACTGGAGGATAGGGGCACCCCTATCACTATCCCAATGTCCTGAATCCAACGGATTCGATGGTTTCTCGATCCGAGCCACGGTCTTCATTCTATGGCTTGTTCTGTCTCGCATCCAAAAGGCCTTTAGGGACACCTGCAGGATAACTACTGGGAGCATAGAATTCCAACCGTGCAACAAAACCGGGTTTCGGGAAGTCCTGCAGGTGTGTCTAGGAAGGTTCCGGCTGGGAACACTAGCCATAAGTGCCTAGTCGACAATTTTGCAAATTTGACCCCAATGTGCAAAAATTGCACACTCCCTTATTGAGCAAAACCCTAGTTTCCAAAATGGACCTACAAGATGACACATGGGCCATTGGACCAGAGGAGAGGGGAACCCCTAGCACTATCCCGATGTCTTGAATCCAACGGAGTCGACGGTTTGTCGATCCAAGCCACGGTCGTCATTCTATGGCTTGTTCTGTCTCGCATCCAAAAGGCCTTCAGGGACACCTGCTGGATACCTATATGGGGCATAGAATTCCAACCGTGCAACAAAAATGGGTTCCAGGGAGTCTTGCAAGTGTGTCTATGAAGGTTCCAGCTGGGAACGCTAGCCATTATTTCCCAGTCAACGATTTTGCAAATTTGACCCCAATGTGCAAAAATTGCACACTCCCTTACTGAGAAAAACCCTAGTTTCCAAAATGGACCTACAATATGACACCTGGGCCATTGGACCGGAGGAGAGGGGCACCCCTAGTACTATCTCGACGTCCTGAATCCAACAAAGTCGATGGTTTGTCGATCCGAGCCACGGTCGTAATTCTATGGCTCGTTCCATCTCGCATCCAAAAGGCCTTTAGTGACACCTACTAGATACCTACTGGGGCATAGAATTCTAACCATGCAACAAAACTGAGTTCCGGAGAGTCCTTCAAGTGTGTCTAGGAAGGTTCCAGTTGGGAATGCTAGCCATAAGTGCCCGGTCGACGATTTTTCAAATTTGACCCCAATGTGCAAAAATTGCACACTCCCTTACTCAGCAAAACCCTAGTTTCCAAAATGGACCTACAAGATGACACTTGGGCCATTGGACTGGAGGAGAGTGGAACCCCTAGCACTATACCGACGTCCTGAATCCAACGGATTCGAGGGTTTGTCGATCCGAGCCACGGTCGTCATTCTATGGCTCGTTCTGTTCCTAAGATCAATCAAGCAAGACAAGCATTGGATGATGGACCCATGGGAGAGAAGTTCCTCTTAATGGGAGTAATTGGGAAGCCCATGATAAAATTATAGTAAGAAGGACATGAGATGCATGAGGTTCTTGATTTTTTGGAAGCTGTTCACTAAGTTTCTATTTTTCCTCAGAGTTTTTCACAATGTAGTGACAATTCCTAGATATAAAGGGTGTTCCTATTGGTCTAGGTGGAGGAAAAAGAAACACATACAACATCTCATTGAACTAAAGAACTAATGTATTGGTGTTGTAATTGATGCAACCAAATTAGCATAAGCACAGAAGTGGTTTGACTACCTTAACCACTAAAATAATGTTTTAGTCAAATATGCGAGGAAGTGATAATTACATGTCAATGAACACTTATATTCCTCCATATGATTATAAATGTAACACTTTACACTAGTTATGGGATCAATAATGTATTCTTCTACTATGTTTTAAGATTAATATGGCATAGTAAATACTCTTGCACTAAGGTGTCTTAATGTGTTTTTTTCTTTCAACACATAAATTCAAGACCACTACAATTGATTTGCGTCTCAATGAAGGACCTAGGGTTCACTGGGAAAAACCCTAGCTCCAAAGATGGCACAATAACACCGTTTCTGAGGGTTGGAGGCACGTTGTGGGGGGGACCCTAGCTAAAAACCAGCGTCCCGGATCCACCGGAATTGACAGATTCGCGATCAGAGCCACGGTTTGGGTGCTACGGGCATCTTGGTCCGGCACCCCGGGGTCATTCGTGGACACTTTGAGGATTTGCTCCGGGGGCACGGAACCCAAACCGGCGAGCGGAACGGGGTTTCGTCAACTCCCACACATGTGTATGTCCATTGTGGACATGTCCATAGTGGCCATGCATGCCCGGGATCCTTCGGACGATAAATGGCCCCCTTGAGCAAGATTAGCAGGGCCTTCATTGAGCAAAACCCTAGCTCCAAAGATGGCACATTGACACCGTTTCCGGGACTTCGAGGCATGTTGTGGGGGGGGCATAGTTGAAACCCGGCGTCTTGGATCCACCGAAATTGATGGATTCACGAACGGAGCCACGGTTTGGGTGCTGCGGGCATCTTGGTCCACCACCCCGGGGCCATTCGGGGACACTTTGAGGAATTGCTCCGGGGGCACGGAACCCAAACTACCTTTTAAATTGAACCAGAATAAAAAAAAAAGTTTGTTAATGGCTCGATTTGCAAAAAATTCAAGATACATGAGTAATTAAGAGCTCGAGGCTCTAAAATTCGATGTGTTTTTTACCAATCCACGATTCGGTGAATTCATAGTCATTGGCATGAAATTTAAGTTATTTAATGAAAGAATTAATGTATCTACCTCTATGTCGAAACTGTTTTCCATGTTGATGTAGGCCACTGCCCTCCTTGTTGTCTTACCAAAAGGCATGAGAATGAGGAATAAGACTTAAAATTATGGACTTCACCATCAAAGAAGCCTTACAATCACATTGGTAAGGAGTGATAAGAAGATCACAACAATCCAACATGTCAAATCTCATATGATAGTGTCAATTAAAGACTTATATGGTAAATTTAATATAAGACTTACTTATAGTTGTCTCAGGAGCTTACTCTTTGTGCCTTGACACATTTGATCATTTATGGTTGTCTATGCACCTTGACCCAATTGATATTATAATGTGAGGATTTGCATGCATAATAATCCTTATTTATGACTATGCGATGAGGATTTAAATGGAAGAGGATGTAAAGACATGTTATTTTTATACATATTTTGGTGGTGAGTGTCGAAGAGAAACATGGTGATAAAAAACATATGTTTGGAAGGGGGTGAAAACGCAAAGCTGGGAAACAATTCCGTGACAACGGAGTGAAAAAAAAAAGAGGGCACGCGGATGAACAGGGGAAAAAAAGTCAACCTCAAACTCTCGGCCGAGAGTTTAAAAAAC